>WOVY01010845.1:0-317500 GCA_013436015.1 Rhipicephalus annulatus
GGGGAACACAATCTCCCCAATGCTATTCACTGCGTGCTTACAGGACGTTTTCAGAAGCCTAGAATGGGAACAGTTAGGGATAAGAGTTAATGGAGAGTACCTCAGTAACCTGCGCTTCGCCGATGACATTGTATTGCTGAGTAACTCAGGGGACGAATTGCAACTCATGATTACGGAGTTAGACAAGGAGAGCAGAAAGGTGGGTCTTAAAATTAATCTGCAGAAAACGAAAGTAATGTACAACAACCTCGGAAAGGAGCAGCGCTTTGCGATAGGTAATAGTGCACTTGAAGTTGTAAAAGACTATGTCTACTTAGGGCAGGTAATAACCGCAGAGCCTAACCACGAGATTGAAGTAACTAGAAGAATAAGAATGGGTGGAGCACATTCGGCAGGCACTCTCAAATTATGACAAGTAGATTGCCACTGTCCCTCAAGAGGAAGGTATATAACAGCTGTATCTTGCCGGTACTTAGCTACGGAGCAGAAACCTGGAGACTCACAAAGAGGGTTCAACTTAAATTGAGGACGACGCAGCGAGCAATGGAAAGAAAAATGGCAGGTGTAACCTTAAGAGACAAGAAGAGAGCAGAGTGGATTAGGGGACAAACGGGAGTTAAGGATATCATAGCTGCAATACAGAAGAGGAAATGGACATGGGCCGGGCATGTAGCACGTAGACAGGATAACCGCTGGTCATTAAGGGTCACCAACTGGATTCCCAGAGAAGGGAAGCGGGGTAGGGGGAGACAGAAGGTTAGGTGGGCAGATGAGATTAAGAAGTTTGCGGGTATAAATTGATTGATTGATATGTGGGGTTTAACGTCCCAAAACCACTATATGATTATGAGAGACGCCGTAGTGGAGGGCTCCGGAAATTTAGACCACCTGGGGTTCTTTAACGTGCACCCAAATCTGAGCACACGGGCCTACAACATTTCCGCCTCCATCGGAAATGCAGCCGCCGCAGCCGGGATTCGAACCCGCGCCCTGCGGGTCAGCAGCCGAGTACCTTAGCCACTAGACCACCGCGGCGGGGCGGGTATAAATTGGCAACAGCAAGCACAGGACCGGGTTAACTGGCGGAACATGGGAGAGGCCTTTGTCCTGCAGTGGACGTAGACAGGCTGATGATGATGATATATATATATATATATATATATATATATATATATATATATATATATATATATATATATATATATATATATATATATATACCTCTAATCTGATAACAAAAACTACCACTAATACTATACTATACTACTAAAGAATTAACAGTGCGACAAGTCGCTGAGAAGCCTCATTTCCGCGCGCTTCGAAAATCTTTGTACTTACCAGTTTATGAAGAACCGGCACATGAGTGTCGGAAAGCAAGAGGGAAGCGACATCTATGGACTAGAAAGGAGATGATCGGGAAGCCAGAGCCCCAAGGGATAAGAAGATGGCAAACGTAGAGACTTCTCGCATTCACTCGGTGGAATGTTCTATTCATTTAGACCGGCTTCGCTCTCTCTAACGGCCCCCGAACGGTCCCTCATACTGACATCACCTCTAGCTAATGTTTCGTTCACTGTCATAATAAACCAAGACGCTACAGTAGGTGAGAGCACGGCTTTGCGTGACATAGAGCGAATGAATATACTAACTGTTATATCACCTTGCAACGTAATATAACAGAGCAAATTAGGGAATACGAAAGTAATCGGGCTGCGCTGTGAAGGAATAACATACACACTCATCCTGGCACTTTCATAACTCCACAGAAAGCAGTTTCTAAAATAGGCAATTTAACGAATGACACTATTTTTTTCTTCGTGCTTTATACGCGAACCATATAGCTGTAGACAGTTTTCTGTGCGTCTCTCATAATCATATAGTGGTTTTGGGACGTTAAACCCCACATATCAATCAATCATGTAGACAGTTTTCTGACTCTCACTTCGCAACAGTTAATGAAAAAAAAACAAAACATCGTGGAATTCAAAATTCGCGCGCCAAACAAATTTCGTAAAAAAAAACGGCCACAGCGGCAAAGAAAATCATCTTTTAAAAAATCATGAAGCAGAGGTTCATTATTTCCGAAATACCTCGCGGTTCGAAAATGGTCGGAAGCATAGGTTATTTTCCGTTAGACCAACATTTATAGATACTTTGGTGCGTTAGACAGATGGGTGCCGCCATCTTGGGTTGTCGATGTTTTCTTGTTTTTGTATATCGCGACGGGAATTCGTATACACAAACAAGAACGTTCTCGTGCGTATGTGCCCTGCAGCAGCCATAACACGGTTCGTTTAGTTGTTAAAATACAAAACACAATGACTAACAGCGCAAAATCGCGACACTCAAATCCATCCGTAAAATATGCTATAGCAGAACTATTCGCTGGAGGAGGGTAAATAACCTTTATTATTGCCCCGCCACGGTGGTCTAGTGGCCAAGGTACTCGGCTGCTGACCCGCTGGTCGCGGGATCGAATCCCGGCTGCGGCGGCTGCATTTCCGATGGAGGCGGAAATGTTGTAGGCCCGTGTGCTCAGATTTGGGTGCACTTAGAGAACTCCAGGTGGAGGAAATATCCGGAGCCCTCCACTACGGCGTCTCTCATAATCATATGGTGGTTTTGAGACGTTAAACCCCACAAATCAATCAACCTTTCTTATTGAGAGTTTAGAAATTTCTTTCCAGTCGTTCTTCTCGTTAAAACGTATAGCGCGGTTTAACCAAGTTTTCCTTGGCTGCAGAGTTACCATGCAGTCATATAAGGACGGCGCACGCACTCACGCGCGTTTTGTTGCATGCTGGTTAGCATCTGGAAGTGAGCGATGCAAAAACTAAACGAGGACTCCCAAGATATTGAAGCGCACAAACGCCAGACAGCGACCCTGTAAATTGAAAAAAAGAAAGAAGAAGAACACGAGGACCTTTGGAAATTGCAGTCGTTGGGATTCGAGCAGCTAACTAAAGAAGTTTTCGCTTGCGCTACTTCTCGCTGGTTGTGCAAAAAGCCAATCTCTTTCCTGGTGTTTGCGCAAAACCGCGCGTCGGAGCCTATACGAATTGTCTCTTGTAGTTCCTGACAACCTTTGCCCTTATCGAGCTTTACTTCGTACTTCCAATTTGGCGTTTACTCGTGTAATTTCTAGGGACAAGTATTCCGAAATGTGCAACTCGTACCTTGAAATAATCAACTCCATTCTATGTACGACTTCCAAAACCCTTTCTTGTGGATTCTGACGGCACACTTCAAGTCGGCTCCAAGGCACGGGTTCGTTTCGCCGTTAGGGCGGCTGCATTTTCGATAGAACGAAATACAGCGCTCAATCGTACGCTTACATTCGGGTGCACGCTAAGGAACCCCATGTGGGTAAAATTAATCCGGACCCGACCCCCACCATCGTAATGGCATGTCTCAATCATATCGCGGTTTTGGCACACAAATTTCATGCAATCCTTATTATGTGAGCAACTTTTAGGTCAGTGCAACGAACATGGCGTCAAGTCATAGCTTCTTGCTTAGGCAAAAAAAAAAGCGAAGTTTGGTTTGAATTGGTTTGCTTTATTCAAGGCAAAATTGAACATGATTGCCTTGGGGGACACGACTAAAGGCTAAGTAAATGCCTGACTTGGTCGTGCCACCCTGGCAGCAAAACAGAAACATACCGCAAGTACAGTACAGAAAATTACAACATCACGTGTTATCTTACACGGGTGCCATAGTCGAACAGGAACTGCCAGAAGTGTGAATAAAAGAATAGAAATATAAACAGTCCTTATGCGACTGGTGGCAAATACAAACAAATGCATGTTTCCTATCAAACAAATTAAGAAGAGACATCTTGACTATGAAATCGAGTTGCTCTACAAGACAAATTAGAGTATAATAAACAACAGGCAAAGGGACAATAGTGAACAAGGTGCAACGAATACAAAAACATCATTAACTACAAATTTCAAAAGTCAAGAAAAGCATCGCTTTCATCCACTATAGAAACTCTTTCGTTATTTTTTTAAATGATCTCGCTAGTTAGTGACTGGTTAGTTCACGTGTTGCGCAAGGAGTACTGACTAGAGTGTCAGCCCTCTTCCGGGTGATTGCGTAACCTGCTCAGTAACTAATACGGCACGCTACTATAGGGCAGTGAACGCTTTCTTTCGCGGGTTGCGCGTTACAAATTATCACGACGCATTCGATCCCGATAGAGGGTGAGATCAATGCCGTTTCTGAAACTACACAATGATTTGGCTGAGGAACGACCAGATGCTTCCTAAGGACTTGTATTCCGCTCAAATTAATATCTCAAAGCAAAAACGTACTTTATATTACTATGGATGATGTGAGAACCACAGGTGCACTAACGTTATCCGCAGCCATGGACTATAACCATAAAGCCACCAAAGCGCTGCTCACGTACGCTAAACGTTGTCGATAGGTTAAAAATATTAATCAAAAACCATTAGAAGGCATTTTCTCACTGCCACTTGAAGTCAATGTCAACAAGACATCCGATTTAAGTATCCACGAGACGGTCACTGATTTAAAGTTGTTGCCCCATAAATAAACCATTAAAACGTAAACTATTCGCAGGGACTAACGGGAACGCTTTTACCTCATTCCCCCCCCCCCCCCGAACTTCTTAAATGTCGGCTAAATTACCGAACATGGGAATGCACAACATCACATTGATTTGCTCTGTCGACATCTATCGGCCAGCCCGATGCTGAGAGTTCGTCGTCACGTGAGCGTATCCCGGAATCAATGCTTGCAACGGTCACTGGAGGGAGCTGGTTGCTCCAATTTTTTTCTACGAACAACCGGCGCACACGCTCTCGAACTGCGCGAACTAGACCACGCGACCAAAGTGGCATCTACCGAAGCGCAATCCCGCTTTGGCTACGGGTGAAAACAAAAAGCGACATTGAGTTTCGCTCCCTAATTCGATTTGACGCTCCCCGCGCTCAATAAAATCAACCACGCAGACAGTCGCAGACGTTAGACCATTCTGCGCGTTGCCATTGAATTCACCATGTGCCGCTTATACAGCGCGTGCCGGCTGTAAGTGAGCTCCCGATCGAAGGGAAAAAGGATGAGGGATGCCGCATACTGATTGCCCCCATTCATTCTCACCTGTCGATCGCAGACGACGGTGCCCCGGATGATGCTGTACGGTCGGGCAGCCTCAAGGCGCACCGACAGCGTAGCACTCCGACACTCCCTTCAGCACCTCACTCACTCAGCGGCCTTTAACAGACAGGAAGAGGGGAAAAAAACTTCCCGCCAAGCCGACTCCAGCGTGCACTCTTTCCCACAGGCAGCCTCAAGCGTCGTAGTGGTGTCCTGGGCGCAGCGCGGGTCTGTAGTGCGAGCCCGAGGCGGCAGCACCGGCTATCCGTAGCGTGGCCAGCGGCGCGCTTTTCCGCCGGCCTAACGAGCCTGGGAGAGCAGCGCCGCGAGCGCCCGCCGCCGCGCAGCCAGCTGACGTCGCTAGTGTTAGCGCGCCTCCCCATATCGGGACTACAGTATCGGAACGTAGGGAAGGTGGGCGAGAGATGTTAGGGAGCGGAAGGAAAGAAAGGGCCGCCAGTTGTGCGGTCGAAGGGAGGCCAAGGGAAGGAGACGTCAACTGCGGAAGGGAAGTCACAGGGCGAGAACGATGAAAGGCAACTGGAAAGGGAAGACGCAGCGCTCCGCTGACTGGCCACTTGGAACTGGAGCGCCTCGCTGCGGACGCGGCGGCGCTGGCGCACGTGGCGCTCTCGCAGCCCGCTCCTCGTGTCGGTGTATATTCCTTTCTCTCCTATTCGAGAAGCGCGCTCGCAAAAAAAGTTCTTTAGCGTTGCGTCGTAGCGATCCCCGCTTTACCATTGCCCCTGACGACGGTTCATTTGCGCGCCTCCACGACGAAGACGCTGTTTGTGAGGCCGCGGCAGCGCATGCTTTTCACTTCTCTCCCGCAGCGCACCATCCACTTTCATTTTTGACCGCGAAGGTATCCCCTTGTCTCGCCACCGATCTCTCGTCGTGCTGCCGTACTTCTTCCCTAAATCTGCATCCTCATCCCTCACTTTCCCTGAAAGGGAACACAGTTCACTGCGCAGGTTGGGCCATCGCTGATAAGTTGCGGGGCCAAATTGCATCAGACAGCGCCCTCCCCTCTTTCCTGTGACGACCATTCTACGAACGTAGCGTGTATTAGCGCAGTACATAAAAGGAAAGAAAGGGACACGACACAGACGTAGAGATAGGTAGGCCCACCTATCTGTACGTCTGTGTCGTGTCCCTTTCTTTTCTTTATGTACTGCGCTAATACACGCTACGTTCGTGGATGACCAACTCGCCCGATCAGCAACTCTTCTGACCATTCTACTTTTTGATTCGCAGAGCGGCATCCTGCAAGAATCATGAGCGCTTTTTTCGTGACCATCCACTATTGCATAGCAATGGCAAAGGTCAGATGTACTATAAACGGCGCACCTGCCGTAAGGCGCCTTCATAAATTTTGCCCGTACTCAAGCACACGGTCAGGTAGACGTACCTATAACGAAATTTACTGCACCGAGGACGATGCGGATGTAAAAGTCGAAGTTTAATTCGAAAACCGTGTGTGAGAGAAGCAGTGAGGAACAGTAGAGGGAAAGAAGACAAGAAGATAAACCATGGAGGGAAAATGCGATGTAAGGACCCAAAGTGAAAAAAAAAAGGGAAATGTGACAGCACTCGCCCGACAAGGAGCGTAGTAGTTATTCGGCACGAAACGAGGTTTAAATATTAGGAAGCATTTCAAGCGCAGTTACTGCAAAATAAACAAAAACAGCGCAGTGGCATGACTGTTGGCTTGCCGACGTGGCTATGGCTAACAAGATGAGAAAATGCAATTAAATAAAAAAAATGAGTTAGGGAGACCTTACCCCTACCACCCGTACAGTATATTGCCACACGAACTCCTTTTTGTATCTTGTGACCGGCTTATGTTACACGCGAAATCGACGCTTACCTCAGGCCGCGCCAGTACTCCGGGGACCTTTTGCGATTGTTTCTTCTCTTATGCGATTGCGCTCGCAACCGGATTAGTTAAGTTTATTCTAGATCTAACACTGACGCCAATGACAACGCTGGAACCTTCGATCCAACGTGGATCGACGGCTGTGCTCGCTGATGTCAGTGTACAGTGAGCATTGCTCACAATTCGAGTTAATTTTATTGCATTCAACCACACGCTATGCATTCTTTAACGTAATAACGGCGAGCTACTTGTATACACCATATACCGCTGGCGCTACGCAAATTTTAGAGGAGCTCGGGTATGTTTTCTATCACGAAACGCTTCTTTGTTTTCCCATTTGAAAACTGCGCTTGAGAGGCACGAAAAAAATGGCCCCTTCGAGTACCCATTCACAATGTTGAACGTGAAAAAAAATTACAGCATATCCACGGCTGGTCACGTACCATGACATATTGGCCCATTATAAGCGACAACGAGAAGAATATCCACCACCACACAAACAGCTATACAGATCTCAAGAAACAGATTGGCGAAGATTGAAGAGGTTCGGGTTTGCAAATTCAGTACACCTGAACAGAGTAAATTCCAGACAACACCCACAAACAAGCTGTACCCTCTGTAAGCACGAACACGCAGATATGGCACATATTCTATGGCAATGCATACAGGTCACAGTAATATACCGAGAGGACAATATAAAACCGCATCTTCTCGAGGAGCGTTGGCTTAGTGCGCAGACTAGCTCAGATCTGCACGAAAAACTGTGGGCAATCCAGCGGGCCCGGACAGCGGTGGAAAAGCTACGCCTCACCGCACAAAACGTCGGGGTGGCCTGAGCCCGGGCCGGTAACCCTGCCGGGTTTCTTCTTTTTTAATAAAGTTTTTCCGTCCGTCCCTCCATATCCACGGAGTGAATGATGATGAGTGAAGTGAAGCTTCGGAGGGTCTTGTAAACCGCGACTCCTCTGTCCATCCGTTTGTCTGTCTGTCTCTCTGTCTGTTTGTATGCGTGTCTGTCCGCACCTGCTGAGTGAGGTAAGGACTGAACAGCTGCAATGTCGAAAACCACGTTTTGTCCGGCTACCTCACCGATTGTACACGTTGCAGTGGCAAGCCCCTGTTTAACCACGCGCCTTCACTGGCTGAAAGTTCTAACCAGCTCAAGAGACAAATTATTGAAGCGGCAGGCAATAAATATAGAGACGCTCTAATTTGCTATTCAATGGGATTACCGGAAAAGGAAATGACATTTCCGTCGCGTCAGCCACGTGTTCGATATTCTAGGTCAATTTCCTAGTGTGTACATTTCCTCCCCCCACCTCTCGTTTTCTTCACGCGGTGTCATGTGTGATAACGTGCAATAAACGCCGAGTTGTTAGTTAGCGCTGTGTCCTGCCTTCATCTTTCGCTGTCCGTGTACTTCTTTGCGCTACTTTTCGGAATTACCATCTAAGGCCACTAAAATTCACGCAGACGCTTTTCCAGTCAGGATAAATGAGACGAGCATGTGAAGAGACATATCCACTTCAACTGCCCGTATATTCTGTGAGGGAAAAAAAAACGCCACAGTTTTGCCTCAAGGGTGAAGCAACGAATACGATAGCAAGAAATTGGAAGAACGACAAGCAACTACAAACTTCATGCGCGTTACTCAATCACAAAAGACGCACAGAAACAACACACGCACATGTGAGAGAGCGAACTATACGACTGTAACAACTCGACACTTGCAGCGCGCTGTTCAAACACAAGGAAGGACGCGAGAAAAGAAATGGACCATCTCCCGAAGGGAACCATGATTAATGCAGCGCGTTGACCCGGTTGAAACGGGCATCGACGCGTGCGCCGGAAGAACGGTTTCATGCGAAAATCGGTGTAGCGTTTACTCGAGTGAACGTTTGTTTTAAACGCAACAACACGCGAGGCAGGTTTCGTTTTCGGCAAGTTTCATCGCAGAAAGACTGTTCGCTCGATGCGCACTTGAACGTTGGGAGCGGTGGAGAGAGTGAAGCGAGAGAGATGACACGCGGCGAGTGGCGACAGGCTAGGGAGAGAGTGACATCAACGTGCGTGTATTGCGAGGGAAGGCGTGACCTATGTGGCAGCGCCCCAACACCTGTGGCCAGGAGAGCACGGTGCGGACGGAGGGACAGCGTAATGCAGGTTAGCCTTCGTATGGTGCTCGAAGTCGCCAGATCAACCAGACCACTCATCAACACCACCTGCGCTCTTTGATGCATCTTTATATACCAAGTGGGCTCCACCGAAGAGAGGTCACGCTGCTTTATCGTTTATAGTTAGATGTGGCACTCGCTAAATCGTATTCCATCCGCATTTCAACGGCCGACAACGCTCTCTGCGATGCCTGTAATAGCGAGGAGACGCTACACCACATACCGTGTGACTGTCCGGTCTGCAAAGTGCAGATATAATCACTGGCGTCCATTATAGCATGCCTTGACAATATACACGATGATGAATCAACATTTATTGGGCCCAACATTGTTGGTAGTGCGCGCAGGCACCAGACGGGGCAGGTTCCCTAGTTGCGGGACCCGTATGTATCCAGCAGCTCCTGGCCCCTGTCCATCAGTGCACGCTGGGTCTGGTAGGGCGGGGCTTGTGTTGTGTGCTCTTTGTACTAGTGGCTGCGCTTCCTAGGCAAGATGGATCCTTGCCAACTGGCCCGATACAATTGTTTATTGGATAACAAGGTCTCCCATTGCTCAAGGGGTTGAGGATTCGGGGTGTCGGGAGGAAGGGACGGTGGGGAGTTCTTAAGATTCTGTGCACTCTGCCAAGATGTGCGGCAGGGTGCCATTTTCTATTTTATAAAACGGACAGATATACAATGTCTGTTGAATTTGTTCTAGCATGTCGTCGACAAATGACTTCGCAGCTGAAGGTGACCAAGGAGTCGCTGAGCTTTTTGGGGAAGACGGACCTGCATGGTCAAGTGCCTGTGAGAGTGATGCCTGGTTCCACGCCAGATTATTAGACTCTTACTGACCAGGTGCATGTGCGTGTGCTGTGCGATGAGTCATGTCTGTCCCTTTCTCCTCTTTCCTCTCCTTCTGTCAATCTCCCCATCCCTTTCCCACGTGTAAGGTAACAAACCGGTTATTCTGGACTGGTTGACCTCCATACATTTTCGTCTCTACCATTCGCTTCTCTCTTAAGGTGAAAACAAGTCGTACAAAACTCACTGTCTAGAGCGTGCGAGCATGGACGACCGCGCTCTGTATGTCAAAATACAAGAAGGCGCACATTCCAACTCCGTCGAAGCGATAGATTTTCAGCATTGAGGACCCAAGGAGCTAGGGAACCCAAAAAATTTGCGAGCCGCCAGTGCGCATGCTCAGAGCGATAGAGAGCGCCGAATTCCTTGCTGCCCCGACGATACTTCGGAGGTCCAGTACAACGTACAATATACTCGCTTACTTCGTTGTCTAAAAAAATAACAAGCGAGATCATTTAGGAAGTTCTTCAGCAGCCATTAAAAAGCTACACTCTTAGAAAAAAGGTAGTAGTAGTTGCTAACTTTGGGGTGGTAACGGCTTGTCACATATGTTACAACCCTGGTAGTAAGCGCAGTTAGTAACGGCGAGGGTTGTAACAATTATCACCTTTGCTGTTACTACGAGCATTTACTAACTATTACTACCCTAGCTGTTACCACCCATGGGTAGTAACTTTTAAAGGTTTCAAGAAAAAAAGTATCAACCGATGCTACCTTGTCCACTTATCTTGGCATAGCTTTTCTTCATTGCTAATGTTGGTCAATCAATGTCTCATTACTACACAGCTTCGGGTAACATTGCGTTGTGTGCAATGAACGTGAAGAATACATTGACCTAAGAAGTTCACAATCTTTTTAATTTTTCTTTCTTTATTGCCTTTGTACATGCAACATTCACAAACAAATACACATCTTTTTATTTTTTTCTTTATTTCCTGTTAAACTTCACAAACGGGTTGCTAAGATAAATATATTACAACTCACAACGAACAATACAAAAAACTTAAAAATAACTAAGCCCGTCAAGCATTACTATAACACATCACGTCCTAGAATTCCTTCATGGTCAGTAAGGCTTCTACCCTTTCTACCCATAAAGGTACACATTCGTCTGTTCTTACTACCTCGAGTAATCTTGAGATGCTTTCTTTAAAATACTCTCTTGCTGGTCTTCTGTCTGGGTCACAATGAAATCCAGCCATTCTAGAGCGCCATATACTCTGCAAGGCAGTCATCATGATAAAATCGAAAGGTAATCCATCCTCATTCTCTATTGCCAAATACCTGATCCCATGAAAATATACATCTTTTTAACGCTACAGTATGAAGTACACGTAGGGTAAATATATTTCCTACTTTTCAGATGCATGTCTGGCACAGAGAATCACTTGTATTACAGGATAAATTATAGCAATTGTGAATCTGGAGCATTATATCATACTACCTGACTACGTGTGTTTGGGGACGTAGCACAAGACTTTTAATCAGCCTTACTTTGAAAAATATATATATATATATATATATACATGTCATATCTATTTATTATAAAAGGGCCACCAAAAGGCATTATTTACAATGTCCGAAACAAGGCACCGTACTTATTAACATAGCCTCATTGCATTTGAATGCTTCACACAGCTAGTATATCAGCGATTAAAAGGTAATAATCATTTTTGGAGTTTGATGTGCCAAAACAACGATATAATTTGAAAAAAAAAACGCCACAGTGGATTAACTGTGACCACCCTCCGAATTGATTGTGGCCGTCTTGTTATTTTGATGCGACGGTCATGTAAATTTTCTGTACTTTACTGAGTTTGGTGTGATTGTCTATTACAACGCGTGTAGCACTTGCTTATGGTTTGTTAACTTGTACTTCTTCGTTTAGATAATATCACAATGATGTTTACATATCTCGGTTGCGTAATATAAACATTTTTTTTTCTTATTCTATGGATATCTCCTGCGTCATTTTTTGTTTAATGATGATATGTCGAGACGATTCCTCTCATAAATTATCAGAATCGGGATCACACACTGTTTTGGATAAAATAGTCAGCAGCCGAGTATCAACACGGTAGTAACAGAGCAAGAAAGGTAGTAAGGAATGCAGTTACTACCTCTTTCATTTCAGTACAAACATAGGTAGTAAACAGGTCGCAAAAGTTAGTAACGGCATCAGCTAGTAACTGTTTACTAACGTAGGTAGTAAACAGGTTGCAAAAGGGTAGTAATGTGTCGAGAAAGGCAGTAAGAGCTGCAGTTACTACCTGTTTGCTTGCGGTTGCTACCTTTTTACTAACTTTTTTTCTAAGAGTGCAATGCATAAGTATAATGTATACATGGAAAAATGGTAAAACCTGGAGTCACTAGACGGCCTTACAGTGATCGTACGAACTCAAGTTATCGGTTGCCGAGAAATTTAGACGCACATACTTCAAGTTGGGTGCAAAATTAATTCCTAATCTCAGCACGGGATGTCGCATTATGAAAAAAAAGTAGGTACGACATGTAATTAATAACCCGTAATTTTGTTTAAATTTCGGCATATCTTGTTCAATAGAAAGAATGATAGGCAGGCAAAGTGGGATATTTCTCGCGACACCATTATACCTTTACTTACTGGTAGGGTACGAAGATCTTTGAGGTTCCGCAGGAGTGCCACCCCTCAGGGCGACATTGCGGGCAGCTCCCACGTGGGGACAGTTAGACCTAGCCTGACCGCGGCATCACAGGCTCTCTGGGCAGATCAGAGTTGATGCTGATATTCCGAGCTTCTGAGAGCCTGGCTCCATTTCTGCTCTGTGAGGTCCTTATCCGCACGTAACGAGGGGCACCACCAAAGCATGTGTTCTAAATCACCCGTTCCCCCGCAGCGAGGGAAGACAAGTGGGAATAGACAGTGTATGCACTGTATACAGCCGTCCTGAGCGGTAAAATATTTGGTAGTATAGATACATATAAATATTGCACATTATCCAGGCAGAACGCTGCAGCTCTCGCTGATCACGTCAATGTCACCGTCGCCGCAACTCCTCAACTGAAAGGCAACTAAACGTGCTCGAAATGAAAACAGCGTGAGAGACAGAACAGTATAAGTTAGGCACAGACAAGAGTGATGTTGCCTGTGTCCTCTTTTTTTTTTACTGGGTTTCTGTTCATTGCGCTTGAATTTATTTCAAATACCGCACTGACTCGTTCAAGAATTCACTTTAGCTGTCATTAAACGACCTTTATGAGACTGAAATGCGTGGCTTCGCGTTTATTCGAAGTAAGTCCTGACGTTCAAGGTCCTGACGTCTTTTTTTTCTTTTTAAAGATATGAGCCTTAAAGATACTTTCATTCGAAAAAAAAAAGACACTTAACCAAGCAAGCTCCATATATAATTTCGCAACAAAACTTCGACCATCCTGGTACCTTTTATTCAGCAATGCATAAAAAGGATGGTGTTGAAACGCGGAAATGTGACGACAGTTACGTAATATACATGATAAGACTCTATATAAGAATCAGGAAATTCGATCAACGCAACGAGACTAACCGAACTGGCCTTATAGAAGGAAGAGAAGAAAGTCAGAAAAAGAGAAAGGCAGAAAATAGAAAGAAAGAAACAGAAATAAATTATTCCATTCTTACGTCGTCATTTTTTATTTCCTTCATTTTTGTCTTGTTTTTTTTTCGTTTCTTGTCCCTCGAATCAGATGCGTTCATTTCCATGCGGGTGGTAACCGACCCCAGAAAGCATTTAGAACCAAGCTATTTCGCAATAAAACGACAACGAAGCCCAATGCCAACGTAGGGCAGAGCCCCACTGACTTACCCAAGAAGCAGCAGCACTGAACGGTTATTGCGGCCGAAAACGCAAACAATTTAAACAGTATATAACGCTGCGCGTTCTAGCGGTCCCTCGGAGTTGCAGTCGCAGCTTTCAACTGCGCGGGGTCCAATTTTGCGCAGTGTTTCCGCTTTCACCAAAGTTAGACGACACAGCCCAGCGCTCGTCAGAAATTAAAAAAAATAATAGAGGAACATCATAAGCACGCCAGGAAGCTATAGACGGCCGAGTCAAGGTTAGGAGACCGGCGAGCCGGTGCACTGGGAGGCGAACGCAATAAATAATAAATAAAAAAGCGGCCGAGAGGAGAGGAGACTGTCACGTAAGGTCAATAGACGTCGAAACAAGCGAGGAGGAAAGGACGAGAGAAGGAACAACGAAAGATGCCGAAAGCACACGTATACGGAAAGAAAAAAAATTGGCGTCCTGTGAACGAGATTGCCTGGCAGCGGGCGATCGATTTACAAGCAGACGACAGACGGACGCGTCCATTTCTTTCCTTTTCTTTTTTGCCACGTCTACACTAGATGGGTGCGGCTCGCGTGCCTCTGCACTGCACACTGCCGCGATGGCCGAAGTAATTGTACACTGCCACGATGGCCGAATTGTACACTGCCACGATGGCCGAAGTAATTGTACACTGCCGCGATGGCCGAAGTAATTGTACACTGGCGCGATGGCCGAAGTAATTGTACACTGGCGCGATGGCCGAAGTAATTGTACACTGCCGCAATGGCCGAAGTAATTGTACACTGCCAGCGCTGCGCCACGCACACTTCGCAGTGTTGAACGAAGAGGACAAGAAAGCAGCACCTAGATTTTCTTTTTTTTTGGGGGGGGGGGCTGTCAGGAGTTCTTGCTTTATTGGGAAGATTGGTGTAAGCGAAGTTTTTGGACGGACATTCCTGACGCACCCCTTTTATTTCTTGCGTTGCGCAATCCTCCCCACCCCCCTAACTATTTCCTTCCCTCATGCCGGGAATAGGACTTCAACACATGCGCTCAGCAGCGCAATACTTCAGTTCGTCATGTGTTGTCATATCTATAGACAACAATAAAGTGTAACAACCTGCAAGGACAATTCACCTCGATAAAGGGATCACATTAATAATGATTGCC
Organism: Rhipicephalus annulatus; assembly: GCA_013436015.1. Lineage (NCBI taxonomy): Eukaryota > Metazoa > Arthropoda > Arachnida > Ixodida > Ixodidae > Rhipicephalus > Rhipicephalus annulatus. Next base: position 14,978 of record WOVY01010845.1, read on the forward strand.
GAGCCCCGCCGCGGTGGTCTAGTGGCTAAGGCACTCGGCTGCTGACCCGCAGGGCGCGGGTTCGAATCCCGGCTGCGGCGGCTGCATTTCCGATGGAGGCGGAAATGTTGTAGGCCCGTGTGCTCAGATTTGGGTGCACGTTAAAGAACCCCAGGTGGTCTAAATTTCCGGAGTCCTCCACTACGGCGTCTCTCATAATCATAGAGTGGTTTTGGGACGTTAAACCCCACATATCTATCTATCTAATAATGATTGCCGAGTTTCGACGTCACAAAACCACGATGTAATCGTGAGAGACGCCATGCAGTTTAGGGTTCCGGAAATTTCGACCAACTGGGGTGCTTAACATGCACCTCAATCTAAGCACACATGCCTCAAGCATTTCCGCCTTCATCGAAATCGCGCACGCGAAGGTCGGGATTCGATCCCACGACTTTCTGTTTAGCCGACGAGCTCCACGACTACTATAGACCATCACGTCGGGTGACAAATCAGGCTTTCATATTTGACAAATAACCGATCGCCGACGTGGCCATGATGGAGAGGGTATCAATTATCGGAAAGTGGCGCGTATACAAGTACACATGTGACTCGCGCTGCTTCGAGTCCCGAATGTCTGCCCGCTCGCTGGTGACCACTCTTTCTTTTTTTTTTATTGCGTACGACGCCGCCACCAAATTCTGCGAATTATAACGAGCTTCTTTTGCGAGAAAAAAAAGGGGGAGGAGGAGGACGTCACTCTCGGCAGTCCTCAGGAATGGAGAGGTAAGAGCCACAAGAAAGGCAGTAGGCGTAAAAGAAATCGAGATAAATGAGGTAGCAGATCTGAATCAGCGCGCGGTGCTAGTGTCCGCACGTCTACGGTGACCTCTATCGACCAAGCGACGAAGGAAAACAAAAACAATAACGAGCATGAATGCATTCATCCTCCTCAAGACGTCAACGTTGGTAACGTGTGACGGCATTCTCATGTCAAGTAGCATTGTGCGTGCTGCGTTTGTAGTGATCCATGTATTGCATATACAGTATAACTGTATATACTGTATATACAGTATTGCATATACAGTAAAACGAAATAGTTCAAACTAAAGGGGCGGGACGGAGGGGTAGGAATGTCGTGTGCTTTACGTAGCACATGCAGCAGAAGTAAAAGGAATAGAGCCACGACCACCCGTGCTACAGCCACCTTTGATAGCAACGAGATTCACTCGTGCACGAAAAGATGGCAGGCCGGATGAGGGCCCATCAAGACGGCTCCTTTTTTAACTGTCGCGATCCGAGGGAGTTGAAAGCAGCTCTGGGTCTAAGTCGCTGAAAGAAGGGGAGTGGGAATGGGGAGAGGGATAGAGGTCTTGTCGTATGCAATATCTATTTACTTGCGTCTGATGGTTCTTTTGCGTAAGTGGTAAGTTGGCTGCAATGTAGCCGTCCTGTCATCGCTCTTAAGTCATCGCGTTGCTAAGACGTCCGCTGCCCTGTTTAGACTTTCGCGAAACTAAGAGACCTTCGCAGGCAATCGCTTTTTCCCCCTATGTTGTAAGTGGAACAAAATAAGCAAATCCCACTAATTTAGGGAGTCGATCTCACGCGAAGCAGTTGGCGAGTAGTGGCCTACACCGAATTTTCTTTTATTTCTTTTAGTAAAGCACTACAAGTTGGACCGACATCTTTGCGCATACTGAGTAGTTATGAATGGATCGCAAGCAGGACCATATTGATTATTATTAATTTCATTTTTCTGGGTAGAATGGGGAGCGTTTGCTCAAGGCCTTGGCTATTTGCGGAAAGCACCTATTTTGAGGTAGGTGCCTAATCGAGGAGGAAGCAGGGTGGGGGGGGGGGGAGGGATTACAAGTATGTCGACTCGACTAGACCGGCGCGCAAGGGGTATCCGTTACATCTTACTTACTTACGAGCACGGATGCCAGATCTATTGAAATTACCCGCACGATACAGTGCGATGTTGTGCTTGTCATAGGCGATCTTCGCCGTATTCCTCCGGGTTTAGCAGCGGTTGACCATAGCTTGGCGAGTCATAGGAGGTGGTTGTGACGTAGATTACAAACTTATAAACACCGATAGCGAATACTTCAACCACATCTGACGTTGTCACGATATGACGCTATTGTAGGAATATTTTTCATACAATAGCAGTTTGAGCAGTTTCAAGCACTGGAGTAGTTCTGTGGACGAATGCTTGACTGCCAGGCAATATGCCTCGGTTCGATCGCGGCTCTATAGCCGTGATTATCTCTTCGTACCTCAAATTTCTGCCTCACCGACAACGCTGCCGACGCCTGCGCCGAATTTACCGCGATGCAAGTTCCATAACACGATCACGTAAAAATTTTTTGACAGCCAAGCATTGCAGTTACTGGGTTGACACAAACTCTCAATTACCTGGCTCATACCCGCATTCCGTGAGCCGTGGTATACACGGTATGTGCCAGAAGTGACGAGCGCCCAGACGTAGATAGATAGATAGATAGATAGATAGATAGATAGATAGATAGATAGATAGATAGATAGATAGATAGATAGATAGATAGATAGATAGATAGATAGATAGATAGATAGATAGATAGATAGATAGATAGATAGATAGATAGATAGATAGATAGATAGATAGATAGATAGATAGATAGATAGATAGATAGATAGATAGATAGATAGATAGATAGATAGATAGATAGATGTAAAACCACCTTTCGTCTACTGAGAAATGCTCAGCGCTTAAAAAAACTGTGTGACTCGAGATAAGTCAGGCGCACTGGTTCTGCGTGTAATCGTTTCTTCACTTTAGTAGCGATAAACATGACGGGCTTGATTTGTCTCTCTGTAAATATATTTGCACGCCAAGAACATTTACCCATTCCTTTCCTACCTTTGCCCTTCTGGATAATCTTTTTCATTTGTTATTGACACCCAGATTGCTCATTTCTTGCAAAAAGTAGATGATGAAATAAAGGTAAGTACAAAACCTTGAATAAGATAAACAGAAAAGCTACGCAATACAAAAATACTTTCGGAATAACAGTGAGACATTATTTTTTATTTTTAATACATTGAGACCATTCGTGAAGCCGAAGCATAATACTGTAGGAAGCGCCGTCTAAAAAAGCTGAACAACGTAAAACATGATTTCAGTGACATCTACGTTATCAAGTTACCTAGAATATGAAGCGGCGCTTTAAATTGTAAATGAGGCACGAGGGCGGAAATAAATTCTGTCCCTTTCGACAACCACGCGAACTTTTCGCACCTGTTCGATAACGCTTGCTTTTAAAGTAAATTGGCGCTGCTGGTAAATAAATTGCGCAATAAAAGAAGTAAAAAAATTGCTTCGATTTTTTTTTTTTGCAGCCATCAAGACTACACTATGAGGCAATGAGAGGTAAACTTGAGGGATCTTTTTTTTTTGTTAGAAACGATATTAGTGATAACTGACAGACATGGCTTGGCATTATTCCTTGGCATAATTGTCTGTCAGTTCTCATTACTATGCGGCAAAGCCACTTTATTGTAGAAAGATGAGATGTCCATAGATTTCATTGAAGTAAATTGAAATAAAAATATATAATAAACGAGATATTAAGCTGGCAGTTACAGATTACGAAGGACGATAACAGCGAGAAGAACGGGGGGAGACGAAGAATGATGTGGAAATGAAAAAAAAAAATGCAGGAACACGAAAACAGTCGTTAGGAATACTAAAACAGCAGGAAAGAAAGAAAGAAAGAAAGAAGGAAAGAAAGAAAGAAAGAGCATAGAAAATAGAAAACCGATGTCGGAAAAGATTTAAAGTCAGATTCAGTTACAGAGAAAACCCGGGCAGAAGTGGCGAGCAATAAAATGGGATATATACCAAAGACGTAGCATGCGGTGCAGCGTTGGCGTACAATCCTAGCAACTTCATGGAGGAGAAGTGACTCGGTGGAGGAACAATGTCCATCAAGACGACACATCAGCGGCGATAGATGGTTGCTCCGAAGGACTCGAAAGACGCTGCTTCGTACAACGATTCAGAGACGCATCGCTGTGGGTACGCTTGAAATGCACGAATTCAGTGAAGTGTTTATAAAGCGCGTAGTCGTAAAATGATGGGAGTTTTGCGAAAAAAATCTTTCTTTGATCTCCCCATGAAGAGGCGAAAATACTCTAGTGCATAGGCTATTGCAGATATATATACAGATAGCTTTCCATGCACTTAGGCCAAATATGTCATGGGTATGAGATATAATTCATTAATAACGCAGTACTATGAAAGCGAGCAGTGATTATTAACTATAAACAGTTACCTAATATAGTGTGGATTAGATTAGATTTGTGGGGTTTAGCGTCCCCAAACCACCATATGATTATGAGAGACGCCGTAGTGGAGGGCTCCGGAAATTTCGACCACCTGGGATTCTTTAACGTGCACCCACATCTGAGTACACGGGCCTACAACATTTCCGCCTCCATCAGAAATGCAGCCGCCGCAGCCGGGATTCGAACCCGCGACCTGCGGGTCAGCAGCCGAGTAATATAGCGTGGTTTAAAAAATTACGAAGGGCGCCCACAGTACGTCTTCGATTGCCAGGAGGTGGCTATGGTCTGCGTACTTCGCTTGGTGTCAGCGGTCATCTATCTAGGCTGTTGCAACGGGTCACTCGGTTGCGCGCGCTTCGCGTTGTGGAGAATACTAGAGTGATACGCTCCACTGGCGCTTCGGCATCACCACAATGCTCCTACCTGTGTTGGGCACTGTGCTGCAGTGGCGCTGGGGCGAAGGCCTCGCTGCAAACACCGGCTGAGACGGTGCATCGCGGCGCGTTAACCAGCGTCCTTTGGAGGGCGCAGTAGCAAGTGGCCATCATCAGGAACGGCCGGTATCTCTTTCCGGCGGTCGTGTCGTCCCGGTCTCTGCACGACAAAGCAGAGAGCCGGTACGGGCCGAACCCCCATATATACCCGTGCGGCCAGACCGGCAGTGTCTGCGCCAAAGGGAGCGGACACACTGCCATGCGCACATTCCAGCCTTCGCCCGACGAAGCTGTCTCTTTCTCTCCCTTTATTTCAACGCGACACATTGGGAAGGCAGGCTGAGGTATAATTTTATTTGAGACACGTGGGTACCTCCACCATGCGCTGTTAAACGAGTATAATTTTTTTCTTTTTTTGTTTGAACATTGTGACGTAAGCGAATAACGTCATAAAACGCCGAATGCATCGATCCAACAATACCCATGAATATGTGCCTACCGTATCATTGTTCGTTGATTTGTTACATATACAAAACGGCCATGCTACAGCCTAATACAGCGGCACCGATGACCATCCGCCAATTAGTCTGTAGCCAAGATGATAAAAAAAGTACTCAAACAGCACACAAACATGAAAACGAAAACTAAACGAATGACGTCAGAAATTTAAGCGAGCTGTGACGTCACTATAAAGCCGCGACATGACGTTACTGGTGACATCATCGATTACTTCAGAGGGTAATTCTCTCGGCAAGTTGTTGGTTCGTGATAAACGCTTATAACGCAGAAAACACGGACAAAAGAATAATTAGGACGACAGACAAAACGCGTCGTCTGTTGTCTCCATTCTCACTTGGTCAACGCTATCCTGCACTGTGGACCATTGTTATCATTGGCAACGTCATGCGACATTATGCCCAGATCTCGCTAAACCTCGCAGAGCCTCGGCAAGCCTCGCGAGGTATCGGCGGAGGTCTCGCCAAAGCTCGCAAGAGCCCTTGACTCGCTACACATTCAAAGTTTTCGCCTTACTAACGGTCACACGGAACGTACACGCGCTCAGAGGCCAGCGTCCGAAGCATATAAAACGGTTGCCCATGACGCAGTAGATAGAGTGAGTAGTCTTCGTGTACTCAAGAGATATGATGAGTCCAAGCTGGGTCTGCTGTCAAACAAACACAGTATAATGAATACAAACAGTAAGGTCAGTTATCAACAGTTCAGTTGTGTGCACAGCGCCGTGTTGTATATGCTCCCTACTTCATCTCGCTACGGGTTTGAAACAGTGTAACTCGACAGCCTGAATTTGTGTGCTGCAATGGGTATCACTTTGCACACAACGAGGTGAGAAGCTGCTGTTTTGCTGAGTACGCATCGTTTTTCCCTTTGTACTACTATGTGAATTCTACCACGCGCGCGTCCAGGTTCTTTTATTTCAGGGGCAGTGTCCAAAATTGAAAAAAAAGTACGGCTTTTGACGACTGAAGATATGCTTACGATCAATAACAAGAATAACACATTCATTCGTGCCCCAATAGGCGTTCTAGAGACAAGTTCTCCTTAAAAAGAAGACATTTGTTATTTAAACATGCAGCTTTACTTCTGTGTTGGTATCGATGCACGTAATTCTCTTATTCAATGTGGAAGCACAATTTTAAAGGGTGGTGGTGTGGGAGGGTGTCTGGATATTTGGATTAACCCTCTCGAGCCAGCGCATGGCTTTCACAGATGGCCTATAAAAAGTGTTACACATATGGTTTCTTATTGGCGTGAAAACTTTTTTTTCTTAGCTCCCACATGCACTCAAAAGCGTCAGCTAAAATCAAGCGCTCGTTCAGTCGTTTAAAACAACTGATTTCCATGACATCAAGGTGGACGATTGGGCCAGTCGGTGATACCTGATTTAAGAGTACTACGCGGTAGAAAACACGGACGGGAAAAAAACAAGGACAAGCACAGGCTATCAACTGAAGGTTTATTCATTCCGCATTGCATATATAAGTAACAACCAGGAAAAATAGTAGTACTTTTAGTACTCTTACCACGTAGTACTCTTAGATTCCATGACATATTCAGTTAGAAACCAACCTGGCCTGTCTTGTCTGAAGCTCTCCGTGTACTTGTCGTGTGTACGCTTGTTGTTAGGCTGAGTCTGGGAGCTTTACGGATCATCTATTATGTGTGTTGTTATCGTCGTTCAAACAGCCCTCTCTTATATCAAAGCTAAGTAGTGAAATGGTAGGTGTAACCTTAAGAGACAACAGCAGAGTTGATAAGTATATCAGAAGTTGACTAAGTATATAAAAGTTGAAATTAGGAACAGGAAACTGAAATGGGCCAGACAAGTAGCGCGTAGACATGATAACCGCTGGTCATTAAAGGTAACTAACTGAATTCCCAGAGAAGGATAAGCGGTTAGGGGGAGATAGAAGGTTAGGTGGGCAGATGAGAAGTAAGATGTTTGATGGTGTGAAATGGCATAATATATATATATATATATATATATATATATATATATATATATATATATATATATATATATATATATATATATATATTATATATATCAGAGTGAGCATTAAGAACTATATTCGCAATTTCAATGAATTACCTTAGTAAATGTCAAAAAGAGAGAGCAGTCCCTAAATAGCTCATGAGCTTTATTATTCCCCAGCTACTGTTTATAGCTTCGTAACTTGGCTGTTGTGCAGTGGCTAACATAAAAATGCTATATTTTACGAAAGGCCAGGGTATACCAGAACGTAAAGTCACTGCAGTCTCTCCTATCGTATCAGAAACTGCCCCAGAGTTCATTGTCTGCCAAAAAAAAAAGGGGGGGGGGGGAGTGCACCGTTGAAAAGAAATAAGATCGGCAATGTGCTCTTAACATTGAAAACAAAGAACCACAGTGTTGCATCATTCCCAAAACGTACAAAAAGCCAGAACGCTAATATTGGATCGCCAAGCACCGTTTCAAGCACAGGACATTTTTCGTCTCGAAGCAATCAGTTGATTACACTAATCACTCGATCCATCGTTGATACGTGTCGCAGCTGTCAAATGTCGGCAGAGTGTACTTGTGCTTGAAATTAAAACTGTCCGTAAATGAACATTCGCCAAACAGGGAAAAAAAACGAAGGATACAAACGTGTGAAGTAGCTAATATGTAACAGAATTCCCTGTATTTTCTCGTGCACCATAACCAACAATCTGATATCTACAAACAAAGATCTTCCATTTCTTGTACTGTTTTCAGTACTGACTCGCTAACGCTTGATTGGTACACGATTCTAACATATGTCTATATTTTCTTCTTTCTCCCCCTCTCTCTATTTGCCAGTATCGAGGATAAACATCTATAGAGGTACACATTAAATAATAGAAAGTAGCTGTGTAGTAGCATATGTGAACTTAAATCTTGACAACATGCACGACTCTTGAAAGGATGGAAATATATGCTGAGTAATACACGTACTGAACTAGGAGATGCCTTTACGTCGCGAGAGTCGAACCCTAAACAGCCTGTACAGTACTTACTGTGAGAAGTTCAGCCTCTGTTTATATACAACTGTCACGCTGGATTCTCAACTTTTAAGACGGTGATGAAAGCAGCCCGAAACGAAGGCTTTGTCTCCGCGTGAGTGCAACACTCAGAGTTGATTGGGTCGCGTGGGTAAGTGTGCTCTTATCGCGCTGCCAGTGGATACAGCGAACACGAAAATGGTCGTTTCGTAAAAAGGTTAAGATAAGTATTTCATTTTCTTTTTGTTTTCACTCTGTGACGAAGCGTCTACCAACTTTGCGCCAACGCTGCAACGATTCTTTCGCGATTCGCTTCACTGCACATTCGGAGCCGATTTTCTCGCGGTCAAGAAAGACTGAGAAAGGCGTAAACAGTGTACTTTCCATAAGCATCAAAATTGATTGATTTGTGGTATTTAACGTCCCAAAACCACCATTTGATTATGAGAGACGCCGTAGTGGAGGGCTCTGGAAATTTTGACCACCTGAGATTCTTTAACGTGCACCCAAATCTGAGTACACGGGCCTACAACATTTCCGCCTCCGTCGGAAATGCAGCCGCCGCAGCCGGGAATCGATCCCGCGACCTGCGGGTCAGCAGCCGAGTACCTTAGCCACTAGACTACCGCGGCGGGGCAAACAGTGTTCTTTCCATAAGCATCAAAAGACATTCACCAGTTAGCGTTCACGTCTTACGGTACGTCTACCTAAAACACCGCATGTTGCCCTTGCGGTATTACGTTTTGGCGGATCAATGAAACGAATCAAAGTTCGCGTTCTGTGGCTTCACCGCACAGCATTCGTATTACGTGCAATCACGCTCAATATGAAGCTTCAGCACGGCGCCTCTAGTGAGCGTGATACCAGCGAAAGTTAAACAGGTTCATCTGGAATGACCTACAGCGTAACAAAGATTGAAAACGGACAGAAGACGATTCTTCTGTGTTGCGCTGTAAATTGATACACGATGAACATCCACCAGCTAGCGGAGCTCGCGATTCTGTTAAAACCATATTAAACTTATTAATAGTTGAAACCGAGTTTAGTTTACCAATTGCATTTATGTTGGCGTCACCTCTCAATATTTTTATCACATTCATCATGGACAGAATGCTGCCGCTCACAGTGAGTGTACAGTTGTCAGCAAGCTTAACACTCGGCTGCTGACCCGCAGGGCGCGGGTTCGAATCCCGGATGCGGCGGCTGCATTTCCGATGGAGGCGGAAATGTTGTAGGCCCGTGTGCTCAGATTTGGGTGCACGTTAAAGAACCCCAGGTGGTCTAAATTTCCGGAGCCCTCCACTACGGCGTCTCTCATAATCATATAGTGGTTTTGGGACGTTAAACCCCACATATCAATCAGCAAGCTTAACACGAATGCTCTATAGCAAGTCCTGAAGCAGTTTCCATTGACGCTAGCGCCGCGCAGCTTTGGGTTATGATACCGACAGGTTACTCATACATGCGGACATATATCCCAGCATATCATGGTATTATGTATAGGCAACAGTTCCCAACATTTCGTGGCTGGCACCAGTGAAACTAGTCCAGGTCACCCGTCGAAGCGTTCGTGTTAAGTTTAATGACAACTGCACATCGTTTGAATGTCGTCGGAAATCTTGCGCAGGAGAGAAAAGAACAACATTAATAATAATAAAAATATACCCAACTTGAAAAAAAGCTGGCTACTATATAGAGCAGCTTCCCCTCGCACTTAAACGATCTCGTTTCCAAAGTACAACAGCGACGATGAGTCAACAGAAGTATGTAAACAAAAATTAAGTCAAACGTCGGAAATTCCAAGTTGACATACATGAGGTACAACACCGCGACATTTGACACACAGGATCGAATGATAGATAGGAACGATAATTGTTACTTATATTCAAGCCCAAATCCGCACCGTTCCCCTATCAAATCAGTCAGTGCAATTTAGAAAAAATCGAAGCCTTGCTCCACAGCATTCATTTCCCCTTGTTACCGCAGCACAGCTCTTGACACCCACCATGCCTTTATCTTAAGCTTTATAATAATAATAATAATAATAATAATAATAATAATAATAATAATAATAATAATAATAATAATAGAAAATAACACGTTATAGCGGAAGCCAAATGCTGTTATTATTTAAAACATTGCTTTTTTTTCTAATATGCTATTCTTAACCCCCCATATCATTTTCTACCTATCACATGTAGGGTACAGGGGCGTAAGCAAAAATTCTTTATATATATATATATATATATATATATATATATATATATATATATATATATATATATATATATATATAGATATATATATATATATATATATATATATATATATATATATATATATATATTTATATATATATACAATGCGACGTTGAAATTTTTCTGCGGAATGGGAAGGAAGCTCTAACACCCTCAGTTCTGGCTTTACCAGAGGTATATATACAATACAAAATTTAACATTTTCTGCTCGGGAAGAAGGGGGAGGGGCGAACACCTTCTCTCCTCCATTTACCAGTAGTAGGGCAGTTTACGACGTACTTTCTCGCTGAGCTATTTCGCCTGTTTATGCCTATTGTCTATTGTAGTTTGCGTGGAACGCTGCTATAGGCAAGAATTCAGCCGCGAAGTAATTTGACTTCGCGGAAAGTTATAACTGCACAAAAAAACGAGACACAAGAACGAAGTAGACAGGACGATCGCAGCACAAGAACGAAGTGCTTCATTTTTGTGTCTCGTTTTTTGCGCAGTTATAATTTTCCTAAACGTCTTACCAACTAGACCCCATCATACACTTCTCGAGGCAATCGCATCTCATCAACTGCCCTTTCAATTCTTAAGAAACATCCTCCCACGCAAGACGTTGCTCTCATATGGACGCCCGCGCATGCGGGGTTGAGTGACAATGAGGCGGCTCATACCTGTGCTCGAGGAATGACCGGCCGAGCGCAGGCCTTAGATGGTGCCTTCAATTCAATTCAATTTTTTCAATTTTCAAAATTTGTTTCATTGTTTTCTTGTACAAGACACAAGAAACAAAAGGATGTTGGGGCTAAAGGCATATAGCCTGACAGAGGACTCAACACCCTTGTACACAGTTCGTACATCAAAAAAATAAAAATAAAGAACAGCTTTCGCGGCATCGAGACCTTCATGAACAAAAGAAGTAACAGAGCAAAGAATAGCTGACAAAAATATCATGTTACATTGAATCTGACTGATTATACAAGTCTTGTAACATACTTACTACATAACATACTTAAATAACAATTACTCAGGAAGGAATCAGACTGGAACATTAGAGACATGTGATACATACCATTATATTTTATAGTTAATAAAATACATGCAGTACAAGATTTCCATCGCCAAACTACTACCATTGCCTTAGACCACGCGGCCTTTTTCAGCGCGAGAGATCGTCTTTTGACCTTCCACGATATAACAAATCACTACCGCCTACAGCACACGATATACCCCCCCCCCCCCCTACATCATGGAGCTTTCTGCTACCATGAAATACTATGGCGCCAGTTACAGATCCGTACGTTTCCTACCCTATCTTTTCGCCATCTTATACACCCTGCGATATACCCCTCCCCTTCGTGCATTTTCTGTCAACAAATAGATAACCTAGACCATATCATGTGGACGTGTACTCGAAACCCACCACCCGATCCTCTACACATTAATAATAAGGAGCAGTGGGAGGCTGCTATGTGCAGCTCGGCGCCCGAGGTCCAGGACCAGATCTTGGATTGGGCCAAGAGGGTAGCGGAGACCTACGCTGGGTAGGCTCCTTTGACACTCCACCACCGCACCTTTCCCTCTTGGGATGAATAAAGTTTTTCTCCTCCTCCTTCTCGAGGCAACTTGACCAAGAAAAAAAAGAAGAAGAAGAACACAGGAAAGAAAGACAGAAAGAAAGAGAAAGAAAATTCAAACGGAGGACAACCCTGTATGACGTATTTCAAACGTATTACAGCGTGAACGCCGTGTTAACGCTGACCGCCGCCACGCAAACGAGTGGAAACGCGGCGCCACACGGCAATAAAAGTGAATTTCGTCTCACAGTTGCGAATTCCTAAGCTGAAATGGCAAAGATCTTGCCTCGGCCGCATTGAGATCTCCATTATTTCTCATTGAGCCGTCAGCCACTTTTGATGGGAAGCCAAAGTAAACGCTGCCGATTTATTACAAGAAACAGCACTGTCAGGCCTATCACAGACATCTATGTGATTGTCTTCTTTCCGTTTTCGTTAATTATTTTGTTTACTTGTCCGTCTGAGTAGTGAATTCATCATTTCTGGATAGCGGGACCTGCGTTTATTTAACTTCCTGTGTTTTCAGATATGAAAATTATGAGAAATAAAAACTGACTTGTTTTTTTAAGCATTGACCTAAGTCCACTGGAAAGCGTAAATAATCTTATGTTTAAATGCGAGGCATTTCTTAGCGAACTGGAGGCACTTTGAGCGTTTCCATCTGTCTATCCGTCCGTCCGTCCGTCCGTCCGCCCATCCATCCATCCATCCATCCAGCCATCCATCCATCCATCCATCCATCCATCCATCCATCCATCCATCCATCCATCCATCCATCCATCCATCCCATCCATCCATCCATCCATATCTATCTATCTATCTATCTATCTATCTATCTATCTATCTATCTATCTATCTATCTATCTATCTATCTATCTATCTATCTATCTATCTATCTATCTATCTATCTATCTATCTATCTATCTATCTATCTATCTATCTATCTATCTATCTATCTATCTATCTATCTATCTATCTATCTATCTATCTATCTATCTATCTATCTATCTATGCCCCGTAGCGGTGGTGTAGTGGCTAACGTACTCGGCTGCTAACCCGCAGGTCGCGGGATCGAATCTCGGCTGCGGTAGCTGCATTTCCGATGGAGGCGGAAATGTTGTAGGCCCGTGTGCTCAGATTTGGGTGCACGTTAAAGAACCCCAGGTGGTTTAAGTTTCCGGAGCCCTCCACTACGGCGTCTCTCATAATCATATGGTGGTTTTGGGACGTTAAACCCCACAAATCAATCAATCGCACTCTTGAGGTGCTACTTCGTGTCCCTTATTAAGCCGTTAACAGACGAGGAATGTTCAGGTGCAAACAGCCCCATTACTCTAAACGAGCTAGAGCTTGCCATAGATCAATTACCACGGTCAAAAACGCCGGGTCCCGCTGGAATATCAGGGGAATTCTATAAAGCATTGAAAGGCCGTCCGTGTCCCAATCAAATGAGAATTTTTTCAGAGGCGTTAGAGATCGAGGCTCTTCCGTAGTCATTTACCAACAGTCACTCGATTATGGTGCCCAAAAGTACTGATGAAGAAAAATTACGTCATCCCGATGGCTACAGACCCATTAGCGCCGACAACGAACAGTGGCGTCGCTGCAGTCGCGGCGAAGTGACACCAAGGCAAGGACTTGCCTGTTCCGCCGCCGACTTATACGCCGGCGGCCGGTTCTTTCCGCGCTCACCATGTACCCGATCTTCAGCGATACGGTGATGATTTCTCCTCAACTTCGTGGTGTCTATCTCGCAAGGAATAAAGTAAAGCTACTTATTGTCATCAAAAGTTAACTAAGCTGCAAAAAGTATGGGGAACTTCCCCGCTCGAACAATTGATTCACATTGAAAAAAGGGGGGTGCAGGACAGCGAGGCATATTAGTTGTTTTCACCGTGCAAGTACTCCACGAAGCCTATGCTAACATTGATTGATTGATTCATATGTGGGGTTAACATCCCAAAGCCACCATATGATTATGAGAGACGCCGTAGTGGAGGGTTCCGGAGATTTCGACCACCTGGGGTTCTTTAACGTGCACGCAAATCTGAGCACACGGGCCTAGAACATTTCCGCCTCCATCGGAAATGCAGCCGCCGCAGCCGGGATTCGAACCCGCAACCTGCGGGTCAGCAACCGAGTACCTTAACCACTAGACCACCGCGGCGGGGCAATGCTAAGAAGATATTCGTGCTTAATGAGTCTAGCTTCATTACAACATGGCACAGACTACGCGATTGAAGACTCGTGTCAAAGTCTTAGAAATGAAATTAGGACGTTTTCTTTGACTAACAGCATTGTGATTTACCGTGAAAGTATGTCTGCCTCTACAAATAATGTAGGTTATTCGACAAAATTCTGCCGTTTGATGCAGGAGACTGTATATAGTCTCCTATATATAGTCAGTTTCACATACAGACAGTTTCAGAGAGTGTTTCATATATAGACAGTTTCATATATGAAACTGTCTATCATACACAACCACTTATAATATTCAGACAATGTGACACTGGAACCCACACAACGGTTTCCGAAATTTTGATTTCTTCTCAACAATCGCCATGTAGCCGCATACCCTGATTTACGCGAACAGGCCAACTCGATCTACCACCACGACAAAAACGGTAATGTTCACTTCACGTGGGAGCACTGCTGATAGCAATAGTTCGCAAAACAAACGCCAGAAAGTCAAAATGAACTGTTTCGATGGGCACCCTCAGCATCGTGACCCTCGTGTGGTAAAAATTTATTAATCAGGAGGCTGTCTAAACTGGTACTGAAAAACATGACAGAACAGTTGCTACGATGCTGCGCGAAGACACTTTCCGACAGCAGTAGCAGTTTCTGCAGTTTAGCGCAACTTGTTTTTGGGGTGAAATCGAGCACAGAAATGTTTGAGAAAAAAAAACATGAAGCTAAATAACGTCATGAATTAGCGACTAATACAGACGCCAGAAAATCAAATGCAACAGCTGTGGAGGTATTCTCGGGCCAGCGCATTCGAGATACTTTGTGACACTCGATACTAAGCACGCGCGTATAGGGTTTGGCACACAGGAAAGAACGCGGCCAGCCGTTATACTCCGAATGCGTCCGGTGCGAATAAAACTTAGCGAAACAATCACATCTTTTCAAAGGAATCGCCCGTGGAATCGACGTTTCGAAAGCGCGACATGACTGCGAGGCACGCTGTAGAGTAATTGTGGCCACCTCGCATTTTTTTAAAGATGCGTTTGTATCTGAGCACATGCACGGTCTTGCTGTTCACCCCCGTCGGAATGCGGCTGCCCTGGGCCTCTTTTCTCCCCTTTATCCCTTCCCTAGTGCAGGGTAGCAAACCGGATGTGCGCCTGGTTAACCTCCCTGCCTTTCCTTGCATCTTTATCTCTCTCTCTCTCTCTGGGCGAGAAACGAACCGATCCTTGAGGTAATTCAACGGGACAGCGTAACAAACCTGCATGATCAAAGCGTGTACGCTGGAGCACGAGCACTATTGGCGATTCTACTGAACAAAATGTTTAGTTTCTCATGTAGTGTTACAAGGAACATCATCGATGCTGCGTCGAAGCAAAAAGTGAACACTGGCAGTGTAACGGCATGCGAAGCGAGCGCGTGTTATAATATATATGTTACGCATGCCATGACGTGCCGTGACGTCATGCAAGCCTCTCACCAGGCGGCGCCGCTATAATTTCTCGGCATATTAACGTTGTACAACGTCGACTATAAAATTTTTGCCAGGATTCTAGCTAATAGGTTGCGGTTTGTAATGTAAATCATTGTTGGTTACCATCTCAAGCCTGGAGACTGAGATGAGAGGTCGCTCCATGTAGAACAACATCCACATCGCTCGTACTATATTCTCGATTATCGCTCCAGCTGTTTTGACAAGCCTTCATTACTTTGACCTCGAAAAAGCATTTGACCATGTCTCGCACTCGCTTATCTTCTAGAGAGAGCAAATGAGGCCCAGCTTTGGTAAAAGAAGTGAAACTTTGTTATGATCACTGCTTTACCCCCTAATAGGTTACAGTCAACTCACGCACTCTGTAACTGTTTGCTTTTCTGTCGATTATTGATGTGTGGGGTATAACGTCTCAAAACCACTATATGATTACAAGAAACGCCGTATATAGTTGAGGGCTCCGGAAATTTCGACCACCTGTTTTTTTTTTTTTTAATGTGCCCCCAAATCTGAGCACACAGGTGTATACAGCCTTTTCGCCTCCGTCGAAAATGCAGCCGCCGCGTCCGAGATTCAATCCTGCGACCTGCGGGGCAGCCTAGTACCTTAGCCACAGACCACCGCGGCGGTGCTTTCGCTCTTCTGTCAAGCAGAGATGCCTTAGGTCAGCGCTCCTCTTTTCTCTCTACTCAGAACCGTTTTGCTTGCATATTATTCAATCCCATACATGGCTTCAGAATCCTTCAAAATGAAGCTAAATTTTTAGCGTATTCACCCGACATTGCCTTTTTCTATTTTGCACTGACAAACCCAGCATAGGAAAAAAAACTATTGAGGTGGTAGAGCAATTTGGCAGTGTCTTAGGTGCACATATGAGCTGTTCTAAGAGTTCCGGTCTATGCTTCGACTCATGGGGATCTACACCTGAACAATTTGCCGATATTGAGTGGCCTGTGGTGCCACTAAATTTCTTGTGCTCCACACAGTGCGCACAAGTAAAGTTCACACTTGCAAATATAGAGTGGCAGGTCCTGAGCGCTATTCTAAACCCGTTATACCACATAAGCTTTCAATTTTCGGTAAATCTGGAACCTGCAACAAGACTTTTCTATGTATTACAAGTTCTGCACTGTGCTAGGTCATACACGAAGACCTTTCACCGCAAATTTGCAACATTTATGTGGTCCTCAGCCTATGATTTCATCCGACAGAACAATTTATTCAGGCCCGTTAGTGCCAGCGTAAGTGCCATGGGCTGGGTCTAAAGCATTTGTGCCTGTGGCAAATTGTCTCTCGCTACTTCTTTTTTCGTGACAGTATACTCGCTTTATACTGTTCGTGCCTTCTTACAGGTAATTTTGTTAAATGTGTTACCTGGCACGATAGTTTCATCGAATTTTTCGGAACGAATTCGTCTGTGGGGTTTATGCGTGAAATGTGCTTCTCTGTTCGTTTATTAACAGTTAGGTTTTCGAATGAATATTTGTGCCGTACATCACGCAAACATCTTTACAAAAATTTGATAGCAACGCTGTTTTCTCCACCACTTTTCGTACAAAATATTCGAGTCTGCCAGGACGTGACATGTTAAGTAGATTGCATAAAATGCCTCTGGAAGGAAAGAGCGTTCTTTTTTAGTGAGCGCTCTGAGACCTTGCCTGTGAAGACTTTCCTTCGTTCAAGAGAGATTGTCGTGTCGTCTGTTAATTGTCCGCTATGTGACGTGCCTCAAATAATCGAACATCGTTTTATAAGCCGCGAAGATGTAATCTTATTTTGGGATGTACTCCAGCGAACTCTTAAATAAAAGACTTTGTTCTGAATTCACATTTCAAGCGATATCTGCTGCCAACGAGTTACATCGGTGTGCTATTCAACATGTTTCTACTTGTTGGAATCCATATCCCGTGGAAGACGCGCATGTTGCAGAGAAATGCTGAGCCAATGGTTTCCTTAGCAACCCACTTTATGCGATGTTTGCCAGGTTTACCATACCGATGTTTACCATATTAGCCAGAATGAATTGTTGTGTTGGTGAGGTGTTTATCCTTGCCCCAATTCTATATTCGGGAGAGGTCGCTGCTATAGGTGTATTGGCTCTACAGATTGTGAGCTCTTGGGTGTTGTGTGCTCACCAATGTGTCGCAATAGAAAAAAAAATCAATGAACACGTTCGTCCTTTGTGTGAATTTGCATTGCAGCCATGTTTAAGTTCAATAAATACCACGAAAAAAAAGTTCCTGGTTAGCTCAGTTGGTAGAGCGACCGCCCTAGGAAGGAGTTAGTCCCAGGTTCACCCCGGACCGGGACGAATTTTTCGGCGACTGAAAGGCTTTTCCTTTTGAGAAATCCGTACGGATTTCTTCGTGGCTTCGTGCTACTAAACGGGTGGTTGTCTTCGTATCCTTTGTTATGCTGCAATATTATACTGCAAGTACAGTTTCAAAGTGCCCGTTGCACCACAATTATTCGCTTTGCTAATCAGTGAAGAACCGACTACGCATCCGTAAAGGGACACGCAAACATATAGGATATACGCAGCTGCCCACTTTGTTTATGCTTTTGCTGATCATGATGAATTAATAAATATGCCCGAGCATTTTCGTAATGGCTTGGTCCTTTAAACATTTTGTTCGTTGTGCTTCTGCTACGCAACATTATATCCATCAAGGAGACTTTTTTTTTCATTATCATGACATTTGCATACAGCTTTTTTTTTTTTTGGAAGCAGTTCGAGGAATGGCATAAGTTTTGTCATAAAACGCACTGCTCTAATACCGCTTCAGAATACAGCACTACCTTTTTTTTATCGCAACACTTTCTACGTTCAGTTAGAGGGCGGCGTGGATTCTTTTGTTCGCTATGGGTAATACACCAAACACAATTAAAATAAATACCATTCAAGAGGGGAGAAATGCGTGGCTCTGCGTTAGAGCATCTATTCGCCACACAGAAGGCGTGGGTTCGATTCCTACTCAGACCGTCGTTAATTACTATTAATTTATTCACACGTATCCCGAATATTTGGTGACACACAACTCCTTTTTTTTTCGATCACGACAAACGACGTTGACATCGGCATCTCTGCGAAACGAGCGCTGTAACGCTGTCGCGGTGAATGAACAAAAGACGCACAGAAATAACGCGAAATGCCGTCCCACACTTAATAATTGAAAGAAACAAATTCAGGCACATCCAGTTTTTTTGTCGCAAAAGTGACCGAGGCTATGCTGTTCAAACCACAAAGTGTCTCATAACGAATTTTGAATATTAAAGAACTGCATTCTAGAAAATGCTTCAAGAGCCACTTCTTAGTTTTTTTTAATCAGTTCAGAACAATGAACAGAGGCACAAGTGCGCAATTTTCAAAAGGTACAGAGACGTGTAGCGGTATGTGTAATTTGAAGGATTGACATCTCGATGGAATTTCCAATCAGTTAGGCAAATTACCACGGACTTTTGAATGGCCTTCACCAAAAATAACTGTAACGTTGCCGGCATAAAGCAGCTCGGTTCAATCTTCGGAAGGAGTGACGACGGAGGTGCAACTTTTGAAGATATGTCATAACCGTCACGAGGAAGGGAGGATTATGGATAACGCTTATATGTTGCAGTAGAGTTTGTTAAAGGGCTAGCTCATGTTGTTTTGACTTTGTAGTGTCGTCACAGACTCTTTGTCTCTTTCGTAAACTTTGCTTTTCCTCTTCCCAGATGCAAGGTAGTTAAACGGAGTTCTTCCCGCTTAACCTCCCTATCTTTCTCTCTGGTTGCGGCTACCGCAGTCCAGAGCACGTTAAAGAGGCCCAGATGGTCTAAATTTCCAGAGCCTCGCACTACAGCGTCCCTCGTAATCATATTGTGGTGTTGAGACGTTGAAATTCGACAAGTAGTATTATCAAATCTTTCTTTCCCTTTCTAGAGTTGTACACGTTACAGCACTCTAGTTGTGCGATCTTTGGTCTTTCTCTTGCGTAAATTCTTCATTCTGTTTTGTTTTTTCGCCTTCAATGTTATGTGCTACACTCAGGATTACCAGTGGCCTTACATCCTGAGGAATGAACAGAATTTTTCACCAAAGTGGCAGATACGTATTACATTAGCGCATCGAGTGAGACGTAGAACACAAGAAAGAAGACGAAGACAAGCGTCTGTCTTCGTCGCACCTTTGACGCAAGCGTCTATGTCGTACGATGACGGCGTCGTGTAACGTCACGATGATGTCATAATGACGTCGCGAATTCGGGTGATCTGTGACTTCATCATGACGTCATATGGTAACGTCATCACGTGGTGGTTACTTTTTTCACCACTCGTGTTGGCCGCGGGAGGTCGGTGGTGAATTTTCGCGTATGGTGAGGCATCTGTAAGGCTTTCGCCTTATTAAATTACGAAGATCGGACAGCAGTAGCTGGACTCATAGGGTTCTCAGTGTTCACGGAAGGTGGCGAAACAGCGGCGACTTCCGTTCCGTGTGCGTTGATGGGGCCTCGTGTGCCGTGGTATCGCGTCGCGTATCTGGCGCCACCCGCACCGCGTGCTGACCGTCGGGCGATCGGGGGGGAGTGGCAGCGTGCCGCAACGGGGGCTCGTCACGTCTCTGGACCCTGCTCTCTCCTCGCATGCCTCACGACCCCCTCGAGTTGTTTATACACGCGGTCAGGAGCCGACGATCACGTGACTCTTCCTGGCGCGCATTCCACCGCCACGCACTCGCGCGAGAGAGAGGAATAGGAGAGAAGGAGCGAGGGTGGGGAAGAGGCGGTCGCGCGGTTTTACGTTCATCAGCAACTCTTTATCGCTAGTACTGGACAGTACTGCTGTAAGCTAGAGCGCGCAGGCGTCACCTAATCTTGGGGCCCAGTTTAATGGAGATCCAATACTCAGAACTGTTCGGAGAGTCTACAAGAACTGGCACTGCTCCTTGGCATATTCATGGTTAATGAGGTCGTCAAAATAGCCGACGACAGAGCAGACGTCATGCAGACTTAGGCAACAGCGTCTATTACAAGGGTGGCAAAATTGTGCCATGCACCCTACCCCCCTCCACCCCATCTACGTTTTTTCATGAATTGAAAGCGAGGTAGCAATGCGAAGGGGGGGGGGGGTGTAAAAAATAGCAGCATCGCTGACAGCCTGCATTTGGTTCTAGACATGTCTACAGGGCGTACTTCTGATAAATGAACCCCGTGAAAATAGACGAGCAAATTGATTGCAGCAATTTGCAAACCCTCGTCTACTAATTCGCATTTAAAACTTTATTCTATCTATATACAGGGAGCGTAGGTGAGAACCACTTCTCGCAAACACTAGTCTATTCACTGTTCTTTTTCTGAACACATTTAGCTGAAGCCAGTCACTAGGTTTTATAACGCTGCATCGTACTACGGGAGGCGATGTTCGGAAAGAGCGCGACACGTTGCCACTGCGCGGCCAGGTATGCGCGCTACGTGTTTTGTCGTTGCCGTGATCCGCCTCGATCCAGCCAGAACCGCTTCTGCCGCGGAGATTATGGCCGTCTGGTGCAACGTACACTGCATAGCTATAGCTGCGTGGCGTATTTGACCGAGAGCTCCCTTCTGGCACGCACGTTGGCAATAAGTTGCAAGTGCAAATGAGCCGTCCCCACCGTGGCATAGGTGCCTTGACAGAGAACACCGAAACACGACAGTGTATCGGTAACCGAATACTGTAGGATGCCCCACGTCACCTTCTGTGTCGCTTTCCCGACGTTGTTCATCGTCGAGGCATGCGGTGCAAAGCGGGACATTCAGAGAAGAGAGAGAAGATAACTCGCAACTGAACCCGGGGCTGAGTCACGTGTTTGAGATATGATGTCTGGGCGTGTACGAACGTCCATTCTGCTCAATCAGATAAGCTGTCCGTGGAACCCGCTGTGGCATAGCTTAGATGCAAAGCTGGCGTGCCGATAAGCTCCAGGAAGAGCGTTCAATTCGTCGCCCTGATAATCGCTGAAGAGAAGCAAAGGGTGACGAACAACGTCACTTTTCCGCATTGAGTTGTTGGTCTGCGTTTGTGGCGTGTTGAATTGTTTCTTGCGTCCGTGTTCGCACGCCCTGTTCTTTAGAATGATACTTAAGATATCTGCAATTCGACCGCCTATTACCGTATTAGTTGAGCCCAACTGCCGCGATGTTAGAAAGGCGCTTTGTATAGCTCAGTGGTGTTCAAGCGCACTGAAAACACTGATACGCAGCACGTCGCTTTCTATGATGTGCAAAAAAAGTGCAAACGGCGACATATGCTCCGCACTGCACTTGTGGAGAATTGTCGGCATATGGTTATGGGCGTATTCTACTTTCTTCGTGCGCCTTCCGCCTGGATCCTGCTCCCTGTGCTCTGAGAATGTTTGCCCTGTAAAGCATATGCAACGCACACACACGGTCAGGCTTTGCAGCAGCCGGGGTGAGTTATATAGGAGCAGTCACGTCTGCTTGCTTAAGTTATCGGGTAGTTCCGGCTGGAAGCCCGTGATTCCATTAGGTTAGCAGCGTACGCCTGTTCTCTTTCCTCTGAACTACAATAAAGGAAACAAGTCTGTTACGCAGTTATCATCATTATTCACCATTTTTGGCCTGTTTCTCATTTATTATTTATATACTCTACATATATATATATATATCCCTGTCTGTTATATGTGCGTATCTGTATATATCTGCACATTGTACATTGTAACGCCTACTTGAATTGTTTATTATATTGCTTTCCATAATTTTGTTTTAAATGCAAAGCATTTTTTAGCAAACTTCGGCGACTTTGAGCGTATCTATCTATCTATCTATCTATCTATCTATCTATCTATCTATCTATCTATCTATCTATCTATCTAGCCGCTTACGTTTGGGAGCTCTCGTGGTCACCCCCTTAACATTATGTGAACCAAAATTCGCAAAATTAGGCAAAATAACTACCAATATTGATAGGACAGTTAAAATAGAGGAGGAGTTTTACAGAGATCTGAACAGTAGCCGGGACAGAGATCGGAACAGTAGCCGGGAACAGTAGCCGGGATATGTAAGATTTAACGTCCCAAAACCACCATATGATTATGAGAGACGCCGTAGTGGAGGGCTCTGGAAATTTCAACCACCTGGGGTTCTTTAACGTGCACCCAAATCTGAGTACACAGGCCTGCAACACTTCCGCCTCCATCGGAAATGCAGCCGCCACAGCCGGGATTTGATCCCGCGACCTGCGGGTCAGCAGCCGAGTACCTTAGCCACTAGACCACCGCGGTGGGGCCTCAGTGTCATTCTTTTAACGAGGCGTACGCATTTAAAACTCTTTATACGCACATCCATATATTGGCATCATCTGTACTGTAATCCGAATTATCCATAATCGGCTGCGTCATCTTTTTAAGAAAACAAGTTTTACTGCTATAGGTTTTTGAAAACGAAGTAACAAGAAAATCAAGACTTAGAAAGAAAGGCGAGGTAAGCAAGTATGTGCATTCTCCTTTATCTCAATTCGTACAACGCCAGTAGTCTCTGTATAACGGCCAAGGCATGGGAACGCAGGGAAATTGATCGTAAAACATCGCTCTTGTGCAGACTTCCGCGATGCAGGGCTCGGCGTTTGAAGATAATACGCGGACAAGATGTAAATACGGTAATTTGAAGAAGAATTAACTCGCTTTCCATTTTGCACGCATAGGTAAAACTAGACAGGTACGAACACACACATTAATGTCGAGAAAGGAAACGAGGTGAAAGACCCTTGAAATCATCAGTTCTCCCGTTTGAACATTTCTCTCTCTCTCTCTTTCTTTGTTTATTGTTTGTTTCAGTCAAGTAACTTGGCATGAGACCACTTGCGCAAAATACGTTTACAGTAATCTCAAAATGGTACGAGATCCCAACCTAAGAGAAAGTCTCCCTCCCGCGCTGCAGCACCGTGATTCCATTAAAGTACCAGGATCCACTCTGCGTAATCGTTACTTTTTTTTTTTTACTTTTCTCAGACCATAGTGTTAACGACATTCGAAGTGCTTGCTGGGAAGCTCAACACCAAAACCGCGGGCGCGATGCCTCTATAGCAACGGAGTAATTGCGACCGGACCATCGTAACCGCGGGCGCAATTATACCGTCCCCAACAAGGAAGCAAAAGGTTCTCGTGATTAGATTGACTCGTGGCACGCAACGAAATTTAGTCTTCGAGTTCGCCGCTGCCGCTCACCCTTCTCTTTGACGGGCGCACGTATGTTTTGAAGGTCGTTGGAGTTCAAGATGACCCTGTCCTCTCCTCCTCTGAGTAGCCGTAGAGCCTAAACGTATAATACCCGTAATTTCAGCAATCTACTTTCCATTCTTAGGTGCTTCTGAGTGTCTTCTCGAGATAATTAATCTGGTTGTGGACCTTTGTTCACTGTCTCTAACTTTATGCACGCAACTTATGGCGCGGAACCCTTGAAGAAGGGCGCACGCGGGCATAGTAGTAGTAGTAGTAGTAGTAGTAGTAGTAGTAGTAGTAGTAGTAGTAGTAGTAGTAGTAGTAGTAGTAGTAATACTGCTGGTGTAAGTGGCAGTAAACCGTTACTGGTGCAGTAGTAGCAGTAGCTCTTAGCAGCTTTTACTGCAGATGTGGACAGTATGGACCACTGGAGCTTGGCACCTTCGCAGCGATTGCCCTTGCCCTTGCGCACGCAATGCAGTACACCCTTCTCGCACCCAGAGAACCGGGACATCCTACAGAGGCTCGGGTGCTCGCGCCGCGACCTTGACACGCATGACCGCGCTCGCGTTAAGTCTTGGCGCACGTATATAATGTAACCGGGTCGAGGACGACCGGCCGTCCCGCCACCATCATTCCAGGGGCATTGTTTCCTTTTTTTTTCGGCTTCGGCGGCGGTGGCGCGATGACCATTTGCGGTAATGAGCGACGGCATTCTTCGCCTCTCCCGTCGCGTTCTCCGCCACCCTCTTCCCCAGTTCCCCCTCACCTAGCTCCCGTATTCCTGCATTTCCCTTTTCGTTCTCTCTTGTGCCGCAGCTTTTCCCGGCGCCAGATTCTTTTATACCACACTCCGCTAAACCCTCCCCTCCTCGGGCCCACTAATTACAACCCTAGGCTCACTTAAAGTTTCCTTCGCCCCACGCTGCAACCGTTGTTTCAGGGGCGACCACTCTGGACGCGACGAAATCACGCTCCTGCTCGCTCTTTTCTTTAAAAGACGCCGCTGAAGATTCGTCCAATCGTCTCGGCGGCCGTTTGCGGTCTCTCTCTCGTCTTTCCCTAATGCGCGCGTGTAATCAGTACGTGTAGACACGAGAGCGCTTGGTTCCCAGGAGGTGGAATTCCACCCGCCACTCTCGTTACGCGCCGATAGCCAAGAAAGCGGCAGGCGAAGTGCTTTTCCTTTGTCATCGCAGGCTTTTGTAACAGGGAAAGATACGGCGTTTTGAACGTCGTTAATCTTACTCAGTACGGCCTTCTTTTTCTATCAAAAACGGGGGGAAAAAATAACAGAGTGCGGATCTTTCTTGTTTTCAATTCTACGCGGAGGTCGAGTGATATAGTGGAATAAGGAAAAAAAAATCTTGCCAGACTAGATTTCTATTTTTCCGACTGGCTCCAATAAAGTGCAAAGAAAGCTTTGGCGTATTTCCCAAAAGAGCCTTGCGACCTAAATTTTACGGGTATACAAGAGCATTATGTGCTAATGGTGAACCGCATCAAGCCGCTACGTTGCAGAATTTATAACCCGTGAAAACCCAGTCATTCTTGAAGTTTTGGTACTGAAATCCAAATTTAATAGCGTGACAAATCTTACGGTCGACAATACTGTAAACATTTTGTCCGAAAGTACCATGTTTCCGATCGTCAGTTAATGGCTTAGCTAGAAGAACTATACGAACCGAGGGACAATGCGAGGAGCTTAGATAGAAGACAGGCGCATCATAATGGTACATTATTCAGCGCCACACGGGCCAAGGCACTGTGTCATATTTCCGCACTATTTATACTAATGGTCAAGAGTGCAATAAGCATTACAAGATCTTTGGTTACAAGTCTGAAGAAAGATTGTGAGTGAAATCACTTAGATTAGTGTTTATTCATCTCGCAAGTCGATCATAAGTTAAGCGAAAACGCGACTACTTAGCGGAATAAAGTTCTCGATATCCGGTAGTTAGTTTCGAAAACAAAGTTTAGGGGTACAACAATTTACAACATTGCTATTGTAAAGATAGTGACGGGGCACCTATGAAAGATATACAATGCTTTTGGCGACCCGCGTGTTTGTTATCAACGCCAGCGCTATAAATTAATTGGATTACGACGTTAACGCAACGCAAACAAGCGTAGTTTCTTTTAAAGCTGGTTTTACTGCTCAGCTTGTGAGTCTTACTCAGTAGCCATCTTTTCAAAGCCAGTGGGTTGGTGTAAAGCCTTAGGGTAGTGCAGACGGATAAAAGACGTCGAGAATGCGTGCAGGAACGAAACAGGAGCATTTGTGCATCATCACTAGCCCACTGGAAAGTGTCAAGAAAGTAAACATGTCAAGTAAAGTTACCAAAACATTCTAGTGACTTTAAGGTTAAGTGGTCGACCTTATGCAAGAGTCCAGAAAGCTACAGCACAAGAAGCTTCCATATGTTCGCTTTTTTTTTTGTCTAGCTTCTTATTTTGAAAGTGTACCAACCCCGGTAGGGTAACTTGAGCATAACATAAGGCATAGGCGTGGGCACGATCCCGATTTTTTAGCTAAAAAAAGAAAATAAAAGCTTCCCAAAAGGTGAAAAAGTGAAAACGAAGCATTCACGTGGTTTTCCCAACGGTATTTTCGTCACCACCTTTCGTGGGGCAAAGGTGGCAGGTAAGCAGTGCTTGGATAGCCACATAAGCTGTCCTCACCCGACATTACCGTCAAAGTCCTACATTACCATAATTCTGCGCGTGATTCCTGCGATGACAGGCATGTCCGACTGAGTAAAAGTGTTGAGAAGATTTGCCCCCTCCCCCTCTCAGGTGATAAGAGAGATGGGGGCGACCGGCACCGTTCTGCCCTCGTGCTTATACCTATGCCATGACGTACATATTTTTTTTCTTTTTGTAAGAGCTGTCGTTTTGACACTCAAACGAATATGACGTCTTTCCGACAAATGGCGGACGAAACATTCGTGTGCCGATCTTCAAGTGGCAGTCGAAGAGGGATTAACGAAAGAAAGCCAAGAGATTTGACTTGTATTATTAAGCTATCCCAACAAACACAATACGGAAAATCGTTTTAACTTAACCCCACACAACACTGAAAACATCGCCCTTACAGCGAGATCTTTAGAAAGAAAAAGGGGAAAAAAGGGAGGAGGAGGACAAGGTGGCAAGAAGATGCGCCCTTTCGTCAGCGCTCGTCATAACATCGAGCACTGGAGAGCCAACTTACATATAACAATGGATTCCATTTCATTCCAAGGGAGGCAGAGAGCTGACATAGTAAGTTTCGCGAACTTTCGTAGATCCAACATGACCGGAATGCCTTAAAAGAGATATGCCTTAAAATATGTGACTTCACAGCTCACATACTGGTGGTGTGCTTTTCAGCACGACGTTTAATGAATGTAACTTCGGGGTATAGTTAAGCCATAATGCGGAATTAATAACAAAGTTCGATAACGAAGTAACGGACATAAAATTAACGATACGGTATAGCTCTAATAGT
This sequence comes from Rhipicephalus annulatus, assembly GCA_013436015.1. Classification (NCBI taxonomy): domain Eukaryota; kingdom Metazoa; phylum Arthropoda; class Arachnida; order Ixodida; family Ixodidae; genus Rhipicephalus; species Rhipicephalus annulatus. The sequence goes on from WOVY01010845.1 coordinate 42,428, forward strand.
GAGAGGTCCCCCCGAGAGTAAATTACCACCCGAACTCATCCACATGTAAAAAACGACGAATGTATAGGTGAAATCAAAAGTGTGCGAATAAAAATAAAGCGTTAACTTACACTGGAGGCGCAACGCTAGTGAAGTTGAGTAGATGGGCACTTATGAGGTCCAGGCTTTTGCTGTTTTGCCAAGTTTTGCAAATTTTATGTTTTTAGGGGAGAAGCTCCTTACAGCGGCGCCCGTTTGTCTCTTGTAGTCGTAGTAGTAATCGTAGTGTGCAACCAGTGTTACATTTTGACTTCCAAGGTGGTGCCGGTGAGAGATTTATTCTGTGCGTTGTTGAACAATAAAAAAAATCCGCAGCGTGCGCTTTAACTAATAGCCGAATTCTCCTGTCTCTCATTCCCTCTTAGCAGCCATTGGCATGTACATTCAGCCCTATCTGACAAGAAAGGGTTGCTACGTTATACTCGCTGGGCATAACCTCCTTGGTTTTAGAAAGGTTTAGCGAGCATTGGGCCGCAGTGCCATGAATACAGTGAGCTAGTACATACCATGAACTCGAGGTGGTTAAAGGTGGGAAGAAGACACGCAGCGCAAGCCGTAAGAAAGTGTGCGTGTGCCACCTCTCGTTCAGTCCTTGGAATGTCCACTGGATGTCGGTGCTTCTATATGGGGAATATATGATGAAAAGGTGCGAGATGGTGGTACTTGAATAGGTGGACGAACGGACACACAGACAGATGCATGCACGGACGCACGGATGGCTGCACGGACGGACGCAGGAGCGGATGCATGGACGAACGCAGGGACGGACGCACAGATGGAAGTGCGGACGCACGAACAGACGCACGCACGGGCGGCCACACAGACGCACGCATGGACGGACGGAAGCAAGAACGAATGGACGGACGGATGCTTCGCCCCACTCTCCACAATTCACTCTGTGGATATGCTGCCATTTTTTTCTTTACTTCTTCCTTATTCTCTCATATTCCCGATTTTATTTCTATGTATTATTCTATCTGTTTATTTCTATTTATTCATTGGTCTCTCTTTCCCATTTCTCACTCTTTCGATCTTAGTTCCTGTCCCTCTATTCCTCACTTGCTTCCTACTCTCCCTTTCATTTCTCTCTATCTCTCACTTAATGTTTAGCTCTATCTTCCCTTGAATATCCCTCTGGCTCTCTTTCTCATTCTTTCTATACTATGATTTACTCTTCCCACTGCTCACCCTAGATTTCCTCCTCACAGTCACTTTCCTTTTTCCCATAACTACCTCCTTGCTATACTATACAATACGAGGCTATGCCATGCTCTGTTAGGGTACCTGGATAGCCGAATGGTTAGAACTCTCCCCTTAGAGAGAGAGAGAATACTAAAGAAGGAAAGGTAGGGCGTCAAACAGTCGAGGATAACCGGTTCGCTACCCTACACGTGGGAACGGGATGGGGGAGATTGAAAAATTGAGAGGAGAGAGAGGAGAGAGACAAAAGAATAGCACATCACACAGAGCACCAGCCTTAGGATCAAGGGTCAACCTATAGGCACCACGCTGGCTACAGGCCATCTTTTACAGAAAAACGAATCCAGGAATCCAAACGGGCATACTCTGCCACAGGCTCTCATCGCGGCAAGCTGCCTTTTCGACCGTCTTCATCTACATTACTATATCTACATTTCAACTGAAACATATAGAGTATAAATAAATGTATAAATAAATGAAATGGAGTCTAATGGTTCGTGCAAAGGTACGAGAAGAAAATGGAATGAGACAAAAGCAAGCGTTAGCGAAATGCTGATCTTAGTATAGGCAGAACATGCGAGCAGCCTTTCGCCTTTCTCATAAGTACGCCATTTATAAGCCCGCCCAAAGTGCCTAACTGCTCCATGACCACGCGGAGACAGAGAAAGAGAGAGAGAAAGAAACAGAAAAAGAAAGATATTCAGGGATATAAAAACGACCGAACGAATTCGCGAGCTTACGGTGTACTCGCCTTAACGCTTCTTTGTAAGCGTGAAGACCATTCAGTTGTTTTAGTGGCCCAGAAAACGCCGCTCCAAGACTGTACAGATTGCTTTCCCACTGAACGATGTTGCACTGCTAAGAAGCGTGCGAAATGGCACTTGACCCAAATCGGAGCGAAGATGTGCTTCGAATGCCGCGATAAATGCGGACTGTTGTGGTTCTTTTCTTTGCCTGTAGTTTTTGTTGCCTTTGTTTTAGTATCTGCGCACTTTACTCCTTTTTTTTTGCGAAGGGAGGGGGGTGTATAGGACGCCCATCTTTGTACGCGTGGCGACGCGCGTTCTTCCGTATAGTAAAGTAGTAAAGTAGAGAGGTGGACAAGTTGGAACAGATGCATTCTCGTAAACCTGTCAGCGCGATTGAGACGAAACACAACGAAGAGAACACAAACAGGCGCTGTCTAACAACTGCAGTTTATTAAAGGAAATTTCAACCACCGTGAAAACCAAAAATGCATGCACAGAAATTACCTGTAATCAAAGAACTTATACAACTTACGTAGTTCACAATTTAAAAGGCAAACGGGCCTATATTCGTTGATGATGTGTAGGGTTTAACGGCCCAAAACCTCCATGTGATTACGAGAGACGCCGTAGTGCAGGGCTCCGGAAATTTTGACCACCTGGGGTTCTTCAACGTGCACCCAAATCTGAGCACACGGGTCTACAGCGCTTTCGCCTCTCTCGAAAATGCAGCCGGGATTCAGTCCCAAGACCTGCGGGTCAGCAGCCGAGTACGTTATCCACTAGACCACCACGTCGGAGCACATGGGCCTATAGTCTTAAAAAAAGAATACGTATAGATGTACCCGCTTCACCCCTCTCCTGCTCCACTTTTTTTTCCAGAAAGGACATGCACAAATTCAAAAGGTGTAGCTGCAAACTTCACTCCGGGATAATACCACAGTCTTTTTCCCGAACCCATGTTGCTGCAGGAAAATAACTTTTTTCGACCTTGGAGCGCAACATCCCAAAAGGGTGTTTTATTTTCTTTTTTAAATCAAAGAGCCCGCCTCCACTGATCGACTGCTTCGCATGGGAGTTCATAATACGTGGGAAGAACTCACCGAAGCACACCTCAACAACCAGGTCGAGAGGCTCAAGCTGTCACTCACAGGGCAAGCCGTCCTTCGACGCACAGGATACCAGACCACCCTAGAACCAAACGAAGAAAGCAAAGGCAAAATATCGTCACAGCTGCGAGAAAGCCTTGAAATTCATCAGATCCCTCGAAACATGCATCCTCAACATCACCGAGAAAGGCGGCTCGCCAGGGTTAACATGATCCGGAAAAGGCATGGCAATGACCCGCAGGCGCGATACGTGGACGCAGCCAAATATCCGGGACGTAATGCCTTCGCGATTACCGTCGCAGATTACAAAGGCGCGGTACTGGAATCGGCGACTATCCTCGCCAAACGTGCGGAAACAGCTGGAGAGGCTGCTATAGCACTCGCCACCCAGACGAGTGAGGATCCCATCGTGGTCTTTACCGACTCACAAACAGCGGCACGGAACTACCTGAAAGGCAGGGTCTCCACGGTGGCGATTAAGCTACTAAAGCGCATGGACAATCCTCGTCCCTACACATGCATCGTGTGGATTCCGGGTCATGAAGGTCTGGAGGGAAATGAAGCGGCACACACCGCAGCCCGCGAATGCGTCAACCGGGCATTCCCATACAAGATCCGAGGCACCCCCCACTCAACAACAGAATCGGAGGCAAGAGAAGCTGTACCACTAACGTATCATGCATTACTGCAACATTATCGGCTAGAACACAGGTTATACCCTCCGCCACATCCAAAACTCACAAGAGACGAAGGGACTAGCTGACTATAGGCGTCTTCAAAGCAACACGTTCACCCACGGCGTACTATTGCACCATATGAGGCCAACGTTGCACAGCTACATCTGCCCTCACTGCAATGTGGCTGACACTCTGGCGCACCTCCTACTGCAGTGCAAAGTAAGCGTCCCAAGACTACGAGCAGCAGCACCAGATGCGGACCTCCTCAGTGAAGCGTGGGAGGCTGCGGTCTCCCAGCCGGACCTGGTCGACCAGCGTCAACTCGTCGCTCGAGCTCGGCGGGCTGTCCAAGCCAGAGGGTTCCTGGAATAAGGGACCCTCCCACCTTCACTCACAAGTCTCTTTCAATAAATGTTTTGCTCTCTCTCTAAATCAAAGAGCAATAAGTTTCCTTCAGCTCACAGCGAGTGCTTCAGGTCGAGGTCCCTGATAAGGTCCTTTTAACTTCCGGTTGGTTCAACGCAAAAAAAGTTGTATTACTACTACTACTACTACTACTACTACTACTACTACTACTACTACTACTAATACTACTACTAATAATAATAATAATAATAATAATAATAATAATAATAATAATAATAATAATAATAATAATAATAATAATAATAATAATAAATAAGACACCATATACGACGTCAGCGAATAATCAGAGAAGTCACGTTTTCAGACCGATCTTTTCAGTTTAATTGCTGTCGCTGCTGTTCAAAGGAGAAACAAAATAGCAGGGAAGCTCCGCGCGCCAGTCGTGCGAATACTGAGGCAGCAGCGGAGCGGGTGGCCTTCCCCTCCTCCCCATCATCACCTCCCTCCCTTATTCTCTGCCTTCCTTTCAACTTCTCTTTCTTTCCCTGTCTTTCATTGATTCTCTCTCTTTCTTTCCATCCTATCGTTTCTGCCTTACGTTCTTTCTATTTCTCTAACTCTCTTTTTTCCTATAGTATGTCTTAATCTTTCTCACTTTTGCATCTGTCCTCTCTCCTTCACTTGCATTTCCCCGCCTCTTGTTATACATTGCTGTGCAAGGTTTTGCTGTGCTTTGCTAGCCACTTGCCTTCGGACAGTGTGTGCGCAGGTTCGAATCCCGCCCTGGGGAAATTTTTAAGAACGCAGCTCTTCAAGCTTTTATTTGCACAGGGTAGTGCGAACAGGTATTATCATAATCATGAAACGGTGCACGCTTGCTTCGTCCTCGTCATCTTATGCTTGCCCCCCCCCCCCCAACACATGCGCCCATTCGTCCGGCGTGGAATGCAACTATATTCTGCAAGACTGTTATGCCGCTAAACATCAAGTGACGTCATCACGTAACAAATGGACGCGTGCCTGAAACACGTGATATCAAGCAACTGTCGTCACGCAACATCCAGTCAAGTGACCCCGTAGCATGTACGCGTGTACCGTGAAACACAGTCACGTGACTCTGATCAATGAAACGTTACCTAACAACCAGTCACGACACTAAAAATCACGTAACATCACGTTACAATAAATTGCGTCAGTTGCGTGATGTTACCCTATATCAGATAACTTCACATAACAGCTGGTCGCGTGGATATTGTTCCCGCCATTGACCATGTAACATCTAGTCACGTGACTAAAATCACATAACTAGATGACATCCCGTAATAGCTGGTCACGTAACATGTTCCCGCCAATACCATGTAACAGTTGGTCACGCGACATAATCCTGCCAGGAACAACGTAACAGCTAATCACGTGACTATAAACTCACATAACGTTACTAAGCTAGTCCCGCGACATGTTCTCACCAGGAAGAACGTAAAAACTAGTCATGGACATTGGCATGCGTACCGGGAAGGGCCCAAGGGCCCGGCAGAGAGTTGCTACCGCCGGGTGGCAGAGAATCCACGACTCACCACTACTCAGAGAAACTCAATGTCAAAGACTGCAAAGTTTATTTCGAGGGAAATACGGATTCGAACTTGCACATCTTACTGCACTTGCGCTGCATTACGTACGAGACCTACAGGCAATCGATTTCCGCCAGCAAGCACTTTCACATCACATTGATACAGTTCCGTTTGCGGTACCATCTGCGGACTTTACTTACGACGAGTTTACTTACGACGTTTTCGGGGCTTATTAGAGTGTTTTAGCTTTGCCAGTTCACGGAAATATTGTACCTTCGTGCACACTTTTTTTTCAATATTACAACCGCACGAGTTTCTCATTGCGTACAATAACGTTATTAGATGATCAAATCAGTAGATAGAGGTCCTGCAAGTTAAAATAGTGACGTGCCGACGGCAAAGGTACGGTACTTTCCACACGGTAAGCCGACGCTGTTTATGAACACTCCGTTGCCGAGCTACAAGACCACATTCGAACCTCTTCTTCCCCTCTCTGCAATGGTGCACTGCGCGCGTGGGAGGATGCTTTATAAAAAAATAGGTGTAATACGATCCTCCCTCCCTTAGTGCGCCCGTTACTCTTCGGTATGCTCCGGTCCCACCGGCAATACATTTTTTAATATTCGCGCCTCGTTTAGCCTCCCGACATGCATTGCTGCTCACCGAACGCTAACGATTCGCACAATTAAAAAATGATTTCGCGCACTAGTAAAAGCGGTACGCGTTTTAACGTTATTACAATTGAACTAGATGGCTTTGCATTCTCTAAAAAATCATTACGCGCTCACTTTTTTTTTTTTCAATTTATGACGTTCACGGTATCCGAAAAAACCCGTTTAGATTTTACGTGTTCGCGGAACACGGAAACGCACCCCCAAGAAACCGCTAGCGACATCTGGCGAGCAGCGGCGGCCGTCCGAGCGCGGATGAACGTCTAAATTCCCCTTGTGTTTTCTATCAGTCTGGACGATGATAAGTGCGTGCACCACTTAATTAGGGCCCCGTTCACTGGACACGCTCATCGTCAGTAACACCGGAAAGCCGAAAACAGCTGGTCCACTTCGTGAAACACAGGTTCTTGCTTTCGCTCTTGCCTCGCTTCACCGTACCCACGCCTTGGTCAAGCCATACGTTTGGTCTTTTCATTGATAAATCTTCGATGTGGTTAGTTCCCTGGCTTAGATAGAGGTTCCTGGGGGTTGAATGCCGTGAAAAAAAAATGACGATGGGCTAGTGCGCCGTCAAACACCGATAAAACGTTGGTACGGACGGCCCGCTGCTTCGGCGTATTCTAACTTGTTGCTTCAGCCTCATATTGAGCCTTCTGTGACGTTACTGGAGCTGTAATTTGTTCTGGAGCCGCTGATACAGCGAGCGACAATACACCCATTGGCGTCTCATATCTTATCTTCGGCGAGCCGCGTTATAAAGAGTGGAAAATTAGTAGATTAAGCTTGCGTGTCTTTGCTTTCGGTTTGGCGCTGCAGCATTTGACATTTGATATCGTTCTGTCAACAGCAATGGCAGACTATGATTCAACACCGTCGCCTGTATCGGAGGAGGATTTCGAAGAGCTCAAGAAACGACTACAAGTGAGTTTAACGTCTTGTATCGTCGACTTTCATTGAAGAGCCGTCAGGCGCCGGCTAATATTCTTACATACGGCGCTTAATTGCAGTGTCAATACCGTAAAGACGTTTTAAGTGACATGTCGTTATCGCTCCCAATTACGAGCGATCGGCGACTCAATATGATCGTTTTGTGTCGTTTCAGATGATATTTGATGCCGACCCGGAGCAGGTAAGCGGAATTCATGATGGTTTCGTTTTTGCGGTGACGCACGCATTTATGCCATTCATTGAGGCGAAACAATTTTAAAGCCGTATTCCTACAATCGCTGTTACATGTGGTAAAATTGCCATACAAGAAAATAAATGAAAAACGATGAAGAGCTCGTCGCAGTCTAGGCAACAGACGAAATTAAAGAAGACCCAAGGGGCCGTAGTTGTGGTTGAGATACTTTAGTTTTCGGTATCGTGTTCTTGCTACCTTTTAGTGCCGTGTTGGAGCACGGCTTCACTGTAAGGCTTCGCCATGATGAGTATTGAAGTGCACTTGAGGTCTTACAATTAATATTGTCTGCATTGCCATGCAGTTTCACAATGACTACTCCATCAAAAGGTTCCTGAGAGCCTTCCGAACCGTCGACGCTGCGTTCCAGGCAATCCTCAAGTGCAACAAGTGGCGTACCGAATACGGCGTCAAGTCGATCAGTGCCAATGATCCGGATATCAAAAGGAACATCGAAGCAAAGAAGGCCATGGTTCTGCCCAATCGGGACTTCTATGGCAGGTGCGCAGCTACGTCAATATGTTTGCAAACACATCTTGATGGGAGAAGTAAATCTGCTCTCTTTATTAGAGGTTGTGCTGTATTGAACTATTAAAGGTTGCACAGAACACAATCGATATTAGTACTTTGTCCGAAAACTTTTGGAATACAGGAAGTTATTCATAGCTGCCATATTAATGCAGATGTGCCAAGAAGATCTGAAACAGAACACATTTCTTTATCTTTGTACCTTTAAACATTAGAAATTAAGGAGGATGAAGCAGTGTACACTGACATAAATAACACCCTCCTGATGTGCTGTGCAATCCTCGAACTCATAGGTGTCTGCACAAGGGGGTCGGGGAGGAGGGGCGACAAGTCTGCCTCGTACTTTGACTTAACAGAGACAATGGGCACACAGATGAACCTTTGCCCTCACACGCTGCACACTAGCAATATATGCATGGTGTGAAACATTTTTGAACACACCAAGAGTGGATGTAAATTGAAACTGGTTAAAAATTCGAAGCTTACAATTGGAGCAATCTGTAAGGTGTTTGTTTTGGCATGTTATAAAAAAATCTATGACACATTGCCAGAAGAGTTCACTTGTCACATATATAGAGAAGCACAAGGGGGGGAGGGCTAGTTGGAAAATACTGCAGGAAAAGGCTGCACTGCAAAGTTGAGGACTAAAAACTGCACTGTGCCAGTCTCCGCGCCAGTCCAGTTTTTCGTCCTCAACTTTTCAGCGCAGCCTTTTTGTACACTCGCATATCTGAATGATCTCAAGATAAAGATCCGATGTTGTGTTACGAGGACTAGTGCGACTAAAAAAGGTTTAACTGCCTTTTTTTTTTCTGCTCACAGGCCCGTCATCTACATCCCTGCCTGCAGACATAACGTTCAGGAGCGGGAGATCGATGAGCTGACTCGGTTCATCGTGTACATCTTGGTAAGAATAAATTGTTTCTAAAGCTGGTCATATAGTCCTGAATTTGAATGCGCGGGCATTATAGAACTAATTTCACGGAATTTCCGGAGTCAGCGATGTTGTTTGGAAGTGAAAAGTCGGTGTTGTCCGTGAACAGAAAATCGAGAAAGTTGCAAATGAAATAAAACAAGATCTTCAGTTTGGTAAGAATTGAACAGAGGCATTCTGCGTGGCAAGTCGGTGTTCTGCCACAGAAAAACACCAATGCTTGGAACTACTTTAAAGAAGACACTATATGAATGTCATTTACTTAAAATATTCCCCTTAAAGCATGTAATGTTGCGCGGCAAAAGTCTAGAATCGCACCAGGTGCCAAAACATGTGAATTGTGCAACAAGTTTTCACAAAGCACTGAGAGATATTTAATCATCAGCAGCAGCAAAAGCATCATCCAAGTGAGCAGCTATATATATTCGAATTTTGCGCTACAGAATCGGCCCTTCACTGATTCCTAAAAAAAAGAATTATGATGCAGTGGGCACTTCGCAAATACCGTAGCAGTAGGCATCCTAGGACTGTTTAAAACGGCCAGTGCTCATTGCACAGACGTTCATTTTCTTGCAACATGGTTGGGGCATCCATGAGAACCAAAGCCACGTCAGCAGTTGAGCAGGCAATGTGCGCACAAGGCCTGATTTTACTATCATTTTATTCTTGAAGTTGAAGGTCAAGGGTCCTCCAAGTTATTATTGTTGTTCTTTGCGATCGAACTCTTAGGACCTGCACTGGCATCAATATACAGTAGTAGCTAATACAGTTAGTAGGTTGTAATTTCACGGTACAGCAGTGAGCATAGAAATTGAATTGCATTATGGAAGCTTAAGAGCTAAACAGCAATAAGCACGAAAATCGAATGGTGAGGATGGACAAGATGTATGCCAGTTTCACGCAAGTCAAAGTTTCAACTGCGGCTGCATAAGTTAAATTTCAACTGCAACCACATAAGAATGCTTATTTGAGACAGAGTATATATACAGAAGTATACTTGTGAGATGTTATGCTCGAATGCTAACTGAAGCATCATATCAAGCTCACGAGACGTGGAGCCGTTTCAGGGAAGAAAAGGATAACACACCGCCATCGCTACTTTCTGGAAGTGATAGATGATGAGGACAACACCTAGAATATTTGGCTCCTCAGCACGAGTGCACAGATGAGGAGGAAGAGAAACAAAAACGTCTAGAAGATGGTGTGCCTGGACCTGACCCATCGACAACTTCCAGATATGCTGGTCATCTGCTGTTTGAATGCTGCTGACAAATAAACAGTACTGTTTCTAGAGCTGCGTCTTTGCCAAGATTGTATCAATGGACTACTCACTCGTAATGAATTCAGCCAAAGTGAAATTTCGTTGCAGTTGCTCTCCAACAGGCTCTGTTGGCTTGGAGCAATCATGGAAGTGTTCTATGGTCATGAGCTTTTATGGAGCTCACATTTGCAATTTTTTGTGCCTGCAGGAGGAGGCATGCAAGAAGTGCTTCGAGGAGGTGGTAGACAACTTGTGCATCATCTTCGACCTGAAGGATTTCGGCCTTAACAGCATGGACTATCCTCTTATCAAAAACCTCATTTGGCTGCTCAGCAAGCACTACCCCGAGCGGCTGGGCATTTGTCTCATCCTCAACTCGCCTACAATTTTCTCAGGATGCTGGTCTGTCATCCGTGGCTGGTAAGAACATTGCTGACGTTGCAGTAAGACAGAGGCTCGACATTTCATTCTCCGTTGCATGCCAGGCACGGTGCAGAATGTCAGTTGTTAAGGCATTGGCATAGCACCTGCAAATGTCACGAGTGCTTCCAAACAAGACCTGTTCATGTTGGCCTGCAACAGATCATTGTCGGTAGCATTATGTAGTAAAAAAATATAACATAGCCAGTTTATCATGCATTTTTAAAAGTCTAGCAGGGATGAAAACGGGCAGGAGAGCTCCATACTTAGCTTGACTGCAAAACGATTATGAAGCCACGTGGACACCATGTCACGCTTTGCTCAGTCTAATGTAGGATGCATTCTAGAAGTTCAAGGGTTCTACCCGTGTGCGCCAGCATTACAGCTGAGCAGTGCATGCACATTCATTTGAAAGCAATACCAGAACCATGAACGCTTCCTATAGAAAAACATTGCCACCTTTCACTTGACATTTACAGCTGAAACGAGCAAGACAGGCAGGGGCTCGTGAGGTTTAATTTTTGTTAGCCGTTGCCATGCGAGTCGCATCATTGCTTCCTTTCAAACCAGATGTTATAACCATCTCTCCCCTGTGATGTTTGTGCCTAAAGATTTTGTACGGTAATCTTGCCAAAGTCAAACTGTTTTGACATAGATAGAAAGTGTGCCAACATTACTGATGGCATATATTAGTTTTCCAGTTGCTGTTTGGAGGACTTGTAAGTGTTTGGAATATTTTTAAACAACCTAGTGCATTGTTCATTGGAGCTAAAAGTTAAAAAAGGAAATGAATTTTCAAACATGCTGTTCTTTTTATTTTTCCGATTGGCCTTTCAAGGTTTATTTACCTTTTTTTTTGGGTTATCTGCCCAAGTTCCATACTACTTCGCATGTAATTCTTGAATAGGTGGTGGTTTTAGCAGATATGTATATGTGTTCAAAATCATTACTTGTTCAACAGAAGTCTAGCGAATTTCATGTATGATTTAGCAAGGAGCGCAAAGGATTGCAGAGAGGACGACGCACTATTTCTTCTGAACAATCAATGTCCTTTATAATGAAGGTAGAGGAGCTTACGACCATTCAACTTAATGCCTGGCTGTAGCAACAAAAGTTCATAAATAGTGCAGAACGTGTACTTGCACTAAAAACATCATTCCTGGTTGAAAGTTCTAAAACTAACACACGAGGGCAAAGATGAAGTAACAAAGCAACGCGAGCGCTAGGTTTAAGCAACAAAATTTTACTGCCAAGATCATCATCATCGTCAGCCTAACTATGCCCACAGCTGGGCAAAGGCCTCACCCATGTTCCGCCAATCAACCCGATCCTGTGTTTTACAGCGAAAGCTGTTACGAGATCAAAACTCCGACCACACACTACCGTAGTTGCCTGCTGCAGCCGGTGTCCGTAACCACATGGCACAAAATAAAAAAAAAACCTAGTACCAATGACACAGTAGACCAGCTCAGTATACTACCGCTAACCCACGCCGGTGCTTCAGACTTGTTGGCAAACTTAGCTTAGGCAGGCTTGGTGTCGGGAAAGCAATCTCGTTAATACGGCTGATATAGCGAAAGAACAACCAGTCATCACACAGTGCGAATAGCCTGAGTGGGTCGTCCAATGCTCCAACCCATTACAAAAGCCTGTTCTTGTTCACTTATTAACTGTGGCGCATACTCACTTCATGCACAATTCCTCGTAGTCAGCCACTGCATAAATGATTGGCACAAAATTCCTTGCAAGTGTTTAGCGGATACCACGCTTCTCATAAGAATGACGAAAAATAGCATAGTGAATGCAAGCCTACTACACAAAAATATTTATTGTTAATGCCGGGGTGGGTATCAAGGAAGTGTGCTTGCAGCAGTTGCCCAATGAGTGTTTAGAAAAGGCTCTGAAAGGCCGCTCTTCTAGCTTTCGCTGCGACTGTGCTGCGCCTTCCGCGCAGGCCTGGCGTTTTTCTGCTGCCACATTATACCGGCAAGCTTATTATTAACCTCATCTGCCCATTTAATTTTCTGTCTCCTTCTCACGCGTTTGCCTTCTCTTGAAATCCAGTGAATTACCCTTGACCAGTGAGTTACCACCACCACGCTTAATGACCAGTGGTTTTCCTGCCTGTATATACTCGCACGAAACCATGTGACACTGACAACTTGGGATCTTGTTTTGCAACTCATGGCACATAGAACGGAACCTTCAAGCTAATCTGATCTCGTCTATGTGTGCTTGCGTGCATTTTTACGATGAACCAACAAACCCATCTTGGTACCCTCGTTCTCTTTTCAGGCTCAACGAGGTCACAGCGAAAAAGGTGGTGTTCATAGGCAGCCAAGATGACTTGGTGAAGTACGTCCACCCAGACATACTGCCAAACCTCTAACGGAGGAGCGCCTCCCTAGAGAGAACCATTGGGGGATCACAACGCAGTCTTCAGCCACATCATCCACAACACTGTCTCCCTTCACAAGCACCAGTGCTCACGGCCCAGAGGACGGCAGCAGCAAGACAATGTGCGGAACCCCAACGTGGATTCCACTTGTTAGTTTTTCGGTCACCTGAACTTAGCTATCGAGCCACATCAAGTTAACCTTTCAATACTTCGTTGGCAGCTTCATATAATGAGTCTCTTACAATGAACTGGCTTTCATTTGCACGTCCATACTTACTTGTTGGCAACTGCTGTACCATTATTGTTATGCTGTGAGAGATGTTATAGGTATATGATTTTATTGTGAAATGAGCTGTTGTGAAAAGCTTGTGAATGAGGATGCATTTGCACCATGTTCAAGGGCTTGGGCCTGTTGCGGTGGTTTTTCGAAAGCGATTTAACATTGTAAATTTCCACATGTAGACAACAGCCTTTTTACTTCAGAGTTTTTAAAGTTATGTGTGCTTGATATAATTTCTAGGTGTTTTTTTGAATTGAAGTATGTTATGCTTGCTTCATTGTGCATCAGAGGGTGTAGGAGAACGGAAATATGGGCAAATTCGTTGGTATTCAGCTTGAAAGCAGCGCAGCAACACGAGGACGAAAGAGGAAGAAACAAGTGGACAGGCACCTGTCCTTTCTTCTTTGTCATCGTGTTGCTTCTCGGTTTTCAAAATGCTTTAGAGGGCCCTTCTGAACACGTAAACACAAGGTTAAGGCATCATCGCACTGCAATGGTCCACAATGGAAATTTACTGTCATGCCTCTTACAAACAGCACACTCTTACAAACAGCAAGCATCGTTTCAAAGTACTGATTATTCTATTAATACAAGTTCAGAACGTCATACAGTTTGAAAGAGCTGTGCTAAAGCTGCTTCACACGTGTCACTTTTGTGCTTCTGAAATACTTGGTTTACCGAGCCTGCAAATGTCAGCAGAGCTAAGCGATTGATGCCCACATAGGTATTGGAAGAAAAATAATTGCTAAAGTGTGTGAGCACAGCTGGACAGAAATGTCGGCATTATGCAGCATTGGATAAGAGTGGGCTTCTTCTTAGTATTGTTTTTATTGTTTTTGAACATACCGGTGTTCATTTCAGCACCTGTTCAAACTTTAAGAAAATTAAGTGTGCATGTTATATGCTGGAACTGGAAAGGGTGGCAGCAGCCCAATCAATACTTTCAATACACAGGCAACCATGGAAGGCAGGTTATTTTTGCATGCATACATTTAGCTTGTAGCATTGTCTGTGCAGGCGTTCATTTGCGATGGAAGCGAATAATGGAAAGATTTGGGTGTTGAGGTTTGTTTCATTTATTGGAACCTTGGAAGTTTTTGTGCTTCGATTGCAAAAGCAACATAGCCATATTATCAACATGCCAACAATATCAAACCAATCACAAGCTAGAGCATATGCTAGTAGGGTGCTTATAAGTGTATTGGAAAGCCCCTTTGTTTATTTCTTTGCAACTTGTAAAGTGTGCCTGGCAATGGTGTGCACAGTAGGCGTGTACACTCTACAAAAGTAGTTTTGAATGCGTAAAAATATTAAAAAAATCCTCTTTTGTGCATTCATTCACAGTCTACTTGTAGAGTTGCAGGATTTTTACTTGTTTTTCACACTTTAGCAACAAGTATACTTGTAATAGGCTTTACTTAATTTGCGGGGTAGAATTAATTTGCGTTGATTGTGAGAGATTACGTATACTATATGATACAGCCCTGCTAGACAGCCAACATTTGTTTTTGAACTTTGGTTGGAATTCGCCTCACTGCAGTTACGCGCCTTTGAGCATGGTACAGTTGCTGTGCTAATTAAGTTATACGTACTATGGCTTTGTGAATATCATCCCCCGCATGACTTAGAGCTTGTGAACCTAGTAATGCTCAAAACGCATATTTTAGAGAGCAGTGTCGGTAGGAGCTGCCGCTTCCAAGTCAAAGCGACCTGATGGGCAAGCCAGGACCAACAGTGGCAGACAGCCGCCCCCCCACCCCGCCCATTTTTTTCACTAATGTGTTGATTTGTAGCTTGTACCATTTTAGGAAGCATAGTGGAACAGACAGTGGTTTCTGAGGTTCTAAGTTCCTAGACTGCAGCCATGGTAAGAAGGAACTAGGCAATGTTGTGAATTATGCTGTCAAGTAGGATGCCATGATGGATAGCGTCAGTAATTGGACAATTCAGCAAATGCAATGACGTTTATTTAGCAAGACAAGATTTTCTGTTTCAGTGTTGATGTATGCAATATCTGTTAATTGGCACAGTAGAGTTTTGTTGTTGGATAAGGCACTTGACAAAGATGACAGCAAGGTCGTCCTTGGTTTACAAGTTTTGTATATAGGCAAAGAAAAGTTTTTGAGGAGAGACTTTGAATTGCACAAGCCCTCAAATGTGGATTTGTGTTGAACTGTATGAACTACTTAGTACGCTTAGTGGTGCGTGACTACTACTTTTTGTTTATTTTCATGTTCTGACGGAGGTGCAATCTTCACCAGTGAATGAGAAGAACTGCTAGCTTATTTACAAATGCAAATAGGAGAAACATTAAATTTGCAGCCAGCCTTCTTTAGTGTACATAAGAGAAAGAAAAACACAACCTTGAGAAATAAAAAAAAACAATTTGGCACCCCTGAAGTTCCTATGCGTTACGCTAAATCATTTAGTTCTTGATGTTAATGAAAGAATGCGGTCTTGTGGAGGACCAAATCTATGAGTGAAACCGACTCGCATCTGACGTGGAGTGGATATCTTTGCATATAGTGGAGCTACTACTTCCAATGTTTCACTCGCGTCTAAGCTGTCGAACACGCCTGCGTACAGATGTTAGCCTGTACGCATGGTTAACATGCATTGCGTTACAAACGTCTTGGAAATCTACGGGTGCAGGAGAGCCTGTAAGTGTGGATTGCCGAATGAACGACTTACTTGCCTGTGGATTTTCGTTGTGCTGACAAGATGGCTCATCGACCAAAGCTCTCTGGGGAGAACATCTTCATTCAACCTATCTGAAAACTGCAATTATTGAGTTGAAATAGAAACAAGGCATGCTTACCAATCACTTTGGAAAACAAATTCTTACACTTTTTTCTTGTCATTTAGTAAATTATTCTGTGTGACCACTCCTATACAGACATAATGCATGATGATGAATGTCATAACAAATGGACATGATAATACTATAAATTAAGTGAATGATGCCACAGTACAATGACACAAAAATATTTGAGGATGGACAATTTCTCGAGGCAAAAAAAAAAATGAATACCGTAAAAGTACTGTTCATTAGAGTTGTAAAACCAACATGATCACTGTTGTGGCTCAATGATAGTAAAACAAAGAACAATGCAGTTGATTACAAAATCCATTTCAGACTAGGTGGTGCAGTGCGTTAGAAAGATGGCTTCAATTTAACCAGGATACTTTGTGACTAGCATATCTACCGGCCTAAAAGAGGTGCCTTTTTTGTTTTCATTCACTGGCCGATTCGCCCTTTGAACTTGGGGACTTCGGTGCTCTTTCCTTATCAACAGCAGGTTCCGTATTGGGGCTGAAATTGTGGTTCCACCCGGGAACTGGCCTGCTTTCAGTGAACACACCCTGCTGGCGTTCTACATGAGGGGGTGATGAAGACTGGCTGCTCACTTGGACCAATGACTTATGCTGCATGGTGTCAAATCTGCGGGCGCTTCCATTACAATGCTCCACTAGTGTCTCCGGCAAAGCTAGCACGTTGTTATCACTAGAATGCTCAGCTGTTAAAACTTCAACTTGGTGCCCGCTATCATGGTTGCCAGAAGGAATGTCGCATGGAGGCCTGTTGCCACTACAGTGCTGGGACAGCATCTGCCGGAAAGCATCCACACCATTACTCATACTTCTACATCGAGGTGCAGAGAAGCGAACATCACGCTCGAAGTTGCAGGAACTGGTGTCCGGATGTGGCTTGTCCGTAGCGTCTCTATCTGCCTTTGAGTCCTCCTGGTTTCCATCGGCTACAGCGCAGTGATCTTGGAGAGCTGAGATGGCCGGCTCTTCTTGCAGGTGTGGCTCGTCCGTAGCGTCTCTATCTGCCTTTGAGTCCTCCTTGTTTCCATCGGCTACAGGGCAGTGATCTTGGAGAGCTGAGGTGGCCGGCTCTTCTTGCAGGTGTGGCTTGTCCGTAGCGTCTCTATCTGCCTTTGAGTCCTCCTGGTTTCCATCGGCTACAGGGCAGTGATCTTGGAAAGCTGAGGTGGCCGGCTCTTCTTGCAGGTGTGGCTTGTCCGTAGCGTCTCTATCTGCCTTTGAGTCCTCCTGGTTTCCATCGGCTACAGGGCAGTGATCTTGGAGAGCTGAGATGGCCTGGCTCTTCTTGCAGGTGTGGCTCGTCCGTAGCGTCTCTATCTGCCTTTGAGTCCTCCTGGTTTCCATTGGCTACAGGGCAGTGATCTTGGAGAGCTGAGATGGCCGGCTCTTCTTGCAGGTGTGGCTCGTCCGTAGCGTCTCTATCTGCCTTTGAGTCCTCCTGGTTTCCATTGGCTACAGGGCAGTGATCTTGGAAAGCTGAGGTGGCCGGCTCTTCTTGCAGGTGTGACTCGTCCGTAGCGTCTCTATCTGCCTTTGAGTCCTCCTGGTTTCCATCGGCTACAGGGCAGTGATCTTGGAGAGCTGAAATGGCCGGCTCTTCTTGCAGGTGTGGCTCGTCCGTAGCGTCTCTATCTGCCTTTGAGTCCTCCTGGTTTCCATCGGCTACAGGGCAGTGATCTTGGAGAGCTGAGGTGGCCGGCTCTTCTTGGTGGTGTGGCTCGACCGTAGCGTCTCTATCTGCATTTGAGTCCTCCTGGTTTCCATCGGATACAGGGCAGTGATCTTGGAGAGCCGAGGTGGCAGGCTCTTCTTGCATAGATTCAGTAGGCTTGGAACAGGTATTTAGCTTTTCGGATTCACCCACATTGCTCTTCTGAGCTGTGTCCATTGCGGGATCTGCAAAAGACACAGACCACAGTCAGCATGCACTTCTTGCTGATGCAACATGCTATCTCCACTACACCACTACAACATTTCCGCTACACCAGTGTGCTGGTCATAATCCAAGACTTCAACGATACATAATTACTTTCATGTTTATGTCACCTGTTTGAGTTCGCTAGCAATGTGAAGAAAAAAAAAAGCCCCTAGTATGCGCACCTTCGCATCTCAAGGGACACCAGGAAAAAGTTGGTTTAAGTGAACATTCACTGAACTGAAGTAGCTATGCTGCAACTTATCAGGAGCTAAAGAAAACATCGGTTGTTTAAATAAAATTCGAACCCTTTTATTTGAAATGCTGCTTATTTCAATGTTGCAAATTTCTACTTATTTAAAATATTTTGAAAAATGTATCTTTTGCAGCAGTTGTACACTAATGACTGAATACATTAGATAACGGCCATTACCAGTGACACACTACAACAGCGGTAAGGATAAACACCTCACCAATGCAAATAACATTCAGGCTGACTTTTTATTTGCTCAAATACATATCTTAAATGAGTTACCATCCCAATGAAGTGAGATGTTAAGGAACTTATCGGCTTCTTGTTTCTTTGCAACATGAGCATGCGCTAAAGGAGCGTAGCATTGCCTTCTATAGTATAGTTTAGCGATCGGATGGGAATGGGAAGTGAGGATGAGGAGGGTGAAACAAGGATAAAAAACAGAGAGGGAGAGAGAAAGAAAGAGAAGAGAATTATTGATTGATATGTGGGGTTTAAAGTCCCAAAACCACCATATGACGAGAGACGTCATAGTGAAGGGCTCCGGAAATTTTGACCACCTTCGTTCTTCAACATTGCACCCAAATCTGAGCACACGGGCCTACAACATTTTCGCAAAAAGAGAAAATTCTAGTAAAGAATAATGATAATTGTTGGGGCTTAACGTCCCAAAACCACAATTTTGAAAATGAACGAAGCCATGGTGGAGAGCTACGGAAATTTCAAGCACCTGGGGTTCTTTAACATGCACCCAAATCTAATAGGCACACGGGCCTACAGGATTCTCGCCTCCATCAAAAATGCAGCCGCCACAGCTGGGATTCGATCCCCCAACCTGCGGGTCAAGAGCCGCGCACCTTAGCCACTAGACCACAGAGGCGGGTCCCGCACAAAAACGTTAATGCGGGCGTTTCTCCTCTCGCTGCTAAGCATTACCACGCATCAAGTCAGTGTGTTTAGAACACCACTTACATCGTGAATCACAAGGAATAAAGTTTTGTTATTTTGCTAAATGGTACTCGTACTCTTTTCTCTTCTGTTGCGATTAATCAACATGTTTTTGAACCATGATGCCATAGCCTTCTAAACAATTATCCATACATGATAACGTTAGTTATTCGCTATTCATGAGGAACGCATGACACTGTTTTCTGAATAAAAACACCACTGAGAAGGGGGGCAAAACACCCTCCACTGACTTTTTGCCGTTAGGAAGCACGTAACGTGTACTCTCCCCTGCCAACTTATAGCAGGTGTAATAAGAGCTGTCAAAGAAGAGTAAAAGGACGACAGGAGAGGGTGGTGAACGGTTAAATCGAGTGTACTAACTGGCATTGAAAAAAGTACAGGAAGCACTGGCTTGGCAATTTTAGTGTCACAAGGCCATCTAAGTGCTCGAGCAGGGTCTAATTCTGGCATAGGTGCAAAAGAATTGCAGAAGACTTCTATCAAGAATGTATTCAAGCTAGAAACTGATATATAAATTCTTCTGAGGTGGAGCTGTGTACTAGCACAATTTCTGGAATTTACTTACATGTTCATGTTTTGTTTCCCAGCTGTGTGTTCTTTTTACAGTCCCAGGAAAAATGCATTATAGGAGTTGTACAGTAGTGCACCGAGCAATAGTGGGGCTGAAGAATAGGAACTCACCAGACAATTCAGTGGACGTTTCGTTGGTCTGTAGCTGCATTGCTATGTAAAGCAATGAGTCCTCCATGCGTTTTCCTTCCTTTACATTGTAGTGGTCATTCTGTTTTTGATTGCATTCTTCTTGGCGATACGAGTCTCTCGGCTGCCTGGAGTGCACACGGTCATTATTCATCGAGGAAAATCCATGGCCATGTCTCAAGCTGTCACGGTAATGGTGGTGGTTGCGATTGTTATTATCTGCAGAGAAGCAAGTACAAACATTTCCACAGTGTAGCATGCGTGCAGGATAACATGCCTGAAACAGCAGCTTACCTACACGCATCACGGAGAGGAGACAAATGTGCCGACTTGGGCATTCCAACCAGAGTTGCCTCCGCTTAGAATAAGCGGATTAGGGCTTCTTATTTTGCCCAGTCGCTAACAGCATGTTTGTTGTTCACTAATAGTGCGTTTGCCAATGGCTTTGTGCAGCTGAGTATTTAGGTGATACATATGTATGTTAGAAGAAGAGAAGTTAGTATTATTTATGCATGGTGTGGGGATGCTCGCAGATATGTGTCTCGCAGACACGTGTCTCGCAGATCTACCGCATTTAGTTTTTACAGGGGCCGAATGGTAGGTGGCGCACAACCTGTGCGGGTTCACCGTTATTATCATTATGATTAGCTCAGTAATGCCAGCAGTGCCGCCCAACAACGAGGCTAGGTAACCACACAGAAAACATTTGGGACTCTCTTTGGCGTGCGGCAGCTAGCACAAATCAATTTTTCCCACAATGGGTCCATGGAGAGGGCGCTGCGAGTCGTCTCCCATGGACCCCTCGTGGTCAGTCAAACATCAACACCGCCTTTGCGTTACTTTGCGTTTGTTCATTATGTTGATCGAGTGTATTAGAATATTGTATGTTTTTTTTTCACAAGTCACTAGTAACGTATTTTATTCAGCTAGCGATACCTTCATTTGTAAATGCAGCTGAAGAAAAGTAGACATGTTTGGTTTGCCCAACCATGTCTGCTGTGCCATTCGTTTCCAGAGCGTGGTGCATCGCACAGGGCCCACAATGGTAAACGCACATTCAACTAGATGAAGCCTACCCCGGAGACAATGTTAAGTAAATATGTACATTCCTTTATGGTTGCACATATAACCCCTTTAGAAGTTAATTAAAGTGATTTTTCAACTCCCCCTCGTACTTGAGCATAATGTTTTACCATAATTAATTGTGCTTTCAATAATGGCAAAATTCATTGAGTTTTCACTTTATTTGGGCTTCTTTAGTGATGATTACTTGCTTGTTAGCTCGGTAGGATCGGGCAACTCTGATTTCAACTCTTGGATGAAGTAAAAAAGTTTCATAGTCGATGCTTGTTACACAGACCGCAGTAAAGACGTGAGGGAAGTCGGTTATACCTGAAGTCTATCATATCAAAAATTATGGTTGTGGTGTGTGGTAAAACATCAGAGCTTCACATATGCTGCCATCCAACTCAAAGGCAAAAGATGAAAAGTATCAAAATTATAACCAATCATGAATATTACAAAAAAAAAAGGCTTACGCGATGGCTGCACAACCATGACACGCGATGCATATCTGTCTGCCGTTATACAGAAAATGGTGGCCGGAATATAGCAGTTTGTTTTTGTTGTTTTTTTTGCTACAGCATACGGTTGAATTCCTTTATAAAAGGCATGCACCAGAAAGAAATTATTGCCTTTATATGAGATGCCTCTAATAAACAGGGTACTACATATCAACGTTACTTGAACCAGGTCAGTTTCGTAGCTCCCCGCGGGCGCCGGCACGAGCGGCTGACGCGTAAACTAATTGCGCTGCTGTTCCGTCTTGCTTCACATACTACGCCGCGCGTCGCGGCGCGAATGTTGCCGCTTAGACACGACAACACGTTTTCAGCGCTCAGTTGCTACTTCGCGCCGTTATTTAGTGAACTGTCGTTCCTTACGAAAGAGTTATAACATGTGACAAGAGCGCCAATAAACAATGTCTTATTGTTGTGCCCCGAGCCGCAAAAGCGGCTACGGAAATGACATTGATCATCATTTCTTTGAGCCACCCTGGGATTGCGATGAGTTTAAAAAAAGCCACCCGCATGTTCCTACGAAAAGCAGTCGAGTAAATGCGTCACAGAGTGAGGGGGGGGTACCGCGTGTATGTTGCGTGATTGGGTATTGTTATTTCATCTTATTTACAGAATAATGAAGAAGCGCGTCCTTCAAGGAGTGTTTCGAGGCTGATGTTGGGTTGTGCCCCACTACTGGTTGACGGTACTGTTGCTTCCAGCGCATCTACTCGAGTCAAGCAAAGCGTAGCCAGAAATGTTTTTCGAGGGGGAATTGGGCGGGAGGCACTTGCTTCATTTCGGGCAAGGCACCCCTTTAATATGGTCATTTGTTATTCTCTATGCTATCGCGAAAAAAATTTCGGGGGGGGGGGGGGGGGGGCATGGGCCCGGTGTGCTACCTCCTGGCTATGTCTGGCATGGACACAAACTGCACTCTGTGTAACGAACCGGAAACGGTTGGACATGCTGTGAGTGAGTGCTGGGATACGATATTCTTTTGGAATGTGGTACAAAAGACCCTAAAGAAATATCTGCCGATAACACCTCATGGCATACGTTATATTTCAATACAGAATGAGGGTGGTGTTCCATATAATATGACGTGATTACTGGGACTTTACAGTCTCTGGATAAAACGCATGACTGTGAGCCACATGGATCCTAAAGCAAAATCGGCACGGGAAACTTCATTGAATGCGTAATATGTGCGCAAGATAGATCGAATGTTTATATAACCTCAAAATCGTATGCAGTGAAAATGAACCGCAGTGAATGCAGTGAATTAGTGAAAATGAACCGTTCTTAAACCTTCAAAGTGGTGCGAGTAAACCAATATGGTTTTTATGAATATGTATTTATTTATTTCTCAATAAAAAGGTTCTAAAAAGCACACGCGTGCCTGTGTAGTAGAACTCCCGCTCTTCCCGCAAACTGCCCGGGTTCGACCCCCACTCAGACCCAGAACTTTTTATATTTGCACCTTGCTCAATTTTCCAGTCGCGCCCAAGATGATTATTTTTAGCTCACAACCAACGAAATGGACGCAGACACGAGAATTTCTGCGAAACGAACTCTTCAAAGCTGTCGCGTTAAAAATGGGCACAGATACTGCGCCGCAAGGATGGCCGGCTGACTCACAAGTCCGCTATATGTGAGTGACATTTTGAGGTGGACGATAATGTCAAATATCATAACTACATTATAAATGGGAAATGAAGTACTTCCACTTTGAGGAAAATGGGCGCTAGTGCCAAAGACATTACCTCGCTTTTTTCCCGGTCTGCCAGAGTGCATATAGAAGGCACATGTGACGACAAGAACAAGGAGGTCACACACACACACACACGTACGCACGCACATGCACGCACACACACACACACACACACACACACGTGCTAGAGATGAGCTCATGCTCATCCCTAGCTCATGCTCATCCCTAGGGAAGTCATGGTGATGGAGTCGTTCGAGTGATTTTAGCGACGACGCATCTCCGGGCAGATCAGACGTCTTGTCAGCTACATCGTTCGCGCTCAATGAAGCGATGAACTTCTCCTTGCCTTCCGCGTGCAGGAGCCAAAAATTAATCGATGATGCCGTGTCAGGGATGACGTGTAGTGTTTTTCTACTGCATAAATCTTGCACCAAGAGCTGCTACTACAAAAAACTGTTATTGTGGAACGAGGTGGTAGCTCTAGATTGTGCCCACAACTATTAGTGTTCATCGTAAACACTGTACAGTGTTTACAAAGCAGACTACTAGCTTTCTCTGCCTGTCCTACGGAGGCCACTGCTAGCCAGAAAGCCTTCAAAGGTGGTGAAAAACAAGAAACAAAAGGTCCGCAACCTATCGAAGAGGTTTGCCCGTGCGGCTGCCTCAAAAAGAAAGAAACATAAGGAGATCCTGTCTCTTGAGCGAAAGCTTTCCGCAGTTTCGAATGAGGGAATTGAAAATACCCTTGCTGAGCTTCCTCATTTGCTAAGGCTTTCATTTATGACATCATTAATGTAACGAGTGTTCGGTAATAATCCACCGAAATTATTCGAGAAAATGGCTAATACTTTAGCCATCTTTCGCGCGAGAGTTGGCATGATAACTACAATTTTTTAATGCCCTTATGAGAGAATTCTCTCGCGAGAAAGATGGCTGATAACTACACAATACAAAAAAATGCCACCTTGAGCAAACTGTATTTCTAAAAAGTGTTTTCATTATAGTGCAGTGGACATTTGGCTGGGAAATTTTGCAGGCCGACGAACACTGGAAAGAACGTGAAAGATGCACAGCTGATTACAAAATAAACTACGCTTAAGATGAGGATGATCGCATACTAACAACTCGTCCTGTGTGCTTCTATTCTGGTGTCTTGTGTTTCGAGCACTCTATTTTTATAATGTATTGCGAACTAGCGCCCAACACAAGCTTCTCGGGCACAGGCGATTCCGCTCGGAAACAGCGTTCCGGGCACTGTTTGTAAATAAATAAGTAAAGAAATAAATAATTTGTTTCCTGATTGGAAAGGCTCCTGACTTTTAGTGGTGATTATGAAACAGATGTTTTACAAATATTGTTTTTGAAATAGTTGACTTTACCGCTCAAGTGTCAATGGCGAATCTCGGTTATGACAACTGACGAGAGCTGCGACGAGAATGCGAATCACTCGCGCTGCAGCAGACGACGCACGCGGCTTGAAGCAAAATAGCACAGCAGCGTCACTAGTTCTCGCGTCGGCCACCACGGCCACTTCAGAGAGCGCGCGCCTACGGGGAGCTCCGAAACTGACCTTGTTCTAGTAACGTTGCCACATATGCATTTTTGACCACCACCTGTTTCAATGTAGGCACATTAGTGTCTCTTATACCAGTTTTTCTCTCGCATCAGTGTCTCTTATAAAGGAATTCAACTGTATAAATATGCCCACACCGGTAGCACAAACATCTAGCACAACAGAAGAGAACAAGTTCTTGCTTCTGTTGATGACAAATGCGACCTATGGCTCATTTTTTAGACAAAATAGTGGTCGGTAAAATACCCCGAAATCATGATTTTCAAATAATTTTTAATAGTGCCTGCTATTTGATTCAATTTGCACCGAAATATGACTATTTGAAGTATTGGAACTTCTGAAAGATTGTAAATGCAGCCAACATTCAAATTTTGGAAATCCCTAGAGACTACGAAATCGTCCAAAAAATTAGGCAGTCAGAAAAACTATTTCATGCATTTTTTGTTATACTGCTGAAACAGTGAAATTGCCACAGCAACGTCCGAAGTCGTAGTAGTGCCTTTCATTAGACTTATCAGGCATTTTGAGACGCGCCCAGGCTCTTGTTACTACACTCAGTACCAGCCACGAACCGCGCTTATCTACGTGCCACCCGCCAATCGCAAATTTGAGTCTCGCGATGAGTGCCATTGATATCAACAAGCCATGAAGTAGAATATAGCTCACTCACATTGAGCATTTGGAAAACATGCCGCAGAACAGAAAAAGACTGGCGGAACAGCAGATGACCCATCCGGCTTTTTCAATATGTGTGTGCACATAAACACTGTGCAAGCCCCTCACCGAATGTCCAGCCACACGCACAATTTGCTGCTGTGTAAAGCGGAGTGTTCCTAGTGCAGTGCAGCACATTGGCAATGAAACTGATGCCGTCAGATAGGGGCGCTTGCTGTACCAAGTGCACGCATTTGTCATGAAAGTGATTGTGATGCTCACTCCGTTACTGATTGCACACACGTGTGACGATGGCAAGCTGCATACATACATACATCATACGTCATAAAAGATGGCCAGTGATGAAGTTGTAGTGGCACGTCTGCCGCCTACTGCCATCACACTTTTGTGCATTTCCTGTGCTTATCTGTAACAACATCACTCCACTGCACAATGACTGGGGCCCCTTTGGATTTTGAGTCTGCTTCACCCCATGACACACTAGCATTGTGGCAAAGATGCCTTTAGAAGTCTACTATGCCTGCAAACAATCTTGCCGAAGTGCTGGTTCAAATCAACAAGATGATACCAGACGTGGCAGGTGTGGAGCTTCAATTATTGCCATTTAGGACCTGCAACTTGCGCAGAAAGTCTGAAAAAACAGGGGATGAAGAGTTATAGCATCCGAGGTTTATGGCGTTCTTAAAGATGAACATTTACAGAGCAGATTAGGAAATTTGGACTCAAAGGGAGCGCCCTGTCTTCCACATCAGCGGGACCTGGGAGAGAGATTGAGGAAATAGGGTCTTTTTCTTGCACACGTAAAATGTTGTTGACACAACATTGGCTGCACCAAATCATGCAACTAAACAGAATTCGTATTCTACATCTCTTATTTTTGATAAGACAACTGGGGAACAACGCCCATACAGTGCTTCACGACCTAGCCAAAAGAAATGCTTTCATGTTGTCGCCCATAAGAACATGCTCAGAGATACCCAAAAACTTTTCCTTTTGTGTAACTTGACTTCGAAGCATTACAAAATTATTTGACAAATATTAGACTGCTATTGAAAAAATATTTGACTCCACTTGCACTCATGCTTTAATATTCAACACCACATGTTGTGGCCAGAGCTGCGCTCTGGCCACAACATGTGGTGGCAACTGTCAAACTTGTAGCATGAACGAGAGCTGCAATAAAAATCATGGTCAACTTGAATCACAAATACAGTAACCATAGAGTGCACGCGGTGCAGCTTGACCGCATTATCGCTCAGATAACAAAGTGCATGCGGTACACGTGACAAAGCTATAGGGAATATCACGTGATGAGTGATGTGAACTTGATGAAAGCAAAGATGAGGTCACCCATCAAGATAACAGTTAGACTGAGAATTTAAATGTATCATAACTCAACCTCTGATGATGACGAAGTCTATTTACCTCACTAAAAAAAAGTACACTGCAGGCTACGATATCATAAATAAGGTTGACTTTCTTCTACTGCAAGGCATCACATTAAGTTTGTGGTTTCTTCATTTGTGTTTTTTTTCTTGAACGCAGAGAAAGACACCTTTCCTTTTACAATAGGCCGATCTAACCGTGAGTTGCACAACGCCACCACTGCCGCAGTGCGTGCCTGTACTTGGAGTACTCGGTACGTTCGACTGCATCGGCAAGCTGCCTCAGCGAGCTCTAGCAGCTGTATTTGGATGAATCGTGATGGCGGCATGCTGGGATGCTTAAGAGAAGGAGAAGCCTGGAGCATAAAGACTCAGATATTTCATGTGTTCTCAAAGGATATCACACTCGACCATGAACGAAGTTCAACAGAACGGCAAATACTGTGCTCTTCTGATGTGTAGTTCAAAGCGTTCGTAAGTTCAGTGTGTATTAAGGAACACCTGGTAGTTTAGCAGTGCTTTAAATACTGCAAGAATGCATCATAACAAGCTTTCTGCATGACTGATGGGCCGATCAGGGACAGCAAAACTTCATGCAGCATGTACTCAGGGTTCGTACAGGTTTCCAAAGGGAAAATTCAAGGATATTCAAGGACTTTCCAGGACCTGTTGCAACGTTTTCAAGAACTCAAAGCAGCATACTAAGTTGAAATTGTTTCCTCTAAAATTTTCAAAAATGACCCATTTCATTGCACATATAATGGATATAATGGATATCGCAATTATAAAAAAAAGCATAGTCTTAATAACGTCTCGCACCCTCTCCATAGGGAGAGGGCACAATGTCATGTCGGAAAGTTATGCGCTGATGGGCTTCAACGCGCATGTGTAGTCGGGCCTTAAAGGGGTCATGAAACAATATTTGTGGCTTGCTTGTTCTTTACTGCAGGCTTTAATTGTAACTCTAATAAGTATGATACACGTACCAAGATTCATTGATTCTCGCTACTATAGAGTTTGTCGCCTTTTTGATATGGTGACAATTTTAAGTTCCTGTTTTTGGGGACCGAGTTGTGCAAGTACATAGCAGTGTGGCCGACTTAGTCACGTGATCACTTTGCACGCGTCATGCTGAGTATTGTCAGCCTTGCACACATGTACCACACAAGCACCTGCAAAGCAAACTCGCCGCTACCTGCAGCAGCCGGGATGCTTTGCCGGTATGTACGGGGCAGTTGTCCGTAAGTCACTCAGCTGACTACAGATCTGGTGTGACGTCACTAGAACCTTTGTTGCCCTTCCTGTAGAGTTACGTCAATGTTGGACGCGCTCGCTATGAGCCTCGATTAGGAGAATGAGCATTTAGGTACACTTGGGAAGTAACTTAAAATGCATTCTTAAACCCACAAGGTGCTTGCTATAGCCTTGAAATTTCTTGACATCGCCCAATTAAGTGTGCCAGCTTGTGCACAGTTGACACTCACAGCACGTTCCTCTTAAACAACCAAGAAGTAACAACTGTGACAGCTGTTAATTTACACTCATCCCGTGGATACATGTGCGTTCTTTTCTAGCAACGTTCTTGGTTTGTTTTAGCAGCACGCTTCCAGTGTTGAGCTATGATAGTCCTTCATCAGCACTCGTCCTGTCCGCGTTCTTTTCATGCGTCTTTCGTGCTAGAGCGGCGTGTTGCATGTATGGGGTTGCTTGGCCTTCGTGTGACATTCTGATTTCTTGCTAGCACATTCACTGCTTCACCCTTGCTACAAACTAACTTTTTTTTCACATGCACTTTTGAAAAATGGGATCATGTACACCCACGCCGCATTACTGCTTCAGAAATGGGGAGTTTGACAGGTTCACACACGGATGTACCACATTTTGGAGGTCACAATGTCGATATGAGAGTGCACTGCTCAGGTAATTCAGGGGTTTTCAAAGATGGCAAAAAATTCCAGGACTTTCAAGGGCCTTGAAAGTGAATTTTTCAAATTCAAAAATTTTCAAGGATTTCAAGTACCTGCACGAACCCTGGTGCTCGATCCCTTGCTGGAGCGATATCCATCATCGGCTGCAAACTTGATACATGTTTTCAGGGAAACACTGAGATCATCTAAACAAACTTCTTACCAAAAGCGATGACGACTGTGAAGTGTATTGCTTGAATGGAAACTTCAATACAAGCGATGCTTATAAGTGCGTGCTCTACGTGTACATAGCTGCATGCCATGCAGTGCCCGGTGAAAACTGCCTTGCCTGCATCGCAGCCAACGATGCTGCCCGAATGGCCCCATTCCTTTAAAAATGTGATATCATGGACGCGATGCAAATCGGCAACAGTGGCAGCAAAGCTTAGCTCCTTATATGAGTGTGGACGCACTGCAGCTTCAAAGTGGTAGGCCTAGTGATGATATCGGTGTCGCGCTATCGTCGGCAGCCGCGAAGTGAACTCATCTGCTGCAATGTGTGCATCACCATAGCCTCTTACTGACCGATCCATCCATTGTGCAGTAGAAAATATTTTGCTGTTCACAAGATTTCTGTGACAGTAAACTTTTCAAATGGCACGTGGCCAGTCGCCGTCTGATAGATGTGCTTTTATAGCATGCTTCGCGGGGACAATTTCATGATCATCCCCATTTAACGCATTACTGTTATTGAAGACCTGCATTGACAACACAGTGTACATAAAAAATGTTGCTTGGACAAAAACACGTGCAAAAAGTTTTTTTTTTGTCCCATAAGTTTGTTTTTTTGCTCGTTTTCGGATAGCGGTGTCTGAGGAACTTATTTTTCTCATATTGTAACTTTTACCGCATATTGTATCTTCTATCGCTCGGGTGCTGAGGTTCACCAAGGATAATTTTTGCTCACATGACGACAGGGAATAAAGTCTTGTTCTTTGATAACTAATATGAATTCACTGAATTGACGCAAGCGCATTAACACGCCGAGATGACCAGGCCACATGCAAACATTGTCGACTGCTTTCTTTTTTCCTCAACCCAAGGATATGCAGTATAGCTTGAAATACAGTAACATGCACTGGAAGTCTGGATTCGGGTTTTCACAGCGTTGAATCATCTTATCCACTGACGATTTGTGCCAAACACCAAAATACTTTAAACACACAGCAAGCAGCCACTCCAGCAGCCCTCTGAGTACTCCAATTAAGATGGCGGCAGCGCTGCTGTCGGGAACCCGCGCATACACAGATCATCTGGTGAGATTGATCTATTGCAGTCATATTACATTCAAGTAACTACAGCACTACCTGTGGAGGAGCACCACCTCCTTTGGTCCTTTATCTATGACTCTGATCACAGCAAATGTTTTGAATGAACAATATACGCACATTAACGAAGAGGAATTGACGACCACTTGTTTGCAGCAAGAAGTTGCAAGGAAATCTATGCGGTTTGCCTCATGGCTTTGTGCTACAAATGGGCAGTCAACGACTTCCCTTCCTTAATATTGATTGATTGATTGATATAGGACGTTAAACCTCAGGTTTAACGTCCCGAAACCACCATATGACTATGAGAGACACCATATTGGAGGGCTCCGGAAATTTTCACCACCAGGGGTTCTTTAACGTGCACCCAAATCTGAGCACACGGGCCTACAGCACTCTCGCCTCCCATCGAAAATGCAGCCGCCACAGCCGGGTTTCAATCCCATAACCTGCGGGTCAGCAGCCAAGTCCCTTAGCCACTAGACCACCGTGGTAGGGCTTCCTTAATATAGCCAGCACCTCGCAGGATTTCGCAGAACCAATTTGCAAAAGGTGAGGTGTAAACTCCCGAAGGCACATAGAATGCACGCCATCTGCACCGGCTTCCAGTTCAACAACTCTCCCGTCTGCTGCATCACTCCTTGGGTAGCGGTGTTGCTCGCTTTCTTCATGGCAACCCAACGCATACGCTGCGAATTTCTAGCACACGTAGCATGGTCGCATCCACGACTGACCACGAAAGGGAAGCATGTGCTGTCATTACCAAACAATTTTATCATTTGAAGAGGCAAACTACTGACTGTGCCCTTGATTGTCACGTTTTTCAACTAATTTACACTTATATATTAAGGCATGCCACCCACTAATGTGCTTATTTTTACGTGTTTCCTTCTGTGAGGGCGCTCAGCCGTTCTTGCATTAGTAGTAGCACGCTCTGTCGCTGTCTCAGATTGTTGGGTATTCAGTAGCTTGTATCAATGTTCACCGTGTGCAAGGGGGTATCCTATGCTACTAAAACTCTGCGTACAGCGGCGACAGCGTGGCAAAACGTTCAATCCTTCATTCGTGAATGACCTCAATGAGAATGCAGTGCTGAAAAAGCTTTGCAAGTGAAACCTGTTGGTGCTCTTTTTTTTTTTTTTAAGCAAAGTTGAGCTGGTTTGGCATTTACGTATTGAGTCGCGTTGTTGAACTGGCTGGCTGAGACCACGCTAACCTCATAGTCGGGCGCTGTGTTTATGATGCGTAGTTACCTGTTCTGCTCACTGGTGCACCAGACCAGGTATGAATAAGTCAACTACTATGGAAGAAATGCTTGAAGGAACACTTGAAGTTACCAGCAACACATTGTAGACCTGTTCTATGAGTAGAATAGTGGGGCGCCTTTTCTTGTGTATGTAGCATTACTGACACATCATTTTCTCCCACCGGTGCGAGGTCGTCGCCTACAGAACCACTGGCCGATTGTGTAGACATCGCTGCAGTTGATGTCATTAACAAATGCTGCGTCCGTGTATTCTGCATTGTAACCATTGGCCCGATTTTGTGCTGCTGTTGGCTGCACATTGTGCGGCGGCCATGCATTTTAGCGTAAATGCCGTATGCTTATCGTAGCTGCATAGATAGAGATTGTGGTTGTGTTGACGAAAAACTACACATTCAAATGCCTATGCTTTCGTGATTCCATCTTGATGCCTCAGTTCCTCCTTTGTGGTGCCAAAATATCGACGGCACGTAGTTAACCTGCTGTGGATCTTTGCTGAAAGTTCCTGCGCGTGAGTACCAAATGTGTCAGACAAACGAAACCATCCGTGCAAGATTTGGAACAAATGTCACTCCACCCGATGCTAGGCATCCAAAGGCTATATTACTCACCGTGACTCTCGTTATTGTCACAAAAGTCACTTAAATTTTTTATCTTCGTTTCAAGAGAATGTGAACATCATTTTCCCTTTGGTGCTCAAACTACAGCAACCGACAGCTGCACAACCAGCCATGATTGTGCGAGCGATTAGACTGCAACACAATCGAAAAAAAAAAAATGTGTCTACAGCTCCAAAAATGCGGCCAGCGAGACAGCACGCCACGAATATCTCAAAAAGGAAATCGATGCAGAAGGCGCATCTCATGAGCCTTTGTGGGTTTACGCCTCATCAGTGCCTCCTCAATTTTTTCAGTGCCCGAACGAACGCTCTCTTCAAGCCGTTGAGCACGCGCTCCGCCTCCGCTCCCCGCTGCCACATGCTGCGTGAGTAGACTGCGGGATGCTGGCGCTGAACGGCCGCGCGTATTACGAAGCTCGCGAATTCGCGTTTTCATGCGAGTTAATTTGCATCGTGGAATATTTTACAGCGCAATGGGTTCACGATGAACATCCACTAACACGCCCAACTCGCGATTCTGCTTAATTTGCAGTTGTGCTTTCTGATGGCTTTCACAGATACACGAAGGATGAAAAGTAACACGAACATAGCGGCGCACTGTTTTCACCTGGCTCTGTCAGGCTGTGCTACCGGTTCGATATATGCGTTCAAGATTTATAGCATTCGCGTTTCATTTTCTATTTCAATCTATTGGAACCTCACTATTTGCAGGCCTCAATATATATTATTGCTTTGTACTGCTCTGCATATCTGATCGAAAGAAATCAGGTTGTAATTTTTCATTTCTCATTAGTTAAAAAAAAAAAAAACGCCAGTCCCCTTATGGATTCACCTGAGACGACTGAAAGGCAGAAACTAACCTCGTTTTCTTCCGATTCAATGCACTGAATGTTTCCTCCTACCCTCCAGGATATTTCTGCGCCCAACATGGTTTTATTACGGCATCAAGGATTGGAGACAAAGCTAGCTTTCTGCCCCTCAGCTGGTTATGCACTGCTTTCATTTCGGCCAATTTCAACCAAGCGAAGATGTTGAATGATGCCGTCAAGTTATGTGACCTTCCGAT
The DNA here is from genome assembly GCA_013436015.1 of Rhipicephalus annulatus. Lineage (NCBI taxonomy): Eukaryota > Metazoa > Arthropoda > Arachnida > Ixodida > Ixodidae > Rhipicephalus > Rhipicephalus annulatus. The sequence goes on from WOVY01010845.1 coordinate 75,563, forward strand.
ACATCACAAACATTTTTAATATGTAACATCATATAATGACGTCTTCGTGTTATGATGATTTCTCACTCGTGTTCACGCCGCCGACGCGAGAAGACGCTGAACCCCACCGGCGATCTATTTTCGCTTTTGATGAGGCATATAAAGCTATCGCCTTAATGCACTGTAGCTCCGTGAAATTGCAGCTTCCGCTGGCGTTCGGAGAGAGCGTGCTTGCAGGCAGAAAAATTGGTCTCCTAATAAATCTTCGTACTACACTCTAATATGTAGCCGTCATTTACAACCAGAGTATTTTATAGATTATTAGTAACTGAAGACCACTTGTCACGTTTGGCAACATACATGGCAATCGGTATCACTAAACGAGACTCTGTGCATCCGAACAGTCAACATAATGAGTCTGTCAGTAACAACGCTGCCTTGCGATCACTGCTGTGTGCAACGCTAACATTATGCCCCGAAGCTGAATGGGAGCCCATGGGCATCACACAGCCCTTCGGCTCTACTCTGCTCGCTACCGAATTAAGAGGCCAGAGGGAAGAAGAAAGAAACAGAGCTGAGCAGCCGGACATTAAGGGTACAACAAGCCGTCTACGAATACACAGACAAACTCAAGCAACTGACACAGGCCACGTTTTTCATGCCTGTCACCTTGGCTCAGGTTGAGAGTCAACATTAGACTTCAGACTTTAATAGCATATGAAGCTGTTCTTATTTACTTTGCAATAATTTTATTGTTTAAGCTCTCAAATGGTGAAATCACCGGCCACAGTTCCTCAATTTCTGACACTTGCTTTTTCTTAAAGGCAACACATGTAATGCTTTGCGAAGGGAACGGATGATGACCTATATCTCTGGAAGCAATCTAGTGGCATTTTGTCCTGCTTAGTGCATGAACTCCAAGCTTGCGCATAATGTGCTATGCCACTAGAGAGTAGAAAGCATCGGGGAACATTAGGCACCCAAGCTTCTAATTTTAGCTCCTGGCAATTGCTTCTATCAAAAATCGACTTTCAGTTAGTCAAAAAAGCAACTCTCAGTCAAGCAAACGCCACGTTGACAAAACGACCTTCCGCGGATTACTGGCATCAGCTATGTGGTACCGGCCTAGCAAACAACGCGCGAGCGCCTCGGTCACGTAGTCGCGAACGACAGACGTCTTTGCAATGAGCTGGGTGTCCAGGACAAGTACTTCATGATTCCTATTTCGAAGTTTCCATTAGATCTTTAACAATGTGAATACAGCCGAAAACCGAGCCGTATAGCAGCCTAGAATACAGCCGCGACATTCGTTTGCGTGAGAGACGACACGGCGGCATCTCTACTCTAGTTGCGGCGCCTGGCGGCGAAACGCCCCACTAGCATTGGCGACCCATTCTCATTGAAATCCGCTCTTTTGCCCGGGCACTGAAAAAATAGAGGAGGCACTGGCCTCACCTATACACACATGCATCAGTGGCATACGACAAAGACAAGAAAAAGAAGGCCATCCCGCTCACCCCTTCTGGCAAGATGTCCATGTTCTTTGTAGCAGCCCTCATTATAGCTTCTCCAAGTCCTGTATGGTGCCGCGTGCATGGCACTAAGCATGAGGGCATCCCTGTAGCCCGTGGGCAAAATGTGATCCTGTGTACAAAGAATATAAATCTGCAGTTGAAGATTGTGCATCATTGAACCTTACAAAGCAGCATAGAGACACCACAAAAAACTTATGACACCTGGTTATCAGGTCATGTTTAGTTAAAGCCGTGCTTACAAGGAGGTGGCTGTACAAACAATGACTAACATACTTACTAGCATAATGCTCAGGCACATACCGAGTAGCTTTTAATGGCAGTATTGTCACTACCATTTGTGCCAAAACAGCACAAAAGAAGTCTAAGCACAGGTTGTGGTGGCCCCCTTTCTAATGCAAGGCGAATGTGGCGTCGACACTGCTATTGCCACAATGATTAAGATCAAGGTGCAATCAATTTGCTGCTTGAGAAAATTGCTAACTGACACAATTCAGAGGTGGATCATTGCGAGAGCAAACGCGATAACTGAGCTAACTGCAAATGTGTAGACAGACAATAGGCTCCAACGTGATTTCCCGTAGATAACGTACCGGGAGCAAGCATTGCAGTTCCCTTTCACTGCAGTCTCGATACAGGCCAAGAAAGAACTCCACACCCATGCGGAACTTTTGCAGCATCTTCTTGAGGCACACATGTGCAAGCTCTCCAAGGTACACAACATCCTTCACCAACGCATCAATCTGGCGCAGGGAGAGTGGTCGCTGTTCCCAGGTGCAGGCTTGATCCTGAACACAGTGTGCATTTTACAGAAAGAATCGGCATGTAAACTAGCCTCTCGTTTTAACAACAGCGCTGTTCTAAGGATGCAGGCAAACATGAAATATTGCAAATAACAAATGTGCAAGCGTGGAAACTGTGTATGCTGGCTAAACTGGATTCACAGAACAGACCAAATCTGGTACAGAAATGTAATCAATGGATCCTTGAAGTCTATGCATCCCCGTTCACCATTCTCTGAAAGGGCCACTCACCGCCATGGGTAGCTAGTTCACGCGCTAGCTGGTGAGCCCTCTCGTTTGGGCTGCCATATGGGCCGGGAACCATCCGCTCTCCCACTGCGCATACGCCAACTCTCCCTCTCTCTTAGTGTGACCACGAGGAGGTGGCAGAGCGCTGCCTCGGCTTTATTTCTATTCTTCACCACAGCTGTGCATTTATATATAATGCTGCGCGCGTGCATTCTGTTGCACTCTCCTAGCAGCGCTGGGTGTTCACTTTGCAGCACACACACGGTAGTACGCACAAATAGGAAAGGAGGTGCCTTGCATCCACCTTGTTCCTCCTCTCCCATTTATATCTCTGCCACAGCTGTGCGCTCGCATGTAATGCAATGCACGCTCGCTCCGTTGCACTCTCCCACAGGCACTGGGTGTTCATTTTGCAGCACACACACGGTAGTACATACAAATTGGAGGGGCGTAACATAAGCGGTACACAACATGTACACAACTGCACACACAAATGAAACACTCACGGAAACATACAAATGGAAGCACAAGTGAACACCAGCGCTGCTTCGCATCCCCACATGGTTCCCTTTAGTGGGAGATGGTGTAACTTATTCTTTTCTACGCATTTTCTCATTTACAAAGCTTTGTTTCATAAAAACAGCGGCACTTTTCTTATTTGTAAATGGTGGTTTTCTATTACAATATAAATGGCTTTTCTCTTCGGTGTCCTTTTACTATCAAGATGGGCTGGGTGCCTCCTCCAAAATTTAAAAGTGTTTTCTAGCCTTCTGGTTGGTGGTTGAACGTTGAAGAGGAGCTCTGAAAGCAGCACAAAAGGAATGCTATGACAGTGAAAAATGCGACGCGAGTGAACTACGGGATCAAGTTGCCCATGATAACCCGCACATGCTTCACTGTACTCTGTTTCACCACTGTTGTTCAGTACTACCAAAGCTACGAGGTGTAAGAAAGCCACATGCTAGCACAGCAAAACATAGCCCCAGATATAAGTGCCTTAAAATTGAAAGAGTTGGCTGAAATTGGCATTTGGTGTGTATTATGCCACATCGATACGTGATGTCGTTATTCTTCACATTTATTCCCTATGCAATTAATTATTTGTGTCGGTTACCGCCGGTAACTACGGTTACAAATCAACATGGCAGCACCCATGCAGAAGCAGAAGTGACTGCCCACTTCGATTGTCTTGCTACAGGCCTACTGCACTCGCAGCAATAATTTAATGAACACAGCCATCGATTGGTTTTATTTTACTCGGGGGATAAAGCATCAGGTATGTTATGTCCTTATCAGTGAAATATGCTGCTTGCTTAGCTGCACATGCTAAGCCAAGGCCACAGTGGCACTGCTCAGGCTGCGTCGCCAGACCAAGAACACTGCAACTCCAAATATAGAACATGCAACTTCGCACAGCGTTCCATGTGCGTCGGTACCTCCTTTGGCAGAAACCAAACAGAGAGATAAGGAACGTGCAGCGCAAGATACAAAGGAATGTGTGAATCGAGAAGCATTAACACGAGAGCCACAAGCAACGTCAAACAGAAACAGCGACGACCCATGTTTCCCATATCACGAGTTGGGCGTTGTAATTCTAATACAGTTTTGGCTAAATTCAAACAATTATACCTGTTTTTATTATTTAACCAAGCCACCGACTTGACACGCGTGTATCCTGACAAATGACGTCGAGTGAGTCTCCGCACCGTTACATCACTAAGTTATCAAATTTCTTTTAAGGAGGCAAGTTGGTGGCATGGTGTAGTTTCTTTCTTCGCAGTTGTACTGTATTTTTATGTTAATAAACTAGCCATGTTAACTGCAATGATTGCCTATAGACAGCTCAGCCAGCAGACGCCGCGAAGACGGTGAGTGAACAACACGGTGAAAATGAATACATGTGTAAGGGCTAATGGCCCTACCTATTGGCCCTGTAGCCTCCGCAGTGCTAAGAGATCTGAAACTGCACATAAAGCTCGAACATCATGCACAGTGCAACGACGAAGCATGCACGTGAGCTAAACGCGGTTGTGAATTTATACACAGCAGAGGCAGGCGACTCATGTGTTTGCATTTACAATTTTTAAGTGAATTTTTATTCACTTCACAATGACAACTTTTCAAAATAATGAATAATTTTCAGCAGTCACTTGAGATTCATTGTAGCAAGATTTCACTGTACCTACTTAGATGTGGGCCAGAAGCCTCTTCTATTTAGTTATTTCAATGATAACTTTGCGGTTGTTTTCATACATGAATGTTTTTTTTTTTAGCTACTCTTGATGCCCTTAGGTCGGGTCAACTGCTTTTTGACTAGTCTTTCAAATTTTTCGCCTCTTCCCCACTCACTCGATTTAGCAACCTAAGCTGCAGTAGCCGTGAAGCTCATGATACTCATATGAGTCAATGGAATTATGGCCTGTCATTTGAGCAACGAGTATCTTTTGTCAAAAAAAGAGGAAGCAATATCTAGCTGACGTTGAAAATTAATTGTAAGTTACAGGTCATGTGCTGCACTTTAACGTTTGACTCACGTGTCCTCAGAAACCTCGACTACCCATAAGCACCATTTTCTCACCCTGCTGGAAAAGTGTTGCAGGGCCCCTTTAAAACATTACACCCATACTTTGGTGTTAGTGCAATGCCACAGATACTGTTCTACTAATTAGACATCCCACACTTTCCTAATGCAAAATGTTCCTCTAGAACACCCTTGTGTGGTGATAGCGCCCAGGCGCGTCAAGTGTCCGCGTTATCTGGCGCTGTCGCCCGCAATTGTAAAGTGTCGTTTGTACGTGACGTCATTGGTTACATGAGTGTCTGCTATATATGTATGCTGGTTGCATGGAATAAAGGTTGGACGTTATCTCGCGCCCATCGGAAGCGGCTCAGTCCCTTTCTCAGCTCCTGCGGCCGGCCCGGACGCACATGCCCTTTCGCTAGGGCGCAACACGACATGGTGTCAGAGGTGGGATTCTTCTGATATTCGAGGGGCGTTGCACCTTTCTTCGTCAAGCGGCGCCATGTCAGAAGACAAAGAAGTCAAGCCAGTTCACGGCATGTTCGCGGTTCCAGCTCTGCCAGCGTTTGACTTCGACCGAACGTCCGAATGGCCTTCCTGGATCCAACTATTCGACGACTACCGCTTTGCCTCTGGCTTAAATGAGCGAAGTGAAGAAGCGCAAGTCCGGTCTCTACTCTACACAATGGGCAGGCAAGCGAGAGAGATCTTTTCGACCTTCACACTATCTGAACAACAGCAGAAGCAGTATGAAGTCGTCAGAAAAAAGTTCGACAATCACTTCGTGGCCGCACGGAACTTCGTTTACGAGAGCGCATGTTTTCACCGACGCATACAACCAGGCGAGTCAGTCGACCAATTCATCACCGCGTTGCACACATTGGCGGACCGGTGTGACTACAAGGAAAAGGAACGCATGATCCGCGACCGGTTTGTAGTCGGCCTCAGTGATGCCAAGCTCTCGGAGTCTCTGCAAATGGATGCAAATCTTACACTCGCCAGCACTTTGGCAAAAGCTCGCTTGAAGGAGACCGTCCAACGACAGCAGCAACAGCTGCGAGAAACCAGCGACGAACCTTCGGCAGCGCCAGCCAGCAACCTGGACGCGGTCAACAAACAACGGCAGCCCCGAAAGAATTCTTCAGGACAGCGTTCCGGCACCTCGTCAAGGACCAGTGCACCGGTCACACAAGGTCAACGCACCAGACCACAGTCCTACCGACCTCTCACACCCAGTTCATGCCCCAACTGCGGTCAAGGAGAGCACCCGAGGACCTCCTGCCCGGCACGAGCTGCGAAATGCAACTACTGCGGTTGTTCCGGACATTTTGCAGTGGTGTGTCGGAAAAAGGCTGCAGGCGAGCGAAACAAGGTACAGATTTCTTCTCTCCATGTGGAAAAAGGGGCATATTTCGTAGGCGCGGTAAATGGGGAGCACTCCGATTCTCGGTATGCTCAAGTTATCATTAACGGCACTCCGGTGTTCGCTAAACTTGACTCGGGTGCAGAAGTGTCCGTTGTACCCTCAACATTTCCGGGATTGCCTACCAAATTAGACAAGTGCGACATAACCTTAACAGGCCCTGCGAATGAGCCACTGCATGTTCTCGGAAAATTTCTTGCCACTATACAGTGGAGACAATGCATTGTCCGACAAACTGTGTACGTAGTCTCGCCTTTACGCTCGATACTTTTGGGTCTCCCAGCGCTCGAAGCCCTTGAGCTGATCAAGTTCGCTGACTCGGTCAGTAGCGCAACAGCCATCGAAGCTTCCTACCCTCAGCTTTTCAATAGTCTGGGAGCTATGAAAGGGGAATACAATATCAGACTGAAGCCGAACTCGGTACCCTTTGCTATTCCGGTTGCGCGTCGCATTGCCTTACCCCTGCGGGACCAAGTGAAGCAGGAGCTCGAGCGTATGGAGCGAGATGACGTAATCCGCAAAGTAGACGAACCAACAGAATGGTGCGCAGGTATTGTACCAATACTCAAACCTTCTGGAGACGTTCGTATTTGCGTTGACTTGACGCAACTAAATAAAAGTGTACTTCGCGAGCGCTATGTTATGCCAACGGTTGAAGATAGCCTTGGTCTGTTAAGTGGGGCATCGGTTTTTTCGAAGCTGGACGCTAATTCTGGATTTTATCAGATCAAGTTGTCGCCGGAAAGCCAATTGTTGACTACCTTCATTACGCCATTTGGGCGATACTGTTTTCAGAGGCTACCGTTTGGAATAACGTCAGCACCTGAGTTTTTTCAAAAGAAAATGTCGCAGATTCTGGAAGGAATCCCAGGCGTGGTAAACATGATGGATGATGTGCTCATTTATGGCTGCGACAAAGCACAACAAGATGAGCGTCTGCGTCTTACTTTAGACCGTCTCATGAGTGCTGGTGTTACGCTAAACAAAGAAAAGTGTTGTTTTGGAGTAACCGAGATAAAGTTTCTTGGTTGTGTTCTAAGTCGAGATGGAATCAGGCCGGACCCTGAAAAGGTCCGGGCCATCAAAGAACTGCCGACGCCAAATAACGTGTCTGACGTTCGACGGCTGCTCGGTATGACTAATCATCTGGCAAGATTCATACCAGATTTGGCTTCAAAAACGGCGCCGTTACGTCACTTGCTTTTGAAGAGTTCTGAATGGACGTGGGTACCAGCCCAAGAGCAAGCGCTGTCATACGTTAAAGACGTTATCAGTTCGGCGCGCGTCATGGCTAACTATGATGCAAAGTACCCTACGATTCTTTCCGCCGATGCGTCGTCGTTCGGTTTGGGGGCGGTACTGATGCAAGTTCAACCAAACAACGAAAAACGACCCGTTGCCTTTGCATCACGATCGTTGACGCCTGCCGAAACCAGATATTCCCAGATTGAAAAAGAAGCACTAGCAATGACGTGGGCGGCAGAACGATTCGAAGGGTACATCAAAGGTCTTGAAATTGTGTGTGAAACCGACCACAAACCTCTTGTAACCTTGCTGGGAAAATCTCCTTTAGATGTTTTACCACCTCGCATTCAGCGTTTTCGCATGAGGCTCATGCGGTTCAGCTATGAAGTTGTGCATGTCCCGGGCAAGAGCTTAGTTACTGCAGATGTGTTGTCGAGGGCCCCGATTCGGGGAAAAGAAACTGATAATGCACTGTCTATTAGTGACGTCAGCAAGCACGTTTCAGGATGCTTGTCAAACGCGGTCGAGGCCAGCCTCTTCGAGAGAGTGAAAGCAGAACAAGCCGCTGACGAAGTTTGTCAAGCACTCATAAAATTCAGCCGGAAAGGGTGGCCAAAATTCTCATCTCTTCCGATGGTCTTGCGTCCATATTGGCAGGAAAAAGCCACGCTTACAGTTGCTGAAGGCGTGCTACTTAAAGGTATGAGGTTGGTCAATCCTCGAAAATTGCGCGCAGAGGTCTTGATACGCTTGCACGAGAGTCACCTGGGAATCGAAAAATGCAGAGCTCGAGCCAAAGAGTCGGTATGGTGGCCAGGGTTGAGTTATCAGCTGAAAGCTTTGGTTACCGATTGCCGCGTATGCGCCGAGCACAGACACCAAAAGCCAGAACCAATGATCCCGACAACCACTCCACAGCGTCCTTGGCAAAAACTAGGAGCTCATCTCTGCCATGTTCAAGGAAAATGGTATTTGGTAGCCGTAGATTATTTTTCTAGGTACCCAGAGATTGCTTTGTTATCATGTACAACGAGTGCCACTGTCATTACGCACCTTAAAAGTTTCTTTGCAAGACATGGCATACCAGAAGTTGTTATGTCTGATAACGGAGCGCAATTTGTGTCGCAGGAATACAAGTTGTTCGCTCGCAACTACGGGTTTCGCGCTGTGACGTCTTGCCCAAGGTACCCCCAGGCAAATGGTGAAGTAGAGAGGATGGTCCAGACAATCAAGGGTCTCATTACAAAAGCGAAGGACCCATATCTTTCTCTCCTAGCGTACAGGGACACTCCGGGGCCACTTGGGAAAAGCCCTGCAGAACTTCTAATGGGCAGGCGGCTAAGCACAACGGTGCCTGTCCATCCCACAAGCCTTCTGCCTCAGACGGTGAACCTGAGAGAGTTCAGAAGCCATGATACGACCGCCCGACAGCGGCAGCGTAGGAACTTCAACCTTCGTCATAGGGCTACTTCGTTGCGAGCACTCGAACCGGGCGCGGAAGTCTGGGTGACGGACTGCAAAGCAAAAGCGCGAGTCTTGCGACTTGCTGAGCGGCCGAGGTCGTATGTGGTTAGAACTTCCACTGGTGTAGTTCTAGAAAGAAACAGGAAATCCTTGGTGCGCTTTGTTTCACAGCCAAAAGAAGGTGAAGATGAGGCAGATAGCGATGATTTTCCTCAGGCAGATGATAGCCGGGTAGAAACGGAACAGAATTCTAATCGCGTTACAGACAGCATGGCGCCTGACGATCTATCTAGCCCTTCCTTGCCGGGAACTGACCTTCCTGAACACCAAACGCGATCTGGTCGTCTTGTTCGACGGCCGGACCGCTACGGGTTCAGTAATTGACTGTATTGTTCTTGCGCATTTTTTGTTTTCTGCAAAGTGTTCTTTCGCTGGCAGTGCTGCGAAGTTTGTTGCAACTGACAGCGTATTGTTAAAGAAGGGGAGATGTGGTGATAGCGCCCAGGCGCGTCAAGTGTCCGCGTTATCTGGCGCTGTCGCCCGCAATTGTAAAGTGTCGTTTGTACGTGACGTCATTGGTCACATGAGTGTCTGCTATATATGTATGCTGGTTGCATGGAATAAAGGTTGGACGTTATCTCGCGCCCATCGGAAGCGGCTCAGTCCCTTTCTCAGCTCCTGCGGCCGGCCCGGACGCGCATGCCCTTTCGCTAGGGCGCAACACCACACCTTGCACCTTTAAATGAACACTATGTACTATGTACATACCTCCTTACTGCCCTGTCTTGATCGTGTGTACTTCAGCTGATCGTACGACAAGTTCAGGAAGGTCTGAAGGCAGGTCCGGACGCCACGCACATATTTTGGAAATAGGAAATCACCAGCTTCCAGTCCCTTGTTGAAGTAAATCATCACGTCAGCCACCTGGAAGCAGAAGAGAGTCATCAGAATCCACTTTTTACAAATCAATGATTAAAAGCTTCAGAGCTTTCATTGGTTAAATGCAGAAATGTGCAAGAGAACCATAAGCACAAGATCACAAAAATGCGAAACGCTGAAGTCATGCATGGGTGACTTCTAAAAGGTGTGGATAATCTGTGCCGAGAACTCACAGAAAATAAACAAACAATTGATTGATTTGTGGGGTTTAACGTCCCAAAACCACCATTTGATTATGAGAGACGCCGTAGTGGAGGACTCCGGAAATTTTGACCACCTGGGGTTCTTTAACGTGCACCCAAATCTGAGTACACGGGCCTACAACATTTCCGCCTCCATCGGAAATGCAGCCGCCGCAGCCGGGAATCGAACCCGCGACCTGCGGGTCAGCAGCCGAGTACCTTAGCCACTAGACCACCGCGGCGGGGCAATAAACAAACAATAAACAAACAATAAACAAAAGATCATCATCTCTGTGTTTAAGCTAATACTATTGTCACACGGCATATGTAATGCATTTGCTGCTAATGACCTTAATGTCACTTTTATTGCTGCTAGGCGGGCACAGTGAATGACACTCACACCTAATGACATTCGCCCGTTGAATGTGTTCACTGGACTAATGAAAGCGCAACATGTGTACTCTCGTCAACAGGCGCTTGACTAGAGCTCTTTAGTTTGTGGCAACATGCATGTAGATTGGTGTGAGCCCTTAAACAATAAAGCTGTTGTTTTTTTTTTTATGTCAACACTACAGCCTTCTTCTCGTATGTCTCCACTACAAGTAGATAAGTATCAGGCAGTCGCAAAATAAAAACATTAGAAGAGAATGAAGACGCTGGCCGCTAACCGCCAAATCAGACTCCACAAGACCTCATCTATTGTCACTCTTATGCCTAAGCAATGACACCTTATAGTGTGGCACTGATTAACAAGCACCACATACCCTTTTCACTGTATACAGTACACTCTGAAAGGACCAGTAACATGTGTTTCACTTAATAGGATCTCCATTTGCTGGGCTTCGAATGTATAGGCTAAAGATGCCATCTCAAACAAAGTTCAAGATGGTATCCTTAGCTCCTCTCCCTTCCTCCTTCTCCCCAGTTTTCACAACTATGCTGCTTACAGATTAAATACTGATGACTCATATCATCAATTAAACAGAGAAGAAGATGTACTGATGACTTGCCATTGTGTCAAACACATTGTTGAGGCCAACTTGGTAGTGATGGTGAAGGCAATCTGAGAGGTTTCGGCAATCATGGATAATCTAGAATAACAAAAGGAAGCAAGGCACATATAGTTAAAGAAAAAAAAAAAACACCATAACACTGTTTTCGTGGCCTCCATGACTCACTTTGGCCATGCACCGAAGCTGATCGTGAAGGCCAGGCTGTTTTAATAGATTTTTCAACTTTTTTTATTGTAAATAAAATATTTTCATAAAATTGGAGGTAAGATTCGTGAAATCGTAACAGTGGTTGAAACTTGTAATTTTACGAGAAATGCAGAAGAAGAGTTGGCGGGTATGCTCAGGCGCAATTCTTTATCGTCATCAGCCACAGCTTCAACAAAGTGCAAATAATGCCTTACAAACGTGTAGCCGGTACCACACTTCTTCAAAGAATGACAAATAATGGCATAGTGGAAGCTTCCCTACTACAGAAAAATTATGATTTATGGCATAGTGGGTACCATGCAAGCGTGCTTGTGGTAGTTGCCCCAAGAATGCTTAAAGGAAACTGTAGAAGGGCTGCTCTTTGAACTTTTGCTGTGACTGTGCTGTGCACTCGATGGGGGCCTGGCATTTTTTCTTGCTTCTGTCAAGTGGGTAAAAATATTCTTTTTTCTCATCGAATCAGTGTTGGGCAAACAACTATATTTATCAGGTGCTAACGGGCAGTGGCTTCACCTTTTCGATGCCATCAGACTCAAATATTTCCTTCAATCCATGGTCAAACAGATCTTTCTTCATTTTCTGGACATCGAATACATACACTTTGGATGAAGCTACAACCTGCACAAGAAGAAAGGAAGAAAGGCACATTGAACATTCAGGAAATAGACAGTCTAACTATCACCTAATATATCACCTTATTCAAAGATTCTTCGAAAGTTTCCAACCTGGTAAAATAAGCAAAGCAAGTTGTACACTAATAGCAGCAATGTCTTCGCTGCCACCAGAAAATAATTGAGGTATGAAATGCTCAGGAGAGTCACCAGTGGGGGTATGGGCAGGTAGAGCCCTCCAAGACTTTCGCTTGCCCCGCCCCATTTGCCCCCCTCCCCCCAAGCGCAAGCATAGTCGAAACACAAGGCATATGTCCTTCGCCTCCCTGCCCCCCTGGATGAACTCACTTACTGGTAGTGGGTGCCAACCCAGTAAAGATATCCTAGAATCACTGGTAATCAAACCAGTTGCAATAAAAGAAAAAGTAAGCAAAAAAAGAAAAACCTTCCAAGCATTACAACATGCGATAAAATGCTGTTTGCCCATTTCCATTTGATTCACGGAAAAAGAACTGCTTGGCATTACCACTAAGAACGACAAGAGTGGTTCAAAAGATTCGCCTTTGCTGAACTGCGCTTCACTCGCACGTTCGCATCTGTGGTAGTTTTAGCATCACGTACTGCTGCATATATGCTTTGCATGCTCACAAAATTCGCTGTGACGGAAAGTTAAACAAAATGCCCCATGCATGGGATGTTGCCTGGTGGCCGAATGGTTGCCTGATGCTGCTTGAGCTGCAGCAAAGAAACAGACGTGACTTTCTACTGGGTGCCGCAAAAAGAACTTCTGTGCTTGAAGTAGCTAAGCGCCATGCATCTAGGCCAGCGTCAACTTTATCTAACGTCGCGGGTATCACTAAAAAACACCATTTTATTTAAGTAAGAATTCTCTTGGTATGCATGTAGTACTATGAGGTTTCTGGAGCACAATTTCAACAATCGATGTCAACTAAAAATTTGCCTTTAGTTTCCTTTGAGCACGTATGTTTGAGTAGGCATGGGAAGCAAGCAAACTAGGAATAGATACTAACTTCCTTACATATTACTGCCTAACATACAATATATCTGATCGTCATGTCACTTTCTCACTACACAGAAAAAAAAATTAAAGTCTGATATTCCTAGCTAAAAAAAAAAAATGAGTACTTGTAAGGAAGGTTCATGGCCTTGACAGGGCATTTACATTGTTGCCTGAATGACAAGTTGCTTGCACTGCAGACTATTTACAAGATGTATTTATAATAGCAGTTGCTGCGCTCGCTGACTGGTCCAACACGGAGCGCAGGCAGACAGGGATCATTCTCTTTGTCGGGCCACACGCGCATGGTTGAAAAGGCTGGCAATGTGCATGTAGCAAATATCATCAGCGGCAGATGCAACTGCTGCTGTAAATACAAGAGACTCTCATTAAACGAAACCTGAAGGGGCCGGAAAAATGTGTTCCATTTAACAGGAGTTCCGTTTACCTAGAGGTGAAGTGGGTTGAAGCATTCAAGTAAGAAACCAATCATATCAGAGGAAGTTGTTCAATTTAAGCAGCAGTTCCCTTTAACAGATTTCCGTTGACTGAGAGTCTACTGTATACCTTTGTAAACAGTGCAAGCAACTCCTCATTCACGCAACGTCTTTGATGTAGGTGAGGGATACGAGAAAACATTTGACGGCACTAATTTTCTCCAGGTCTGGCTGCACATATGAAAGATCAACGAGATGGCCCAACATTATAACCTGCCGGCGGCCGACACGGATTTAAGTGCACGATTGAGCCAGTTGGTGATTCAAATTGTAGGTATACTGTGCTTGTCCCTGTCCACTTCTTGACGTCCTTGTTTACTACTTCCATGGCTTGAGCATTTATAAGGGCTAAAGTAGCGCAGTGCCGGGCAGCTTAAGATGATGCAGTGTTTCAGGCAAAGAGCAAATATAACAGAGAGCTGAGCTAGCTTGTATGCATTCATTCAAAAAAATACAGGGTGTGCAAAGAAGGAAGTCGAGACAGCACAAACGTCCTGGTGTGCCAACTTCCTTCTCATGTCCGTGTTTGCCCGCCCAGTATATTTAGAATAACACATATTTTTTGTTCTGCACACACACACAAACAGATACCCACACACCGAAACATTAACGAAGCACTTTTTCGTGCAGGCCACAAAAAAAAAAGATGCTAATCAGACCACATTAATGGCTAAGATAAACCTCAGTCGTATAAAAATGAAGTTTGATAAGCTTACTTTAATGCAAAATTACATGTTTCTTTGCAATCAATGAAATTTAAGGGTTCCTTAAGGCCTAGATAATGGCTTTTCACATTATTCAAGGTCTTTAAGGATCATTACAAAAAATGAACAATGAAGTAATTAAATATCATTTATGAATTGCATTCTCTGTTCGAGAGTGAGCCACACTGTTGAAATGAATAAGTATGTACTAAAGGATTATTTCATTAGGTAAAAAAAACCTTTCGAGCTGAAGCAAAAGTCAGTGCTTGAAGCGGCTCAAATGAAGGAACCACAGCAAAACAGGTTTGATAAATATACACAAAGCTGATACGTGTACACTACTTTTGACAATATATGTAGCTTCTAGATAAGTTAGGCATTAGTTTGGCACTGTTGTGAAGCACTAGTTGGACCTCATATTGCAAATAACGATTATGGCTATACGACCATGGCCAACCATGATAGCATTAGAACTCACCGCCAAAACAGAAAGATGTCCATGACGTCCAACTTTCACACCTTCATATGCAATGGAAATAGTCTGCTCCTTCCTTATCGCTGCAATCTTTAAAAAGGAAAATAATAACAAGAGAGGTTGAATGTACCAATGCAGACAAAGGCAATAAAAAAAAAATGGCGACAAAGCTCGGAGGAATGGAATTACGCGGATTTTGCATGAAGTGGAATGAGAATGGAACTACGTCTTTTTCTGAAAATGAGCATAAACGTCTAAGTCAGACCCTCGAATTTCACAATAAATCGGTAATTTGAAAAGGCTTGGCTGATTACAAGCATGGTACATTTATAAGCAATGATAATTCTGTCCTCAAATAAGACCGCGTTGCTCAAAAGCTTTTCTCAATTTTTCGTGTAACCACAGCTAAATGCCATGGCATTCGTTGTGCGGAACTACGATGGCAGTATACCCACCTTCCACTGTGATTTTTCCCCCCTCGGTGGCATGTCGGCCGCCTGCCGTCTCCTCATCCTTCACTTTGCTTTTTGCTTCTGCCGCTGTCGGGGACTTGGACGCGTATTCAATGTCGCCGACATAAACGGCATAAACTCAAAGCGTCACCAACTCATGTCAAATTACTGGCCTTCGAAATGATAATACTTCCTAAACTGCAATACGCTTGGGTCGTATGGGACCCCTTCCTTAAAAAAAGATAAGTACCGGCTTGAAATGGTGCAAAGGTGCGCTATACACTTCATTTTCAACAAATATAGGACCACCGACTCGCCAACTTCTCTAATGCTGGCGAATAGCATTTCAACCCTGGAAGATAGACGAAAAATCGATAGGCTGAAACTGCTGTTTGCTCTCTATACTGGCTCCACAAAGGTAAATGCATCGGTATACATTCAACCATTTCAATCGCACCCCACGGGACATCAGCACACGCACAATTTGCTTCCGTATCGAGCCCGCACAAACATGTTCAAGAATTCCTTTTTCCCACGTACAGTATCAGAATGGAATTCACCGCCTGAAGTGGTTTTCACATCTCAGTCTATGTGCCATTTTGAGCGTGCCATATTGTCTGTACTGTAGTCTGTACTCGACTTGCTTTACTGTTTATCGCAATTGTGAATGTATAATAGGGAGATAGACCCATCACCGTTGTTCTGAAGGTCGTATTAACCTGTGTTTAAGCTCATCTATATATCTCTGTATAATGTACTTATCTTCTGTATTTTGTGCACATCATTCATCTATCTTGCTTACGTGTGTTTTCCACTTAATTTTTGTGCCTCTCCTGCTTGGTCTTTTTCAAGACCGCAGTATGTTGTAAAATAAAATAAAAAATAAAAATAAAATATTCGAAAAAGTGCTCCTCTAAGATACGATGCGTATTGACGCTGGTGCGATGCTTGTGTTTACTGCAAACTTTCACACACCAGCTTGCCTGCCATCTCACCACATATTACCCCTCCCCTTCTTTTTTTTTTTGCAATAGCCCCCCTCCCCCTGCAAACACACATGGGTGAATTTACCCGAAACTTTATCGCAAAAGTTTGTAAAGGTCAGTGCAGCATACATCCGTACGCGACGAACTGTGCACTGTGTGAACTGAGTGTGCGATCAACTGTTGTACAAGATGAACCATACAGAGAAAGATGAAATAGACTTTTCAAAGCATTGGTTCGGTAGCCAGCCAAAGCAGGCGATCCCACATAACCGAGGCAGCGCCTCCCCGAATCATTAAGCGACAATTCGTTGTCGTCACTTTAGCACTAACGCATTTAAGCTTAAACAATATAAAAACATCACAATTCGTTCAAACATGCACTCTTACAAAGAAAGGTCTGCATATTAACTGACTAAACACTAACTGTTTACTTGTTTTAAAAAAGCACTAACCCTTTAGTAAGTGAAGATAGTAATATGCAGATTAGTGAAACTTGCTAATTTGCTAAGTAGTTCATAAATAGTGCTAACTCAAATAATAAACACATTACTGAATATTTAGTTAACAGGCGTTTATGCATGCTTGTACATTGCCGCATCAGGATAATTATATTACAAAAGTATATGTAGAATAATACGTGAAATGCCATGTCCATGTAGAATAATTAGTGGTCAGTAATTACTTCATGTAATTACCATGGCAAGTACGCGTAACCACACATAGAGGCATGAACGAATCATAGACGAGGACATGCACACATAGAATATCAAGACTCAGCGCCGGTTTGGAGGCTTTTTGTGCTCCTACTTTGAAATAGCACACTCTGTACTGGATAGCAGCCGTAGAATTGGAAAAATGCTGGACATTTTGTACCCATCATCGTCTGCCCTTCTATTTGCATATATGTGTGTCATCACCAAGAATAAAATTTTGATTTGATTCAAAGTAATTGACAGTTAAGATTGGTTCAAATTTTTTTAAAGAGTGTCACGATTACTGTAAAATATACGGTGGTGTTTACGAGAGATCTGGCAACATATGTGGCTTAGTAGTTACCTAGTTAAAAAGACCAAGAAAGCAATGCTGGTCAGTAACAACAAAAGTTTCAAGCTTTATGAGCTGCTGGCTATGCTTGTACTGCATGAGATAAGTCACGAAGCTACTATCCCTCGAACACTGTAACTTGTTTTGCATACTTTTGCAGCTCTTATGCATCTTATGACATCAGCTTTACATTGTTACAATCATTCTTAGCTCGATAAAGTTATCAAAATATGCCTTTAATACGTTGACGAACTATAGGAACGAAATTGACCTGCCTGGCCATTCCGGCAGTGCAAACGGGCTAAGCTTTTTTATTCTAAGGAATTGAAAAAAATTGAAATTGCGGCAAGTTGCGATTCCCCTGAATGGAATTTTGTGCTTATGCCTGCCACGTTAGTGAGCGCACCAGTGATCGCGACGATGTCCTTATAATCAAAGTTCACAGCTGCTGCTCAAGTGATCACAGCCTTGATGGAATCGAAACTATAACAGCTTCAAAGAAACCAAAAACTCAATGTTTCAGCTACATGTTCGGACACAGGGCTTGACGGCTGCCGCACCTTGTAGCTAAAGTCGTATCGTGCGGCGAAGTACGGCGCGGATAAACGAGTTTGGCACAACATGGCCGCTTCGGCGCAAGATGGGGCAGGTAAACCACTTTGGCACACATTGGAGCAAATGGCGCAGCTGCTCTAAGCCTGCCACCCTGACCCAAACTTTATTTATAGTTTATTTTATTTGCGTTGCTCTCAGTTTTTCAGTCACGCATAAGATGGGTGACTGAAAAACTGAGAGCAATGCAAATAAATTAACGACCACCAAGGCTGGAACTTCTGCAAAAGGAGCTCTCTAATGCTATCGTGTTAAAAATAACAAAGAGTGACCTTTCTAAAAAAAGCTAGCCCTAGGACACGGTGTAAGAATAAGTTAGGCGCTGACTCTCGTTGCTCCGTGTAAGGAGAGGGCGCGGACAGATTGTGTTTGCCGATGACCTAGAGCTACGAGTAGTTTTCATCGTGCGAGTTGAGATGGCGCTACTGTATGGTGTGCCAGGTATTCGCACGGTGCTCATTCTGAAATTCACGTGCAAAAGAACATCTTCCTGAAAGCTTTGTATGCATAGAATTTTGTGATTTAGAAACTCTTTGCCTTGTGCCTGTGAGCACTGCCAGTGCATTTGTTTTGCTGATTTGCACTTTGTAATTCAGTGCACGCATACCTCGATGCTGCATATGACTCAGAGTGCGTGTGAGCGGACTTGTCGCTGGTTGTGGCTCAAAATGGACAGGTAGTGTTTCATCTCGAATTGCAAGTCGGGGTATCGGAAGCTTGTACGGAGTGTGTGTTGCTTTTCAAGGTTCCCCATGAACCAGAGCACTTGAATAAGTGGTGACGGGCTAGTCTGAGAGATGACAGAGCCTCGCAGCCTACTGACCATGTGTGCGCTAAGCATTTACCGGAAGAAGCGCTCTGCCACATATGCAGAATACAAAAGAAACAACCTGCTGCATGCACTATAAGACCTGCGGGGCTGCCCAGAATACCTGATCGTGCAACCTAAAAACCAGGAAAGCTTTGCGAAAAATGACTGGCTCTACTGCCGACTTTTCGGAAGCGACGGGGGCCAAAAGGTTCAACTGCATCTGATGTGCCTCACACGACCGCTGAAAGTACGCCAAATTACTGCGGGTGAAGACAACGACTCCACAGCATAGCGATGATGAACATGTATACACGCGAAAGGCAGCGCTTCAACTTCAGCAGTGACGGGCCTCCTCCACGTGAAGAGGAGCATGAGTCTCAACATGACACTGATAGTGTGGGCCTATGCGCTACCGTCAGTTCCTCATCACTACGGAAAAGTAATTTGTTTAAATTCAGATGCCATTCTTGAGCTGCCTCAACTATGCCCTATTTGGACCAAGAAAAATTAAGTTTTGAACAAAAATCACTGTGCATACTATTTCTGTGATGCAGCCGTGTGTTTTTCACATTGACTATATTCACGTACTTGATGTCACCAGGCTAGATTTTCTCATTTTTGGTTGTCTGTAGCACTCCATCGTCACCGTCTTGCAACACTGCAGGAACACTTCCGAACACGGTACTTATGGCACAACACTGTTTGTTAAGGCAGAAGCCTTAGACAGCCTTAGATGTCTCATCAAACACGAAATATGACTGTCGGCGTCCCGCGCCCAGGTCGTAAAGAGCGAGCTGCACAAAATATAGTGCTTTAGGTAGTCCGCTCCCTTTCAGGCTGATAAAGCGCTTCATCAAGTTGATGTCCGCGTGGCTTAATAAAATAGGGCAAAGTATGGCTGATGACATTGGCCCAACAATCACCCTACAAGGGTCTGGTACGGGTTAACCCAAGGTGAACCTTCAGGACCCAATGAAGTTCTTCCCACCATTTTGGCCTCCAGCAGTCATCTGCGTGACGCTTACAGCAAGACTGGCAAGAGTAGCGTGTCGATTTAGGTTCTTAACAGAGTGCCTGTAAGTGTCATAAGCTGGCACAACGCGATAGCGTTATCTGCGTGCGCACACACACGCAGACACACATGCACTCACATATACACACAAACTATCGCTTTCCTAATAGCTAGCATGCCTTTTCCCTCGGGCTGGTACCCTTATCGCAAACACCTAAAATTTTCTCTCACGTACAATGCTGCTTTTTTGTTCTAAACCAAAGATGCCGACGCTGACACCGCCGACACCAGAATTTCAGGGAAATACTTTGTTTAGTGCTGTGGCGTCAAAATGCTACCACTCGCCAGGTCGACGCTTGCTGCTGTCGGAGTATTTATGTGACAAAAACACTTAGCAAATAAGCTACATATGAAACTAGGAAATCAATTTCGTTAGAGCAGAGTCACAGTGTATTGATTTGGTGACGTCCCTGTACATGTGTATATTGAGCGTAATAAACAAACGAGGCTCTACATGTGGATCGGAGTCACTCTCTAATGAGTGCCTTGACCCACCCTCCGTGAGCGCCATCTGTCGCATCAAGTGGAAACAGCCCAGGTGGCGAACACAATCTGGACGTGCCACCGGGCACAGTGCTAGTCATCACCTAACTTATTCTTACACCGTACTCTAGGACACTATGTTTAGACAATATGCTGGAATTAACAGTAACTCATATTATATTAGGTTTAGGGCATACCTGGTTGTACTATCAATCAGGGAGCAGAGAGAAGCCATCCTCATTCATTGCTCTCTGTGTGTGTCTTCTCTCAAGCACAATGTATTCAAATGCATAAACATTAACTTAACACACAAATGACATGTTGCATACTCACTGCTTCACTGAGCTGGTCATTCACTTCATCGATGACTTCAAAATCAGTAGCTATTGGTCGTCGTAGATTTGGCAGGTCATCAGGTGTACCAATGACTGCAAAGGAAGCACCAAGTTGATATACATTACAAGCAAGCATTCATTCAAATTTAAGTAACAAGTATAGCGAGGAAAATTTCAAGTCATCATAGAAAAAATGTTCACACTTGGTCATGTCAAGATATGCGATGAATAAAACGTATAGGATACTTTAGAAAACCTTGCGGTGTTTTGTGTAGAGGCACAGTCGCTAGGAAAAATGAACATAATGTAGGAAGACAAGTTAGGCGAGCTTGCAGAGATGCAAAACTTCAAATGACTCATGGCTTCTAGAGATGCAATGATGCATGGATTCATCAAGGTACATGACTTCAACTGATGTCGTGCATCATTACTGAGCTGCCCAACTTGTCATTCTTAATTATTGTACAAAGGGTGATCTAATGTTTTAGTGCTTGTATTGCCTAAGTCTTTCTTTTGACACCGTTATTTATGTGCTACTAATTCGAAGTCACACAACATAAGAAGCACTAATGAAAATCCCGCCCGTGACCCTAAATACTAGCTCAAACATTTGTTAATGCATTTCAAGTAAACCTGCTCGTCATGTTGAAAATACCACGAAAGTTATCCCTCCTAAAAGTGCTAGTGATGTATGCCATGGAGAAGCAACATATTGAGAAAACAACCCCGTGCTCTCTCCCAGGTTTTCATAGTTCCTCCGTACGCGTTACGCCAACAAGGTAATGTGTATGATGTCTCCAAGGTAAAAGATAATGAATGGATGATTACAAGGGAAGTGTAGCGCAAGGAACACACAGGACAGGTGCTATCTTGCCCAATACTCCACGTTAATTCAGTTCCTTACTTCTGGCAATCATCACGATATTTGTGCAAGCATATTCAATAAGTGGATTGCTGTTGTTTATGTACAATTCTTGCAAAATAGCTATTATCATGTATACTCTTCAAATATTATTTGGGCTTGGACAAGAAGTTTGTATGCATAAATGCAATAAAACTTCTTGTATAACATTGCATTCCAGAACTGTTGTTTGTATGTTTTAACTATAATAAATATACAACAAATGCATTAGAACAAGTTTTTCAACTGGCAGAAACAACTGTCAACTGAAGAGCTAATGAGACAAAATATCTAGGCTTCAGAAATGCATTATAAAGAAGGTATTATAGGTATCTGCATATATTGTTTCTTTATTCATTCAGTTCTTATCTTAGATGTAGGCACTACTGCTTTGCTTTGCATATTAATCATAAGGGAACAGCTATTTTCCCCATGTATAGACAATAGAGAGGCACATATTAGATGACAACAATCAATGACAAGAATTTTATCCTACTAGCAGTTTTGCTCAATTAAACTGTTTTGCAAAAGTATACAACACTAGCATTTCTTCATTTCAACAAGCAAACGCTAAAAGCGTTTTGCTTTTTTTGTTTGCCGTCAGACTTACAGAAGTTGGCTACATCATGGGCTAGATAAGTGCACTTACGTGCATTAGATTTGCTAACATTTCTTTCAAAGAAAAGAGTGAGAGAATGAACTTACGCTTTATGATGCCCTTCTTGATCACCTCGGAGGTGTCAGTTTCTTGGCGATGGCAAATTAATTCCCTGTTGTTGTGAGCTGAATTCAGTTTTTCAAGGTGAGCAGGTAACGGACGAACTCTCAGCAAGCGTGGTCCTTCCTCGCTGAAAGGTGGCATCGTAGTGTAAGTAAATTAATGGCCTCATCACGTAATGGGTTAAGGTTAAACTTGAACATGGAGGTGAAAGGTCTCAAAAGTGACATTGCACTTACTCTCGATGCAGGATGTATCTCCTGCGCGCCGGGGTCTCCAGCACCACACCTGTAACACGCAACGCGGGTTAAACAAATTGAAACGCCACATGGAAACTGTTCGAGCTACGCAGGTCGGCATAGCGTTTCACACTGTCATTGCTACTCACACGACGAGATTTCTGGCGCGTAGAAGTGGAGCTGTCCAACAAGTGGCTGCTGTGCGCCGTTCTCCTCAGCTGTAACTGAGAAATAAGTTGCAGAAACCGGTTAGAGGAAGCATCCGCGAAACGAAATATTTAGTTGCGCGTTCGCAGCAGCCGTAGGGACGCAGCCTGCCGCCTATTTGCAATGGGGGACTGCGCGCGGCCTGCTGCCGACGCGCAACTAAATCTGTTTATTAAGCGCAAGCGATTGTTCTCTGGTGCAAAGAAAAAAACATTTGATCGCTGGCTAAGAGTGCTACAGCGTCCGTGATCATAACGCCGAAACGTAGGCGTCTCGAAGAAAAAACAGAACATCGACTCTCGAAGCCAGCGACAGCTTCAAAAGGCAAGCACCGGATATTTTTTTTTTTCGTGATCAATACAAAGGCAAGCTCACCTTGATCGAGCGTGACTTTATATGACTTTTGGGAAACATCGACAACGACGCCTTCGATATTATTGCCGTCGTTCATTCGAAGTTGCACTCGACAACCTTGGAGGTCGGGGGAAAACCATTTCGGTGCAGTGGAAGCCATCTGAATTTCACTACGAGGGCAAATGGCCTTCGAGAAGCTGGTAACTTTAAGCACTGCAACTCGGCAACAACTCGCGCATAAACTCTGCAACTCTCTCGACGCACGGACGAACGCGCTCCCGTCAATGCTAGCCGCCAGAAAATGTGTGACATGTGATGCGATAAACGTTGGCTGTGATTGGACAGCTGGAAAGTGACAGGTGGTGGCGCCACAGAACACCTGTGGCAACGCCTCCTAGATTTCTTGTGCCTGCCGGATGAGCACGAAACACCGGTCATCTATGGCGGCGCTGCCTACGTAGGAATAAGGGTCTTTGTACTTGGCCTTCGAGATCGGCAATTTTAACGTTTGCTACTAATTTTAGAGGATGCCTTGAAATGAAACGTTTGCTTGCTGAATAATGGCGTCACTTACGTAGGGTTATTTAGAGTTACGTTTACGTCATTTTAAAACTTTTTTACGCTATTTTTGTTGCATATCATCATCATCATCATCATCAGCCTGTCTACGTTCACTGCAGGACAAAGGCCTCTCCCATGTTCCGCCAGTCAGTGGCGTAACTAGATAGGACGGCGCCCAGGGCAAATATATTTCCGCGCCCCTCATTATCCCCCCCCCCCCCCATTAAAAGCGCTAATGTAGGCTTCCGCGATTGCCTACTGGCGCGCGGCGGGCCATTTCGGAGGCCAAGGGCCACCAGTTCTGATTTCGATGAGCTACGCCCGCGTTTTTGTATAGTATTTTTCTTTTTTTATTCAAACTTCCGGAAGTCCCTTACCCGTCATTGTTCTCTTCCAGTCCACACTGCAAAAAGCTTGACGGCACGGGCGCTTCCCAGGCCCAAGTTTCTCGTACCTAAGCTTTCGCGCTATTTGTGCATCCCAAGGAATGCAGGGTGAGTACAAAACAAAGCAACCAGCTAGACACCGCGCCCTCGGGTCTGGTATGGGGGTTAAACTGGTCGGAGTGTTCTGCCGTTTCGCTCCGTTCGCTGTTCCATTGATGGAGGTCATCCTTGTGCGGCCGCATTCTTTCAGGGAAGTTCTTGGTTTCTCCAACGTACGAAGCGGGGCAGTCGGCACATGCTGTCGGGTACACTACGCTCTGCGCTTTTTTCGCAGGTGCGTGTTCTTTGGGCCAAAGGATGAACCTGCCCATGGCGGTGGATGGCATGTGGGAAACGTTGACCCCCGCCCTTCTATTGCTTTGCTGGCGCCCGCGATGCAGGGAATCAACAAACGTCGCCGTCGTGTCACGCTTTCTCCGTCTTTCCTCCAGAGAACTCTGCGAATAAACGCCTTTGTTTAGCCTTTGGTGCCGAGGTCACGGATTATATTCGCCCTTCCTTCCGCCGCTGCGTGGACGATTAGTCGTTGGACGATCGGCTATTTCGTTGGAGTTTTCTGTTCTTACTCAAAAAAGGTGCATTCGAACTTTTTTATTTTATTTTGTTTACGTACGTGGTTGGTTTCAGGGAAGCTTTCAGTAAGTGGTTTGGGAGGCTGGTGGGGTTCGCTGAAACTCATCTAACCCAGTGCTGCGGAGCACAAAACAAAGCTTAGCCGAGGGTCATGGGAAGGCACGGAGGTAGCGCAGCAAAATGAAAATAGAGGATCCTTTTCCCGATGCAAAAGCCATTGCGGCAACCCTTTCCTTCACCACCATCCCCACTTCCAGTCGTACATTACAACCTCGCCCCTCCCCCCTTCCAGGCGGTTTTACGGAAAAAAAACATTGACAACCTTTCCAGGGGGCGCCAACCCGAGGACTCGGCTTGGCGCCCCCTCCCTAGTGGCGCCCGGGGCACTTGTACCCCCTTGCCCCCCCCTAGTTACGCCACTGCCGCCAGTTAACCCGGTCCTGTGCTTGCTGTTGCCAATTTATACCCGCAAACTTCTTAATCTCATCTGCCCACCTAAGCTTCTGTCTCCCCCTACCCCGCTTCCCTTCTCTGGGAATCCAGTTGGTGACCCTTAATGACCAGCGGTTATCCTGTCTACGTGCTACATGCCCGGCCCATGTCCATTTCCTCTTCTTTATTGCAGCTATGATATCCTTAACTCCCGTTTGTCCCCTAATCCACTCTGCTCTCTTCTTGTCTCTTAAGGTTACACCTACCATTTTTCTTTCCGTTGCTCGCTGGGTCGTCCTCAATTTAAGTTGAACCCTCTTTGTGAGTCTCCAGGTTTCTGCTCCGTAGCTAAGTACCGGCAAGATACAGCTGTTATATACCTTCCTCTTGAGGGACAGTGGCAATCTACTTGTCATAATTATAGAGTGCCTGCCGAATGTGCTCCACCCCATTCTTATTCTTCTAGTTACTTCAATCTCGTGGTTAGGCTCTGCGGTTATTACCTGCCCTAAGTAGACATAGTCTTTTACAACTTCAAGTGCACTATTACCTATCGCAAAGCGCTGCTCTTTTCCGAGGTTGTTGTACATTACTTTCGTTTTCTGTAGATTAATTTTAAGACCCACCTTTCTGCTCTCCTTGTCTAACTCCGTAATCATGAGTTGCAATTCGTCCCCTGAGTTACTCAGCAATGCAATGTCATCGGCGAAGCGCAGGTTACTGAGGTACTCTCCATTAACTCTTATCCCTAACTGTTCCCATTCTAGGCTTCTGAAAACGTCCTGTAAGCACGCTGTGAATAGCATTGGGGAGATTGTGTCCCTCTGCCTTACACCCTTCTTTATTGGTATTCTGTTGCTTTCTTTATGAAGCACTATGGTAGCAGTTGATCCCCTGTAGATTTCTTCCAGAATGTTTATATATATTTCATCTACGCCCTGATTCCGCAGTGTCTGCATGACGGCTGATATTTCTACTGAATCAAACGCCTTCTCGTAATCTATGAAGGCTATGTATAGTGGTTGGTTATACTCTGAGCATTTCTCTATTACCTGATTGATAGTATGAATGTGGTCAATTGTTGAGTAGCCTGTTCTAAATCCTGCTTGTTCCTTTGGTTGATTGAATTCTAATGTTTTCTTTACTCTGCTAGCAATTACCTTTGTAAATAGCTTGTATACTACAGAGAGCAAGCTGATCGGCCTGTAATTCTTGAAGTCCTTGTCATCTCCTTTCTTATGTATTAAGATGATGTTAGCGTTCTTCCAAGACTCTGGTACTTTTCCCGTCAGGAGACACCTCGTAAATAGAGTGGCTAGTTTTTCTAACACAATCTGTCCTCCATCTTTCAGCAGATCTGATGTTACCCGATCCTCACCAGCAGCTTTGCCTCTGTGCATGCTCTCCAAAGCTTTTCTGACTTCTTCTATCATTACCGGTGGGGTGTCGTCTGGGTTACTGCTAGTTCTTATAGTATTAAGGTCGTGGTTGTCTCGGCTACTGTACAGATCTCTGTAAAACTCCTCCGCTATTTTAACTATCCTATCCATATTGGTAGTTATTTTGCCTTCTCTGTCCCTTAGTGCATACATCCGCCTTTTGCCTATCTCAAGTTTCCTCTTCACTGCTTTGACGCTTCCTCCGTTTTTCAGAGCGTGCTCAATTCTCTCCATGTTATACCTTCTTACATCGCATACTTTACGTCTATTAATCAACTTCGAAAGCTCTGCCAGTTCTATTTTGTCTGTTGTACTTGACACTTTCATGATTTGACGTTCCTAATTAGGTTCTTCGTTTCCTGGGAAAGCTTGCCGGTGTCCTGTCTAGCTACCCTGCCTCCAACTTCCACTGCACACTCCGTGATGATACTCGTCAGATTATCATTCATTGTATCTACGCTAAGGTTGGTTTCCTCGCTAAGAGCAGAGTACCTGTTCTGCAGTGACACTCTGAATTCCTGTACTTTCCCTCTCAGTGCTAGCTCATTGATTGGCTTCTTGCGTATCAGTTTCTGTCGTTCCTTCTTCAAGTCTAGGCGGATTCGAGCCCGTACCATTCTATGGTCACTGCATCTTACCTTGCCAACCACTTCCACATCCTGCACGACTCCTGGGTGTGCAGTCATTATAAAGTCTATTTCGTTCTTATTTACGCCATTAGGGCTTCTCCATGTCCATTTGCGGTTTTCTCGTTTTCGGTAGAAGGTATTCAAAATACGCAGATTATTGCGTTCTGTGAATTCTACTAGTAGCTCTCCTCTGGCGTTTCTAGTGCCGATGCCATAATCTCCTACTGCCTGGTCTCCAGCCTGCTTCTTCCCTACCTTTGCATTAAAGTCGCCCATTACTATAGTATAGTGTGTTTGTTGCATATAAGCTCCAAAAACGTCAAAATCTTATTTGAAGACATCTCCTACTTGAGTGGCGTGACCCCCGTAGTTCCAACGACCGCCGCTTCCCAAGCGACCACCGATAATCCGGCAGGCACGGGAAATCTAGGAGGCGTTGCCTATGGCCACGGAGGAAGGAAAGGTGCCTCCGTGCCTGTGGTGCTGACCGCGCTACCGATGGGATGCACATCATTCGAGGACAGAGAAGCTAGCCGCAAGATAAAATTTGAGAAGCGATTGCATGGAGGAAGGAAAACTGTTTTTTCCTTCCTCCATGAGCGATTGAGAGAAATGAGGGAGGAGCGTTAGGCTAAGAAGGTTTTCAGCTATTTGTACATGAGGAATGTCGATACAATATGGAGGAAGCAAATCAGAAAATAATTGACAGGTAAATACTTAGAAAAGAGCAGGGGGCCAAATCAAAAAGAAACTGCTGCACCGAGTGGTGCACGTGGGCCGTGGCACGAGCCCCCCCCCCCCCCCCCCCCACAAAAACAACTGCTCCGCTTAACAGAAGTGACGTCAGGCACTTTTTTGGTTAGACGCTTCGATTGAATAGTCGGAGTGTCTAGCGGTACGTCTAGACGTAACGACAGAAGCCGTTAAAGTTATGTCCAAACGTAAAAGTAAAAAAAAATGTTAGGTCCGGCGTGACAATACAAAACCAACTGGTTAATTGTTCAGACGCAATTGGCAGCTGTGGTGTAGTTGATTAGAACGGCACATTAAGAACGGGTGAGGTCGGTTATTCGAGCTTCATTGCAGTCTTTGTTTATTTTTTTTGTTCGCGCATGTATTGCTTTAAAATTTGCGCCTCCTCATCGGCCTCCCGTCAGCCTGACTTGTGCTCGTAATGGTCCTGTCCACACGCCCTTTAATATTGGATGTTTGATCACTGTCGCAGAATTGACTATATTTACTATGATAAAGTGTTTTGCAAAATAATGTTATTAATCGGCGAGACGCAAAAGGACACGAAAAACTCAAATGCAGCTGCTGCATTGGTTTCTCCGGCACACGTGTCAGGAATGTTGATTTCCACGGTTTATCAAAGTTTTCATAACACAAACGGGCACTGCAACATAACCACAAGAAACTTTTTTATGTCGCTCAGTGTACCATCACCTGACAAAGTAACTAGCAGGCCGCTTCAAAATACTGACGTGCCACCGCAATGGTCTAGGCAATCAGCACTTGATAAACGATGCCCAAGGGCAAGTGCCGACGGCGTTAGCCCATCTAACTACGAAACAGCTTGTCTACCTTGCTGAATAACACGCACGACCTGACAGCACGGGAGCATTTACGTAGCGACGGATGAGAACGATACGTATTCACACTTAACAAAACAGCCGGCAATGCAGAAGCTCTGGCCTTCGGAGATCCCAGGCTTCGTAAGAACACTACAATAAAGTTGTTTCCATTCATCGTAAGAACACTTCGCAGAAGCACTGGGGTTTCACGCATGTGCGTCCGGTCATTCACACGTGAAATGTGCAAAAGCATTTATTTCACCATCGAGCTTGCCCTTCGCGACAAGCAAAACTCGGCAGCAAGGACACTTTCGCCCTTGACCACACTACGATTGCCATTGCGATATGGAAAATGCAGCACGTCCAACAACAGTAATCCGCACATCATACTGAGAAACTTTATGGCGCACACACTCAGATGAAGCTGCGGCGCGAGTGACGGCCGCGCTAGCTCCAACCTCCAGGTTCAACTGGGCATTCAGCAATCACTTGAAGCAGCGACGACACAGGGTCTCCGGTCCTTCTTGGGGGTGGCCTAGGCCACATTTTTTTCGGAGTTTTCACCACCAACCACGCCATCAACGCAAATCGCAGGCAGCTACCATTTCACACTGCTTACCTTTCGCAGCCGCAGCGCCCATGGCACCCCCTGTATTTAAAATACTTGTAATATGTGTTTAATTAACAAATATAGGCCGATTGACTCGTCAAACACCTCTTTAGTAAAATTTTTGTAGCTTTAACACATTATACATTAATAGTTTATACATTTAAAGAGCTTTAGGCGATCCTTTTTTAAGTGACATCACTTCCGTGCGGCGCAGGAGCCACTTCTGTGTGGGGCTGGCTGCTGCTACAGTGTTCTTCTAGAACACTGTAGCAGCAGCCAGCCCCACACAGTACAGTGTTCTTCTAGAACACTGTACTGCTGCGCCACGCGGTGCAGAAGACGCTGCCAAAAGTGAAGGAAACGGAGGGGGGGGGGGGAGAGAGACTTGGCATGATTACGAAGTCCGCACTAGAGGTCTATCAAGCTTTTAAGCAGGAAATGGCCAAGGAAAGGATCTATGATAATACTCGGTGTAGTTCTCTTCTCTTTGAGGCCAGGACAGGAGTATTGCGAACCAAGACATATCGGACCAAATACGAAGGGGTAGACGTACGGTATGCAGTGCGTGTGGAGAGGAGGAGGAAACTGCCCAGCACTTGATAACGTTCTGTAAAGGGCTTCACCTTGCAGTTCAGGATGATGGCACAGAGTTTTTCAAAGCACTAGGGTTTATGGACAGCGAGTTGCAACATAAACTTTAAGCGGGTAGAATTAACTAAAATGGAGGCTATGTGATTGGTGGCTAAAATCAAGGCACGAGTGAAAATTAAACCCTTCACTGCAAAGTATCGGTTTTCAACATCACTATTTAAAAAGAAGAAAAGATAAATCTAGTTTTTGGGTCACTAGGTATTATGGTTAGGGGGCGTTAGCCGCCGCCCTATCTGAAGGGTTCAGCCATATCAATCCACCCATCCACCCATGTTGCCATGAATGTTGCTGTCAATCTGCTCCGACTAATATTAAACGAACATAAAGCAACGCCTCCTCTAGAAATTTTCGACCTTATGTTTACGACTTTATGCAATGTCTCCTCTAGAAACTTGTTGCATAAAGTCATAGAGTATAATGTTACTCTATGATACAGTTTCTCTATGGCTACCGACGCCAACTTCATAATTCTGTTTTTCATAAAAACTCACTTTTGAGCTACGCGTGCATACTAAAAAAATTTACATGCATGGAGTTAATATACACATGCACATAGTGAAATGGGGTCAAGAGACTCCGCAAAAATCGAGTTGAGGGTCGGCATTTTTTTGTTGTATTTTGATTTTTTAAAGTTAAACAACTTCAGACGCCGTGCCATTATCACTGTCGTTTTTGCTGCATTATTCTATCTGTACTTCAGTCTAACAACGCACGAATAAAACATGGGGGATTGAATAGTGTTGGAGGGCCCCTTTAAGTGTTTTTTTTACGATTTATTTAACCGGTTGACTTACGCCTTCTGTGCGTGTATTTTATTACAATGTTTGACCTGCGCATCTCTACAGATCGTATTAGCAGCACTAAATTTTCAGCCGTCCCTGCTTGGGGACATGAAAGGCAGCAAAATTTGCGTGGGCCGTTAAAAAAAAAAGAGTTTCTTTTTAACGCGTGATCGTTAAGCCTGATTCATGAGCATCGGCAGGGGGTGCAAAAGGGGCAATTGCCCCCCCCCCCCCTCCGAGCCTCACCAGCACTTGCTCTCACCTAAAATACACACGTGCTATACTCTCCCTCCTCGATGCAACACTAATTTGCCCCCCCCCCCCCCCCCCTAGAGAGCTGAGGGTCAGACGGCGTGCCGTTATCACTGCCGTTTTTGATAGGTCTGTCTGTACAGCAGTCCACAACCCCATTCTGACCATGGCCGACGGCCATGGTCAGAATCTGCGTGCTGTGCCGTGTTTATCAAAGCAAAACGTTGGTTCCTGCAGTTCAGCTTCTAGGCTCTGCCGAAACTGTGTCCGATACCACCGATACTCAGAGCAAATAAAAATCGCCCGCATATCCACGCACTGAATGATGATGAGTTGGGCGAAGCGTCCGTCCGTTTATTCTCGATTCCGTTCATCCGTCCGTCTGTCTATCCATCCGTCCGTCCGCCTGTCCATCTATTGAACACTTCAAGTACCGCCATCTCGCACCTTTTCTCGCACCATCTCGCATATTGTGGCCGCGATAGCCACAATATATTCATCACATAGAAGTGCCGCCATCCAACGTACATTCCAAGGACGAAATGACCGGTGGCTGCCCACTACTACTACTACATACATCGCGGACGCACGATCCAAGGCATAAGAAGCTTCGCCCCGGTTTCACTGAGAGAACTGCACTGCAACGTTGTTGCACTGCGGTCAACACCTAAAAACGTTGACTGCAAACATCGCATGGGCGCTCGGACGCTGAGAGGTTGGTCACGAGAAATGGTCACTCGTCTCCTTAACTATCTAACTAACCAACGAACACTTCCCGACTTACCTATGAGCAGTTAGCCCTTATCAACGACTTATTGCGCCTGGGTGAGCAATCTTGACGTAAATATTGTGAGATGGCTAACTATACACCAAAAGCTGCAGTTATGAACGTCATCAGCACCGAAATTCTTCCGGTGGTTGTGAACCTGAAAAAAATAAGTTCTAGACACATTCCAAGCAAGAGTGCGCACTTGAAACGGCCTGATTTCCTCTCAGTCAAGCGTGAACAAGGCTGTCGTCGGACCGGTCCAGGCGCTAAGAAAACCCACAAGACAAGAAAGGCCATTGGGACAACACCGTGATTGGGATCTCGACTCTTTACAAGGCTTTCCGGACTAACAAGATGGCACTGGAACCATTTTCGAAGCAACCATGTTATGTGCGATTTGGGGAGGCGGCTAAAGCCAAACCGGTTGCCGCTGCACCTTTCGAATTAAGAGAGTGAAGTCCCGGAAATTTGCAGCTGTTAAGTAGTAACTCCTAGCAAACGACAATGGATTAGTCGACCGCTTAATTCTCCCCCTCTCTTCATAGTAGGGGCTATCATGCGGTGGCCCGTTTGACGATAAACCTGTCAGGCTGCTATTTTGTTCTACCCGTACACAAACAGGCGCAGACAAGTTTGGCACATGTACAGGGAGCCGGTCTTTACGAACATCACCCCTTATACCGAAAGTGCTTGGAGCCTATAGCAGTAGCTTAGCCAGGTGGGGGGGGGCGGGGTTCAATTTCTGCTTTGAAATTTTTCGTCCTACCCCCTGCCACTTGCCCATATTTTTTTTTTCGTCGCTTCGCAGTTACATGATTTAGAAACTAAGCACTGCTACTATCAGAATATCATTCCTGGGCGTTGTTACAATGAATAATGTCTGCATAGACATTGTCAAGGCTTTGGCACTCTGTGAGGTTTTGGGCAGGAATTTCGGCCATGAGTGTTTTCAGTTGACTCGGCGACGAGATACTTAAACCCGCCGGAGCAGATTTTGCCGGAGTCGACAACTATACGATAATTTTCAATAGGCAGAGGTTAGTTTCAATGAAAAAAGCCAGACACAGTTTGAAGGTCTGATAGGCCACGTTGAAGCTTATTACAGGCTGACTCTTCGTACGTGTGCTAAAATTAAGATATACAAGGCCAGATAATAACATTCCTTTTCAGCCTTCGCACACACACACACACACACACACACACACACACACACACACACACACACACACACACACACACACACACACACACACACACACAAGTTGAGATAATGTTCCAGTACACGGCAGCAAATTTCTCGGCAGCGTGAGTAGTGGCAGATTCGGGAATATTCTGTGGCAGAAGGGAAGAAAGCATCTTCAATGTGTGCCGATGCCTTTTAAAGCGCTCACTGAACTGCTGATGATTGATTTGTGGGGTTTAACGTCCCAAAACCACCATTTGATTATGAGAGACGCCGTAGTGGAGGGCTCCGGAAATTTTGACCACCTGAGGTTCTTTAACGTGCACCCAAATCTGAGTGCACGGGCCTACAACATTTCCGCCTCCATCGGAAATGCAGCCGCCGCAGCCGGGAATCGAGCCCGCGACCTGCGGGTCAGCAGCCGGGTACCTTAGCCACTAGACCACCGCGGCGGGGCGAGAACTGCTCTAATAAAAAGTTCAGAAAAGGCAAGCGATGCTGAAAGCCTTAAGTGATCTTCAACGCTAGCCACTGGCACGTTACTTCGATGAAGCTGCTTACCTGTGACAAGCGGCATCTTCATTTTCGCCTGTTGACAAGTGTGCACTGGGAACCCTTTCGGTTCCCAGTGCACACCTTTCGGGAAATAATCAAATTTTGTGTCACCTTTCGGGAAATAATCATCAAGCGTTATACCGTACGGCATTTCGGTGCGACTATCGAGTCTCAAAGAAGGGCGCTGATCGACCCAGGACACAAACTACCCAGCAATATGAGTAGGCAACGTATTTTAAGTGGGTGACTTTACAGTGCTAGGAAGTGACGTGCTCAGCAAATGTTGGGCAGTGGCCCTGAATGCGAGAAACGAGAACTTTGGCGACGATACATGTCGGCTGGTAGAGTTCCGCCTTTACAACTAGCGCTCGTTTCTCGCCTGGCGGAAAGATTCGTGAGTATACATTTCCTCCGCTTCCCTTCAGGTGCCGCTAAGGTCGCGTTCGCCCAGTATCTTACTCTGCGCGAGAGACGTCTCACGTTTGAGAACGAGCCTATGTGGAAGGCTGGTGATTTCTGTTGCGCCTATGTGGAAGGCTGGTGATTTCTGTTGCGCCTATGTGGAAGGCTGGTGATTTCTGTTGCGCCTATGTGGAAGGCTGGTGATTTCTGTTGCGCCCATGTGGAAGGCTGGTGATTTCTGTCGCGCTGTGACGAAATACCACAAATGTGAATGAACCCGAAGGAGTTGGTGGTAACTATGACGTTCCAGCAACTCGCATCGGAATTCCCGAAACATACAACCAACAGGCCGGCATAGACGGCGCACACTAGATCGTGTTGCATGCGCTGGCAGTTCTCGCCGGAGTTCACGCATCTGAGAAATAGATTGTGGTGCACTATGATCTGAACAACTCTGGAGTTGATTTCTTCGTCACTGGTGAACCGATGACTGAAGATTTTGCGTGGTTCGAGGCTGCTCCTTTTCACACTGGTGTAAGTGCTAGAAACATGAATGCACCTATATATTCTGCGTGGTGAAATGTTCTGTTGGTCCTACGCCGCCTCCTGCTGCCGGTCCCCTACGACGACGACAGTGCAGCTCTGGCCGACTGGATTAGCCCTATGCCATCTCCTGTTGCCGACAAGAGCTCTCGCAAGTGGTGTCCCGTCCTCGGACTCCTGTGACCATGTTTCATCTTTCCTATATCTCTTATGTCGTCGCTCACTGTCCTTGCGCATCTCTCTCTCTCTCTCTCTCTCTCTCTACCTTTAATCCTATCCTTTTAATCTCTCCTTACCCCCCTCCCTCGTGAGCTACTGTTGGGGTGTCGCACTTTGATGCAGACAGTCACGAGGCTCACTTTTCCCTTCTTTTCTTTTTAAGAATCACATAATATTCTGTTCAGTTCTGAATGTGTTGACATAAAGGTAAATGTAGGCTGCTCGCTTCAAAACAACGGAAGACACTTTGCCGCAACGCTATTGTTTCCGGGAGCCCAGTGATGAAAGCTATGAGAAAAAAAAAACGACAATATTCTGCTTTATATTGCGCGTATTAAAGTGTTTTTGCGCATATACGCAGCGAACAAGCTAGTTTTATGTGAGTAGGTATAGACCTGTCGCACGTGCACTTTCGATTGAGACCAAGTGAACATTTCTCATCAGTGATTACCTTGCCTTCGAAAATTGCATGATAAAACTTGATTGCTATCAAAATTCATAAAAGTCTGCTCGAAAAATAACGTGCGCAAATTATTGTTGAAAACGAGCAGCATATCTTATAAAAAAAATTACTTATTGCGCATCGCAAGCATGCTTGCATTCGAGTAGTAAAGTAAAAAAAAAATGTTTACTGATAGCTACCACTGCGTCAGAGCTGCTTGACATATAGAGATTAACACAAATATAATTCCCACAGGCATAAAGTCACAGACATTGACAGTAAGAAATTCGCTCAGCAAAGGAAGCAAAAAAATGTAATTGTAATTGTACAAAACATGTTGCGTATGCCTCTCATTCCTCGTTGTAAGCGGAACCGCCCTTGACCTGTACTACTACGCCATGTACGCTTAACAGAGATTAACGATGTCTTCTCCGATCGGGTGGGTCATCGCAATAATGCGTTTTCGAAGACTACTCCATTCAATGGCGAGACGAGAGGCCGTTGCTTTAAACGGTCACTGTACTTGTTTACTGTATTTTACAGTACTTTTTACAAGACTGCCCCGCCACCGTGGTCCAGTGGCTAAGATATTCGGCAGCTCACCCGCAGGTCGTGGGATCGAATACCGGCTGCGGCGGCTGCATTTTCGGTGGAGGCGAAAAATGCTGCAGACCCGTGTACTCAGATTTGGGTGCACGTTAAAGAACCCCGGGTGGTCAAAATTTTCGGAGCCCTCCACTACGGCGTCTCTCATTATTATGTGGTGGTTTTGGGACGTTAAAGCCCACATATCAATCATTCTTCCGGTACTCTTACTTACTCTCTTCACAACCATACCCTTGGGGGGGGGGGGGGGGGATCTCATGTACACTATCTGTGGAACCATGGTGGTACCACTCCGGCACCATGAACACGCCGTTTATGTTACTTTTCCAACTACCGCGATGGCTGTTCTTCCTGCTTTATATAGTTGACTTACATATCATTGAAAAGATTGATATTTGCATATTCGCAACATATTTATTAAATACAAGTCACCCTTTAGTACTTCGGTGTGGAGAGCCAGGAATAAGGGCTAGTTACAAAATTTTGGGCTGATTATATACGCCCCAGCCGTGACTGTTTTCTTAGAAATCTGCTATAGTGCACTGTTCTTTTAACAGCACTTTCTAGACATATTTATCTATTTCCTCAACGTGGCAAATTAATGTCGGACTTTTCCTTTATAGCTGATCAGCTTTATAGCTGATTGCCGATAGTGACGTCACAGAGGACAGCTGATGCCTGTGCCCCCACTTTCCCCGTTGGGTGGGTGTGAACCCCCCCCCCCCCTCCCGAAAAAAATTTATGGCTACGCCCCTGGAACCAGGATGCTAGGATCATCGGACGTACGCAAAAACGTGTGTTGTGCGTTCGTGACCATATTTAGGCATCGTTTAGAGTTTGTGCCCTCTCCACACGAATTGTGTGGTGTCTTTCCCGAAGTTCGTGGGTGGAGCACCGAGGCACTCAAGCACGCTGTTTCAGCTGAAACGCGTCGATATATAAGCAGAAAATCTTTCTATATTTTTAATTCTTCAACGATCTCTTATT
Organism: Rhipicephalus annulatus; assembly: GCA_013436015.1. Classification (NCBI taxonomy): domain Eukaryota; kingdom Metazoa; phylum Arthropoda; class Arachnida; order Ixodida; family Ixodidae; genus Rhipicephalus; species Rhipicephalus annulatus. Next base: position 112,273 of record WOVY01010845.1, read on the forward strand.
TACTTGACCATTCGATAACTTGTAACGTTGGGATACAAAGTGGTAAATTGGATTTTGCTTTTTCATTATGTACACACTCTCTTTACTTGTTTTCGACGTTTCGTTTGTGTATGTTCAAGTTAAGTGTACAATAAATCTCCCCTTTTTCAATCGGCGTCTCTCGACTTCTCAGTTCCTAACCACGTAAATAAACCTTTGTCGTTCTTGCGGGTTCCTCATCTGACTTGTTCGACGATGGGTCCTATGACGGGGGGCCCGACCGTTTGCGCAAATCTTCAGGATGGCTTTCCTGCAAAGTTGTTTTTCAACCAAAAAACTGCTCTTCTCACTCAGTGTGTTTTTGCCTCCCCCCTCTCCCTCCTTTACGAACGACAGCTGTCTTGCTCGCCATGGGATTTGAGGGTTCGTTCGAGGCGCACAACCACACAGTCATTGTTGGGAAAAAAAAGTACAGTGAGCAGAAAAATCAGTCTGGGCACAATAGTTTCTCTTTTTTCTTTTGGTTGGAAAACAACCTTGCAGAAGAGTCACTTATATTTCTGACCCGGAGTCGCAACACGGCATTTTTTTTTCTTGTTACCTGTGTATATAACTTGCCGCCTTGTGTTATGATGCGCACGCTGAAAGTAAACATGATTTCTATCCCAACTTTGAACATCATTATTGTCAACTTAGCGATATATTTGTAGATCCCCCCTCACCCTAAAAAGTCATGTGGCCACCGCCGTTAGGGTTGCTTACCGTCGTGTCGGCGTCATGCAAGTTTATTGTACGCCTCAAAAAGTTGTATTCGTCTGCACCTGTCAAGTTAGTCCGTGGCTAATAATTATTTATCAAATCAGTAATTACGAGAAACAAATTGGCAGATCCCATGTACCTTAGGTATCGATCTTATGCGAAGCAAGCGGGTGTAAAGTGAACGTGTTTATTTTTTTTATTGAGCGAGACATTATGAAGTGGCACTAAATATATGTACAAATCCACGCATGCACATACGTTAAACAGCCGCGTATGTTTTCATTAGCAGTTGTTTACAGTTGCGTAACGATGCCTACAGCAACGTGGATATTAGCAACACCAGAAACGGTGAGCTGATATGAAGTGCCGGTGTTCACGCAGGTGAGCGAGAGGATGGTAGCCTTCAACACTGCTACACTAATCAGCTTCAGCGGATGGCGCCTAACTACAATTGACGTTAGCTTGACATGGCGGCTACATGTGTAAGAGTTATTAAATTGGACGTAGCGAGTACTGCAACCACAATTGACGTGACACGAATATTAGAGTCTATTTGAAAAATTACATCTGACGACTGACGTGGCTCTTTGGTAGAATACGTCATCGCCACGCAGAATGCTAGGGTTTGATTCCTGCTGGGGCACTGAGATTTATTGTCTGCATTCGTCCGTTCAGCGCTGGACATGTGTGTTCTAGATGGTCCTGGTAATGCGAGATATAAAATGTCTATGACCTGAGACACATACCCGCACACCAGTGGCACATATACTCGCCCTCGGACATATGTGCCACCGTTTTTTTTTTGTTTTTTGTGTGTTTGATGACGTACGCGACGAGATTTTGACATCATTCATGTCATGTCCAGCACGTCATATTCCTCAAACCATCTTACTTTCCCATACTAATTTTGGTGTATCCCAAGTTAAAGGGGTGATCATGAAATCACCCAGACGTAGGCACCAAAGATAGATAGATAGATAGATAGATAGATAGATAGATAGATAGATAGATAGATAGATAGATAGATAGATAGATAGATAGATAGATAGATAGATAGATAGATAGATAGATAGATAGATAGATAGATAGATAGATAGATAGATAGATAGATAGATAGATAGATAGATAGATAGATAGATAGATAGATGCCAAAAGAGCTTGCAGCACGCAAAGATATGCTTCACATTTAAAAATTTCAGAGAGGTAATGGTCGACGGAAACTCCGGCTTAATTTTGACCGCAATACTCCAAGCATTCCTAATTAGGCGCATTTAACTATGCGCGTGGATTTTTGAATTTCGCCCGAATCGAAATACGGTCACCGCGGACATGAATTCCATCCGCGTCCTCGAACTTTAATTCTACAGCCACACGGATAACGTCGGATGTCCTTGCCTTGTTTTCATTGTGAGGTATAGTCGTCGAAGAAGTGGTGGCTTTGTCGCACTGCGGAATACGGCTGAACCTGGACAGAGCTACTTCCATGTCTGTCGCCTGGCTGACTTTGTTCATAAAAATAACAGAATTCAATCGCCATTTGTCCGCCCCTCCCTAATGTATCCCTAGAGATATTCAGCGTTGACCCTGGGCGCGAAGAAACCGCAGTTCCTTTAAGAGAATCGTGTGAGAATTAGCTAGTGTTCGCAGGAGTTCGTTCATTGCATAAAGCACGAATAAGTTCCATCAGAAATCAATGGCAACGACAGGAAGATAGCAATGTAGTGGCGACATAGGACGCATGACATAAAGCACTAAAAACACGTCTATCTCGTTCAGGGGCATAGCCAAAAACTTTTTCGGGGGAAGGGGGGGGGGATTCAAGCACCTTTTTATGTATCTTTCGTGCGTTCGTACGTGTGCGTGACGTAATTAAGATTGAAAACGGTTCGATTACGCATATTCAATTCGGAATTGTTGTGTCGTAAATTTTAATCGGGCAGCAAACAAATGTATTATCATTTGGAGATCGGCACGGTGCCATTGATGTCGGGTTTGTCGACGAACTCCACGTAGCAACATGCCGATTCCTGGCCGCACGGTGCTTGCTCCAGTTCGATAATGTCGAGTAAGTTCTCGTCCCTGAACAGTACTGCCGGCACGTACAGAGCCCTTTGCGGACCCATGGGCGTCCAGTACCGACCGAGGTTGAAGCCGTTGAGCAAAGCGGTGCCCTGTACGTGGAAGTCGTAGAGAGAAAGAAAAAAATATGCATAAAGACAGTGTTGCACGAGCTGTTCGATTGCGTAAAATAGTGGAAGCGCCGTCAAACCAGAATTGGCACGAACCTGGTACAACTTAACCAAATGTTTCCCTGGAGTCGCTATTCACTCCAACAGTTTGTTCGCGACTGTAATGAAGCGGTGGAGGGCCGCAGTGACTGACTGATTGATTGATTGATTGATTAATATGTGGGGTTTGACGTCCCAAAACCACCATATGATTATGAGAGACGCCGTAATGGAGGGCTCCGGAAATTTAGACCACCCGGGGTTCTTTGACGTGCACTCAAATCTGAGCACACGGGCCTACAACATTTCTGCCTCCATCGGAAATGCAGCCGCCGCAGCCGGGATTCGATCCCACGATCTGCGGGTCAGCAGCCGAGTACCTTGGCCACTAGACCACCGCGGCGGGGCCAGTGACTATAGTTCAGATCACCAGGACCAGCTTTGGACGATCCTGGAAGCCGGGGAAGCTATCGAGAGACAGGATCCTTCGTTTGTCCCCCGGCGCGACCTAGACGCATGTCATCAATTTGCAGCACGTTGTATAAACTGAACTTCAACTTTACTATTTCTTTTAGTAAAGACTACAAGTGTCCTCCGGAGCTAAATTTTACCGTCAGCAGCTTTACTGGGCCCAGGAGGAGTAGTATATGACAGCGCGAAAACATAAACATTTTGAAACAAAACAAATTTGATACTCAGATGCACGAATCAGAAGAGGGTGCTGAACACTCAACGACAGACATTTTTTGCACAAATAGCCAAGCAATCAAACTAAACATGATCATTATATAAACATTGCTATGCATCAATATGCCATGTGTAAGCTTGCCTATGTTAGCGAAATGCATCTTCAATTTTATGGAAGATAATTTAATAGCTTAATAAATATCTAGTGACTCACTGAATATTTATAAGAACTTGCAATGAAGAATCGTGTCTATGAGACCCCAACGTATTATAAAATTGCTGATTAACCAGCGTTAACTAACCTTCTTCCAGTGGTCGAGTCTGAGGTACGTGTCTAGAGGCGGTGACACGTCTAACTTAAATGTCACTTGGTAAACTCCCAAGCCCGATGGTGAGCCGACACAGCTGGGAGCAGACTGGTTCATCAACGTCCCGGACTTGACGCCGTCCTCAAGACGACGGTGCGCAGACAGGTGGTCTTTTTCGTTAATGGCCGTCATGTTCCAGTCGGTCAGGTTTTTTCCTGACAGAGTGACGTTCTGGCCGAGTCCCTTAGCAGAAAAAAACAAAAAAAATATATCGTTGTAGTGAGCATGTGTGGCAATTACATTTATGAAATATGAGTTTTGCACGCCTGAAAATATTGCATCGATTCTTGTTCACAAAAAACTTTAATTCATAGCACAAATGGTCGATGAGATTTCAGTAACATTTTGATCACTTGAGGTCTCGCCATCTGGACGCAGCACATCTGCCGGGACATAGACCGAGAACATCGTGCATGCAGTGTTGCAAGGCGTTACCGAAAAAAAAAGAAAAGAGGTATCCGAGTACGTTATTACTTGTTACGCTAAAAAAGGAACCAGTCACCGTCCTGCGTATGTTACCTTTAAATTGCGCTAACGCGTTATATTTATACAAGCCCTAAATAAGCCTACCAGAATACGAGCCCCCACTTGGCAGCCCATTCTCACCCCTTCACTCGGTGAAATTGGAAACCTACGCCTCTGCCCCTTACCTTCGAGTCATTAAGATCTCCGTATCCGACCCTTCCTTGGCTTTCTACCAGTATAGTGAGCCGCTTGCCTTTGGCCACCGGGATCATGATGCTGTACACGTTGTCCATGCGCGAAATGATTCCTTGGTATACCTGCAAACACACGGGCGATAACGTCCCGTGTATAGTACGCAATTGAACGCGTTTTGGCATTGACTAACAACTCATACACTGTATAGCGTGAAAAGAATTTCGTTTATTAAGAACAGATGCACACCCTAATTAAGGATCCAGCTGAAAGGGAGTCTTTTTGTCCCAGGACAATAGTCGTCATCTAGCATTCCTTTCCTTGCATTATCGTCGTCGTCAGGCACTTCCACGTCACGAACGACACGTGCGTTATTAGCGTGACATCGCATGCTTGATGGGAAACGGTGGCCAGCGCCGAGTTTTCAAGAAAGTAAGCGCAAGCATACCGGATGACGATTGTTGTTGTGCGACAAGAAGAGATTTTTTTTTATTCGATCTTTTCGTTTAGGGTGGAAATGACTACAGTAAGCCGTAGTGAGAGATCAGACAAGCAATGTGTTTCCTTGATTTCTGCTTAACGTTGAACATCAGGGAGCACACTTACATCATCCACGTAAACGTATCCTCGATCACGAAGTCCACGTGCAGTAAGCACTGCAGGATCTCTCGAACAGAAGTTCACCCACGTTTCGTACAGCACCAGGGCTTGGCTCTGTGAATAAGTGTGAACGAGTCACGAAAAAAAAATTTATAAGAAAAACAAAATTTCCAATGTATCTACATTAAATATCTATATTAAAACGGGCATCGTACTGAGTTATGAATGGCATGACGAGGACTTGGGGACATTAGAGTAACTGTATATGGTCCCGTAGATGGTCCAGTAGGGACCATTTACAGTTACCCTAGGGGGACATCTGCACGCAGCGCCATCTTTCGTCCGCCAAATCGGCGGCCTGCTGTAACTGAATGGAAAATAGGCGGAAAAAATTATATTAGACGAAAAAGCTAGTTATCAAAAACGACTCCCGGTTCCATATTGAACATACATATTCGTACATTCTGGTAAAGCTACAGTGTCGCACTTTAAACCGCGTTGCTGCCCGGAGTGTTTAATTTTTAACAATGAGATCCCATGGTGTTCAATTGTCTTGAGAAACCACATGCTTTATAATGCGATACTGCAATTTTACCAAAATGCACAAAAAATATCTGCTACATGTACTTTGGAGTTGTTTTTGATAATTAGCTTTCTTCAAGAAATATGATTTTTCTCACCTCCTTCAGTTACGGCAAGCTGCCGTTCCTGCCGCCGAGAAATGGCGCCACGTTCAGATGTCCCCTATACTCCTAGGAATAGATCTACCTTTTTTGTATCTCATTCTTGAGCTTGTGTTGCAGTACATATGTATTCCTTCTAAATTAGCAATTTATAAATTCAATTCCTGACCTTTCTTTGACACATATATCAATGTTTCAGGGATTATTCATTGATAATTTAGCTTGCTCAATGTATTCTCAACGGTTCATACAGTGAGTCTTTCATAAGATAGTCATTGAAGGAATTACGATGACTCATTCTTACGGAATCGTTGAGCGTCATTGTGTGTGTGAGCTGGAAAAATATCCGTACCGGGAGACTCGCTTCTTTGTTCATATCTGCAACCGTTCTGTACTGCCACGAAGCGCATTTAGCAGATTGGTGGTGCCGGCCTCTATCATTAAGCTTTTATTGTAGTGCTAACAGTTGACACTATCACGTGCTTTCCGGTTTACTGTGCGCTACCTTGTCCGCTTATTGCGCGGAAATTTCCAAAATGTTACAACGGGAAGCAGGCATTGCGATCATTATGGGCAGTACCAGCGCACGAACTCACGGAATGAAGAGAAGAGACAAACAAGCGCTGGCTCTCAACTGTTGAGAGTCGGCGCTTGTTTGTGTCTCTTCTCTTCGTCCTTGAGTTCGTGCGCTGGTACTGCCCATAATGTATCGCCAACTAGACCAACTATCAGTCCTGCTTCATTGCGATCATTTGGTTACCAGGAACGAAGGTCATAGTGTTTCTTCAGACGTGGATACATTTATGACGTTTTTGTTTTGCCTTCACTGGCCTACATTTCCGATCAATTCCAAACGCATAATGTTTATTAAGAATGCGCAAAATATACATCACGTTACCAATTTATTGCGTGCGCGCTTCTCAACGTAAGTGAAGAATTCGCAGCGTCACAGAGTTTTCGAAGTCATGCAGAAGGACAATTTTTCGCCACAACAATATGCTAGCCATCATTTCCAGTGGTTTAACCACACCATACTTGAAGCAGAGAACGTCTCGCTAGAATTTTACTTTAAATTACTGTAGAAAACCCTATTACATAAAACAAAGAAATAAACAACCACATCCACGCCTGCGTCATCTTTTAAGTGAATGATGAAGAAACGTGCGCTCGAAAAACCAAACAATCGTCCTCCATGAGAAGAGATGGGTCTTTTACAGATGCCCCTAAATAAACCCAACGCAGATATCTATGTCTGCATCATTCCATTTCACGCAGGGTTGTAGTTGTAATATGCCAACAATGCTACTTCCTTTGCTTATGCACAGAAATACCGTTAGGCTGCTTGTGTATTGATCCCTGTTTCTACCGAACCTTCATGTTTCACCAAGCATGAACAAACAAGCAGGCAAAAAACGGAAGTCTAATAATTGAGGAGTAGGAAATGTTTGAAGAGGCAACAGACAACTTTTCTGATTTGTAAACAATGGGGCGGAAGTGGCGCCATTTTTGCCGAAAGTACCGGGTTCACTGGTACAACGGACCATCCGCAAAGCTCTCGCTGCTCACGGCTTTGAGAAAGTGAAAAATTTGTCCCGCGATTTTTTTTTCACAGCACATTTCGTTTACGTACGACTTAACCAATGGCTTCATTGTAAAAGCATACATGTGACTCACGCTCGGGTGATGAAATGTTTCTTACCTGCCGAATTTGCTCAAAGGACAGTGGTTGTTCCGATGATATCCTGCTGTGCACCAGAAGTTCCCTCAGATCCTTCAAGTCATACAACTGGAAGGAAAAAATGAAGGGGGGGGGGAAGAAAAACGGGAGATATACTTCATTAGCAGCTTTCGCTGAAATTCTCGATCTTTGAGTGAAGCCGAAAATCGCCCGAGAAAGAGGACGACGCCAAACGAATGCGATACTTGGAAAAACAGATTATGGAAGCATGTCGTCACAAACAAAAGTACACAAACGATAGCGGGTTTACTAACACGAAACATGACGGTAACGACTTAATTTCAATGTCCACCTTTCGTGTATAAGTTCACTTGCATCATGATCCTGATTTGTAAGTAAGGTAAAAGATGTTTCGCAGAACTTTTCTTCCTTATTTACCCAAATATCGAAATGCTTTTTTTTGGTAGAAATTGGAAAGGAATGAAATTCTTACTCTTTTCGCAACGAGTGTTTGAGATTGTGACCTGCATCTTGTTCATCCGTTGTGAGGGGTATGCCATGATTGACACCACGTCAACAACATATATATATACTGCTATAGCGTCTACGTATTACTTCGGTACGTTCCAAGTTGTGGAAACTATCTTAAATACTTGTTCTTCTTTCGCGTAATGACAGCGTCCGCATAGTCTTAATTATCCACCTTCGGCAATGCTTGGCTTCCCAGGTTTACTGCACGAAGCTGACGCCATATTGTTTTCTTCAAGGACAGCCTGATACCTATTCTAACGGCTCTTACAATGAGTACCATCCAATGGATGATTAGAAGTTACAACAGACGACCTGTCGTACGTCAACAGTTGTCATTTTTAGAACTTTCTATGCAATTGTTGGTATAGGTGGCTTGCACGTCACGTCATGGACGCAGCTTCTGAAAGTGAGACTCCACGATGGCGGCTTTGATGAGAAATAAGTTCCGTCCATGTGGAAACGATAAGGCAGGAACGTGGACAATAAAATAAGCTGCTGGCGTTGTTTTGATTACATTAATGTGACATCGGAAACGCCACATACCCACAAGCTATATATTGCTCCAGCATGGTGCTTTCAGTAACGTCAGTACAAGTCATCTATAGAAAAAAGCCATATATGCGTAAAACCGCGCGCAAGAACGCACTGCGTATAGTGTGTTTCGACATATCTGAAGATGCAAGGAAGTTACTGCGCGTTCATTCTCTCTCTCTTTTTTACATTGGAACTCCATGCTAAGCTCACCTTCGTAAGCGGCAGCGTCCCCAGCGCCATCTTCTTTGCTGGCTCCGGAACAGGAACATGCGGCACGGGTAGATACTGCGCATGCGCGGCAGCCGCCGCAAAATGAAATAGACATTTATAATGCCTAATGTATTGCTGTAGAAAGCAGGCACTGTTCCGACATTATGGAAATTGAACGTTGTGAAGACCACGTGAGAATAGGCGTTAACCCGCGAGCACTCTGTCATGAGGGGCCTATCCTATTGTCACATGCACTTTCGCCAACGGTATATACGCCGCTGCACGTCTGATTTTTTTTTTTCACTCATGAGACATGCAAGGCCTTAATACGAGCTTACCAGCAAACTGACGCGCATGCAAATACCTTGGCGATGACATCCCGTACTGCGTAAAACTTGTCCGTCGGGTCACCAGCTTCAGTCATGGGTGCATCGTAGTCGTAACTTGTCGGATTGGGTTGAAATGCGCCCGTCTCATTGATGTTAGCTGTGCGAAGAATGAGAAAAAAAAAGGAAACTTGATTGCATATAAGACGCACAGGAGGCGTCAATACAAAGCAGCGACACATTCTAACCACGGCATGTATATATTAGGATACCCGAATCTCTAAAATCTATTGGCGTCTCACTCTGACTGAGATAGAACTGAAAAATGTCTCGCGCGTTCATACTCTTGTGGTACATGCGTACCCTGTGACAGTTGAAGCATGCGACCGTATATTCACCAACCCCGAGCATTGGACATGCTTTATGTGATCGTGCTACCATAAGCTTACCGCCTGCCTTGTAGCCAAATGATGTCCCTCCATGGAACATGTACCTGCGTATCAATCAATCAATCAATCAATCAATCAATCAACCATTCAATCAATCAATTAATCAATTAAACGAACACTCACAAGGTGACGGAGGCGTTCATGCTCAGAATCTTGTCGAGAGCGGTAACTACATTTTTCGTGCTTTCACTGTTGTGCTCCTCTGCCCAGTGGTCCAACCAGCCGGTGTATAACTCGGAGTTCATCAGCGGTCCCCGTTCTTGATGACGGCGCTGGACAGCAAACATCTCCACAGGGTCCGACACTGGCGGCACGTTTCGCGAGCGAAGAAAGAAGTCGCTCGTTACTTCAACGCACTCCGATACAAGGACGCGTCGGCAGCTGCACGACATGCAGTCCTCGATCTGTCGATAAATTTTTTTTTTTCGGTCACTTCGCTCATTCCTAACATCTTAAATTGCCATGTACTCACCTAAGAGCGAGAGTATAAGCCCGTGTAGACTGTTAATCAGAATCAGGTTGTGGTTAAACATTGGCTATATTTAGGACACTATAAAAAAATGTGCAGCGCAAATATTATCAATTTATTTTCTTTTGCGACATTCACATTTCACGAATTTTCGGGCGGGAATATTCAGTGTTCACATTACGATGGTGAAAGGCGACATTGGTTGACCTTGACGGTACATGAAATCCCACGATTAGTCTCCGGGGATATAATTCAATGAAGAGTTATGCCTTAGGCTTTTGAAGTGTGTAAGAGCATAACGGTGCACTCTTCGCACAATTCGCGTTGTGTTACGCACGGTTGTTACTTCACAGTTCTAAAACAATTTATTACACATGTAAACGCAAGTTCTTACCCGATGTGCAGCCTACATAAAGTCAGTTTAGAGTTCAGCTCCAGCTGTTGGCATAGCTGTGCGGTAGAGTACTCGACCGCCCCGCAAAAGACGAAGCTTCGTTTTCTCTTTTCTTTTCTTGCAATGGTGGTCACGGACACCGGCGACGGCGAACGCCTACGGCGCCGGAATCGGCCCTTGTGATCTCATAAAAGCATTCACTCTAACATTCAGCGAATTCAACAGCCGCGCCCTTTTAGCTATACGTCAGTGGCGAATAAATATATTTCCTTTGGATAAAGATAGGTCATCAGGCTGCGTTTGAACAGATATGAATGCGCAACAAAGAACAGTTGTGCAGTTCTCTTTGAGCATGTACACTACAAACGAAGGAGAACTCAGCAGCTGGTAAAACTGGTAAAACGCCTTTTACCAGTTTACCCAATCTTTGCAACGTTTCAATGGGTGTGATGGTAGAACTGTAGACCTGGTGCGCACATAGTGCTGATCAGGAAAGGCACGAAAACCAGCCGAATTCGCTTAGAACTTGACAGGCGATGATTCGCGCCAATGCAGCGGCGTCGTCGGAAAACATAAAATTGGCCTGAGCGTCAGCTTCTCCGCAATGCATGGTTGCTGGTGGTGCTGGCGGCGTTGGAAAACAGTTGCGCTACTCTGGTCCCGTAGGGACCATATTCAGTTGCTTTGATGCTGCGTTAGAGTTACTGTAGGTAGCACATACAGTAACTTTACGCTTCGTGAGACATGGACGCCATCTGGCAGTGGTGACAGCAAACGTGAGCTTTTGCAGAATCCAGGGAAACTGCCAGGTAACAGAACCATATAGTCGGCAAAGTGCTTTTTCGTGCATAGCGTCGCATTTTAAGCGCAGCCTATAAGAAACAGCAGGGTCTTTAGGATTACGTATCTATGTATTTTCTAGTTAATTAATGCACCACCTAACACTGAAGTATTGACGTTGCACCTCATATATACGCAATATTTGCTTTTTGATCGACAATGTTCACAAGTATGAACGCAGCCACCAGTTTAAGATGGCTGGATGTTTAGCAAGTGCTCAAACTTTAGCCGGGTAACTGAATCGTGTGACAGACAGAGAGGCCAGCATTTCTGCATTCGTGTTTAAAAGTATACCAAGAAAAACTAACGTCTTTAAGGAAGATAGCTCGTAACAATCCGACATTATAGCCAACGCCGGGCAACATTAACCACAATTACGGAAGACCATGTAGTCGTTAGTCCTCACTTAAGCTGGCATTCATCAATGGTGGAAGCCAGCGAGAATATAGAGTAGCTGCGAGCCTTCGAGTCAGCTTGGTGTTTTTCATTTTTTTGTGTTTTGCCGCCGCGCTTCTCGCGTCTTACGTTCGTTTTCATCCCATGGCAGAAATAGAATATTCCATGGTCCTTGTCGTCATCGGGTACCTTGCGTGTGTCATCTTCATCAACGTCATCGTCACGGATCGTCATGTATTTCATGTTTCTAAACAGCGGTGGGCACCTTTGACATACCCAGGAGGTGCTTGTAGCGGTGTCGCAGTGTGTAGGCTCCGCCCCGGCCCGCCCAAAGCCCTCCATGATCTTGTGACTGACACAGCAGCTGCCTTTGAGCACAGCGCGTCGAAAGACTCCCCGACGCGCTGTACTGTGGTCCCTAGAATACTATTCTAGGGACTTCTAGAGACCCTAGCTGTACTGCGAGGCAGCTTCGCAGCTGCTTTGCCTGTGCGCAAATACGGGGCCTTGAGGCCTGCTGAAGGTGAAGTGCCCTTTGCACAACTGCGGAGCAATAGAGTTTGCATTGAGGTCCCACACTATCGAGCGAAAAAAAAAAGAAAAAAGCAAGAACAAAAAAATGCAGTGATTGAAAGCAGTTTATAGAAGGTTGTCGAGACACCGTTTGGTTTTCCTTGCGTTGAGATAAGTGGGGAACATTGATTTGCGGGGATTTAACTTCACTGCACGTCTTCGTTTTACGTATGGACGACGAAAAGTCTACGCTTTTGACCACACCAGAGTCATTGAAACATGTAAAATTATCAGACAACTTTGACTACATGCCACCTCAAAGACATTTGGTGCTTAAGTAGTGTTGAGGCCACTCAAGTGCAACGTAGCGAGTACATTCCATATTCAGTAAATGAAGTCTTTAGCGCCAGAGAACATATAGTGCTGAATATTCACTGTTTACGCATACCTGACTGAAAATCAACGGTCGTGTAGGCACCGTCGACTTTACCGCACTTTAGGTATTTGTCTGCGGCGCCGTCTGTCGTGTAAAGGATGACGTCACGACCCAGGTCGTGGCGCACTAGGTCCCGCAACCGAGCCATGTACGAGAAGTCGCACGCCTTGTCGCTGTAGCTGCCGTATTCGTTTTCGATCTTCAAGGATGTAATAGAAAGAAGGATAAAATCACGCAAAGAAAATCTTCCTGTCCAGAATTCTCTAATGACTGAATTAGTGGCCTTGCCAATTTCCAATATTTTAGGAAAGTCCAGTAATGATGATGGCACGTACCATTATATATATATATATATATATATGTATTACAGTATGTTTTTTTAAGCAATACAGATATACAGATTTTGCCTTTAAATTATAATAGGTTAGCACTCGTCGTTTTTGCACTGAATTTCTATGCCGAGAAGGAAAGATTTTACCACTAATTACATCACTCGAACATTAATAATTACACGAAGTAATTTTATTTACTTTTTATTATCAACTGCAGCGGTTCTGGACTAAATTAATAGCACAGTTGCATGACTTAAGAAAGCCGGGTGTCGTTCACCATTGATTTCTATGACGATGCCTCCCCTATGTGCCTCTTACCCGCTCAGGGGGATCGACCAAGAATTGGTGATAATTTTCCAAAACTACTTCTTTTTTCTACTTCGATTCTCCTCTTCTTTCACGAACGTGTCGACTGCAGTCTGCTTCGTCAATCTTTAGGTGGTTGTCCGTATGGCAAAGTTGTTCTATGTAATAAATTATGACAAACCTAGTTTTTTTTTCAAAATCGAAAATATAGAGCCTAGTTTCAGACATCTATCTTCCAATTTCCAGACCACGATGCCGGAGAAACCGAAGCTGAACGCACCGGTTGCGCTAGGGGCTCTTCCTGTTCCGCGCGATCTTTCGACGGTGTTGTCAGGGGAAAAACAAGCTCATTTGTGAGTGCCATGTATCAAAAACCATTGCAGTTGGCCGTACATATGATAAAGACAAGCTTCACTTAAGCTGCAAAGATAGCAAATATTTTTTTAATTTAAAAAATGAGAATAGTACAACAATGAACACGTGCGTGAACACAATGTACAGACCTGTACGGCTATGATGGGCCCTCCGTTTGCATACAGAAGTGGTCGTATCAATGGAAGTAACCAGGAGAAGTACTTCTTCACGGGACCAATGTATTCTGCAACAAATATTGCAAACAGCTATTGTCGGCATTCGTTTCAATGAATATGACAAGTGCACTGCCTGGGAAGCATTTTTTTTTAAACACGACACGGCTGAGTTAACACGAGAATGGTGATGTCTACCTGGATCCGAAGTGCGGAGACGAATAGCGGCATTTTGTGACAGGAGCCAGTACGGTAGTCCACCCTGCAAAGTAATTGTAACGTGACAAGATTATACAGGATAAGAAATGTCGATGACACCGAGAGAGAGGCAAAACGATGAAGGTGATAACATGGGGCGTCTTAAAGAGGACCCGAAACACTTTTTTTGTGTAAACATGAAATTATTTCACCGGAAAGGCGTTTTACCTCACAAATCGAACAGCGCAAAAATTTCAAGAATCCGTCCAGTACGAGCGGAGTTACAAAGATTTGTCACACATGCTGCAAACTGATTCTTTCTTCTCTCGCTCCGACGAAAGCGCTGTAAGCTAAGAAGAGAGAAATGGGAGGGGCAAAGAAAAAACATCACGCGCGCCTTGTGACCTTGAGCACTTTTTTTTTTTCATTTCATTCTACTTCGAATACGCGGCTTTTTCATTGCGATCGCACGCGTGCACAAGTGACGGCCTCTCGCGGCGAGCACGTCATGTTCAAATCAGCCAATGGCTGATTCGGGAGCCTCTACTACCAATCGGCAGCGTTTTCTGACCATGCTCAAAAAGTGTTGCAGGGCCCCTTAAAGCCTACTTCACATGCGAGCGATGTTGCCCGAAGAGCAGAGCGGCAGCCGTTGCACGAGCCCAAAATCGAGTGGCATTGGCCTACGCACTAGTCTAAGCGACGGACATCGCCAGAGTTGGAAAAGGTCGCTGTAGCGGCTGAGCGTCTGCTCAGTGTCAACCAATGGGAGAGCAGTGACGTGGCGAGCACGTGACGGCAGGGGTGGAGTCAGGGAGCGGGTACGCGCACCGGGAGGAACTTATATCACTTCCTCATTCGATCCCCATAGCTATGTTAAATTGTGCGTTAAGCTTTAAGCAAGGTTAGACGCGTGCGAAGAAAGCGAACCCTTTTACAGAAGAAGGGACCAATTGTAAGAGAAACACGTGACATGTAGAACTTCACACTGAGTCATTCATTGTTCTTTTTATTTGACACTGCGCCAGAGATGCATTTACTGACCACCACTCACCAGGTCCCTCTCAGCGCCGATGTACGGGCCTATCCTGAGCAGGACGAGGAAGTCGTGACTTTGGGCCAAGTTCAAGAAGTTCACCAGCTCCTGCGCTCCGACGAACTGGCCTTCCTCGGGTTCGTGGCTGCTCCACTCGACGTACCTGCGTCTCGTGACAGGTTACCAGTGAATACACGGCAAACAATGTGTAAAAACTAATAATCATGTCACGGGTTTCACGTGCAAGAACAACGATATGATTGCGAGGCACTCCATAGTGAAGGACTCCAATCAATCAATCAATAAATGAATCAATCAATTTTATTAATTGACAATACATTGTGCGAGACAAGATTATGTAGAAGGATGTCCCGCAGTGTAATTTGAATTGTGTCCTCCTGTGCATTGTAAACATAAATATTTGATTGGCAACGACAGTAGCCAATGTAGTAAGATTGCAAAATTATAAATAGCGAGCTGGAGGAACAAGAAAGTAACAACATTAACGCCAATGTGTCATCCATAATATAAACTAAGTACAAATAACATTAAATATTAAAAAGAAAGAAAAAAAAGACCATCATTTTAAAAAAATGACGACGGTCTAGGAAAAAAAAAACAGTTATAAACAGAAGAATGAATGCGACGTGTAGCTGTTTTCTTTTTTTTTTCGATTTGTGGCGAAATCTGTGTTTTCTTTGATTTTTATTGGAAATGTAATGTATTCATGTAATTAATTTGGGCCAACCTTAACGTGCCCGCGTTTTTAGAGAGCTAGAAACTTCGGAGCAGCGGCGGTATGCAGCTTGCGAAAAGGTTGTCACAGGCACGGGACAGTTGAAGATGTCATTTTTTTTTTCTGAAGGACCCACGGCAACGAGGAGGAGCATGCAACATATTCTCATAGCTTTCCTCCGAGACACAGGGCTGTACGTGTGGCATACATTTGGTGACGGGCCGCCACGATTCCGCATATGCACAGGCGGATCCATTGCCGGCCATTCAGATTATAGCCTAACCGCACATGTTGCAACACCCCAACACCCCATCAACACTACTACCATCTGTACTCGCATCTTTCTCGTCAGCAGTTACGTATAGGCACCGCGGCGCGGCAGACGAATAAGCAATGCAGCAGCTCTGACCTTAGCATCCATGATTGTACCGAATTCGTATTTCATACTTTGATTGATTGATTGATTGATTGATTGATATATGGGGTTTAACGTCCCAAAACCACTATATGATTATGAGAGACGCCGTAGTGGCGGGCTCCGGAAATTTAGACCACCTGGGGTTCTTTAATGTGCACCCAAATCTGAGCACACGGGCCTACAACATTTCCGCCTCCATCGGAAATGCAGCCGCCGCAGCCAAGATTCGAGCCCGCGCTCTGCGGGTTAGCAGCCGACGTATTTCATACTTTACTAACGAGGTAAGCGCGCTATAGGGTTTCATGTAGGCCGGCTGGCCGTCCGATTGGTTGACAGATCCATCACAGATAAGTGCATCGATGCGTACATAGAAGACAAAGCTACACAGTTTAAACAAAATGTTTCTGTGGCTTGTCTACGGGCTTCACAAAGGCAAAGTGTAAGAACGATGAGGAGTTCAAGATTACGCGGTCGTTGGAAGTTCACTAGCTTCTATAGCGATGCTTTATTATACGGGAAGCAAACGGTAATTTTGCGAAACACGTCTCTCTCTCTCTCTCTCTCTCTCTCTCTCTCACACACACACACACACACACACACACGCGCGCGCGCGCACACGCACACGCACGCACACACGCGCACACGCACACGCACGCACACACACGCACACGCACACACACACACACACACACACACACACACACACACACACACACACACACAAGCGTATTTTCCGCGACATAACCAGAAAGAAAAAGCTATTTGTAAATTGAAAAGTCTCGTCTAGAAAAATCATACAAAGCTAAATTCAGGCCCTCTCGAAAAAGACGAAAGCTTCTAAACAACCTTCGAATCCCCCACGTTCATTATCCGTTCGCGCCCACCAGAATTGAATAACAAGATTGGTGTATTAATACAATAATCGAAAAGTCTGTTGCCGTCATCCTATTTTCTTGAAGATAAAAGCCGGCAAGCAGGACAATTCTATTCTTCCATACAACTAAAGTTTGATGTTCCCTTTATATATACTTGAGGGTGTTAGCCATCGAATAGTTAAACACGCTTTTTACGTCATAATGCGTAATCAGTTATTTATTGTGTACATAGATCTAAACGAGTACTTGGTCTGCTTCATATTTTTTCGGCAACATCGAAAGGAACTAACGAGTACATAAGAAAAATTAATGCTCACGTTTGTATCGCATTGAGCCCAGCCGCCTTCATGGTTGTCAGCCGATTGTCCCACAGCTGGGGCAGTGTGCGGAAGTAGTGGATGGCACCCGCAACGATCTGTATGGGCTCGCCATCTTTGAGAAACCTGTCGTTCTCGTAATCAATCACGAAACGCCTACGCGCCTGCGCACAACACGGGAGAAAGCAAACGTTATAGATGCATCGCTACATTCCACGAGGCAGGGATGCCCCTACTTGATTTATCACCTTAGCCCTCTGGACAAAATTGACTTAAACGCACAAAGACTGACTGTAAACGCGAATCTGTATTACGAGAGGAATTTAGAAAGTCAAGCAGTTGCAGTGAGCCGAACTGGCAGAAAGGCAATTTGATGCCTGACAAAATTCCATGGTCCATCCCAGTCAGTAAACTGCACAAGGGGCAGTAATGTACGACAAATTTAGCAATAGCAGTAAGAAAGAAGCGGGCATATAGTAATTCCGATTGTTATAACACCCAACGAAACATCCCTGAAAAACATTCATACATATGAGAATCAGTCTAAAAGACTCAATTTTACAATAGTGGATTGCAACACCTTTCTATTTTTATTTCAAAATCACAAAACAAGAAATATGTGCAAATACTCAGAATTATGGAGTACCAAAACACGGAAATAATTGCGACAGACACTCATGCCATACCCTTTAGCGGCAACCCCATGAGCGATACCATCCGGAAGAATAAAATAATGCTTACTGTCTGTAAAAAAAAAAAATCTGGCTCTCTATCAAATCAAGTATAGCTACCTAGCAGTCTCGGCTGTGTAACTCTTCCTTGGACGTTCTTCATTTTCTTTATATTTTGTAAGGATTATCTAGCATTACCATGGAAGTACTTTATTTTCATAAGTCACTCTTGTTGAGTTAAGCCTCCTAAATTCTTCTAATTTCTTTGTATCCGTTTGCTCACATATATTAACTTCATGCTGCATCCTCCACAAGCGTAAGTGTTTTGTACATGCTCCTAAATTAATGCAGCAAAGACAAATATTACAGCGAATAACCTAGGCCGCAGGTAGGACGATGCCTCAAACGATGTCCTTATTTCGTCGGTGGTGCAGCACAAGGACAGCGACCTGCGGCCACACCACACACGAAGCCGAGAATGGCACTCAACAGCTCTTCAACTTTATTGCAGCTCGGCACAGAAACGGACGCACAAACACACAAGGAACAGTCGACGACGAAATATGCCGACTTTCCACAGCCACACTTATACCACTCACAACTTCAGTTCACATATGCACATGTACATTTTATTACGAAAGAACAGAGTCCTCGAGATGCTGCAGCACAGTGAGAAATGTCGCACTATCTATCTATCTATCTATCTATCTATCTATCTATCTATCTATCTATCTATCTATCTATCTATCTATCTATCTATCTATCTATCTATCTATCTATCTATCTATCTATCTATCTATCTATCTATCTATCTATCTATCTATCTATCTATCTATCTATCTATCTATCTATCTATCTATCTATCTATCTATCTATCTGTCTGTCTGTCTGTCTGTCTGTCTGTCTGTCTGTCTGTCTGTCTGTCTGTCTGTCTGTCTGTCTGTCTGTCTGTCTGTCTGTCTGTCTGTCTGTCTGCCTGTCTGTCTGTATGTCTGTCTGTTGTTTAGCTAGCTAGCAGCGTAAACGTTTTGGCACCTAAAGTGGTTGCTTGGGCGTGTTGCTACGACATAGCTGAAAAAACAAACAGCGCGAAAAACGAGAGACCAGACAAACAAGTACACATACTTCTTGTTGTAAGTCAGTGCTCTGTGTGTAACGGAGAGAGAGAGACGTCTGGTCTCTCGTTTTTCACGCTGTTTGTTTTTTCAACTATGTCTTGGCACTTTAGTGGTCGTCTCCTTAGCAATGGAGTACAGGAGGTCAAGACATGAATAACATGACCTTTCCACCAGCCACGTGTGGAACATAGCTTCACAGCATGATCCCTTGTATGCATGTGTGCGCCACAGATATATATGGTATATATAATTATCTCAGCCTCCACCTCCCTCTCTCTCTCTCTCTCTCTCTCTCTCTCTCTTTATATATATATATATATATATATATATATATATATATATATAGATATATATATATATATATATATATATATATAATATTTTAATATATTTATAATATATTTAATATATATATTTAATATATATTAAACCCTCTATTTGAATATATATATAAATTCGTGTCACTGTTTTAAGTCGATGTTGTGAACAGCTTGGCAAACTTCATCAAATGTCCTGACATAAACTGCTTAGCCAAAGGTGATATTTTAGGTATACGAACGACAAGCCTTTAGTTTCCTATATGAGTGTTATTTATATAATAACGCAAAGAATTACGGTTTGAAAGATAACCAGCTTGCTCTAGTCTCTTACACCGGTGACTGACAAGCGCGCCGCTGTTTTGAGGGCGGAGCTTGTAAATATTCTTTGGTTGCAACAGACTGCAGCGTCCTGGCGTACTCACATTTTGGAGAGCCGCTGGGCAAGCCAGTAAGGCTAGCGCAATGGCGATAAGCTGGACGTTCATCGCTGAGTGAAGAAAGCGTCCTTCCTTGCATCCACGCGGGCGAGCTTGCCTTCGTTGTCAGAATGCGGCGCCGGCTGGCAAGACAGGACTGCAGCGATGTGCCCCTCGAACTATCTTATCTAGTTCTGGCGAGCTCTTTTTTTTTTCCTTTTTGTCTTGAAAACGACTCGATATATCGCCTTTGCTCTCTCTCTCTCTCTCTCTGTTACAGGAAGTGATGATTCAGATGTGTACGTTGGCATTAGTATTGCACAGCGCCCCAGTTTCTGTGCGAACTCTAAACCGGATGTCCCTATATGCTCTCGTGCGAGCAGACGCAACGAAAAGAAAAGGAGCTGATTGACGGGCTCTTGAAACGAATATGCATGAAACAATCGGAACGACCAACACTGCATCACTGTGGCGCACGACGGCGGGAAAGAAATATAACAAACAAAGAAACACGCAACGTATACGGAACACAAATCTCGACGAGAAGCGTTGAACTTTCGTCAACCGTTTTTTTGGAAAAAGCACGCGCACCTAAACTGTCCGATGCTAGAGAGATGACCTCATGTGCAGTGAATGACGTCTATGTGCAACAGTATGGGTATACGTGCATTTTCTAATAAAGGGTTTTGAAAGTTCAACTTTCGTCGTCGTCATTTGTGTTCCGTCCGTTTTGTGCATGCGTGCGTCTATTGGGGGGTATGGTGGTTTTGGGACGTTACACACCACAAATCAATCAATGCGTCTATTGGGGGGGGGGTAGAGGGGGTGGTGTTTGGCGCAGTATGGAACCGGAATAATGTACCAACAAGCCGAACTCGCCACTTTGTTGAAAACATTGCCTATATCTACACTTTCTTCGTACTCTAACTCCATCTAGTCCTCCATCTTGAGCCTGGCTTAGGACACGTTGAACGGTTAGTGTACACTGCCCAGAAGTATGCGTACTTCCTTCCACTTTCATTTCTTATTATAGATTTTGAGACCGCGGTGATGCGCGACAGAAGTCCGTTGGGCGCGGGCCCGTATACCAGGAGATTTCGGAATAAGCGCCCCGGCTAACACTATTCAAATTACCTCGGTAATATGTGATTGGAGCATTTTAGCTCACATCGGAGCAAATTTGAGTCGACCAACTCACCGAGCGACTCCGGATAGCGACGGCGAGTGAAGTCTTTCTCGCTCTCACACGCACATACAATCGCACGCACGAATGACGCCAACGCATATTGATTGGGCTTCGAATGAATTAACACAAAAAAAATATTGCAGAACACTTGACATTCACCTTCAAAAGTGAGATTCTACGATTCTGTCAAGCAATATTGCATTCGTTAAAGAGACCCCCTCCCGCTACATGACATGTATTCTTTTTTTTAGCGTTTTATTACGGAAGCAGTTTCAATTACATGCGTGTCTCAGTGGTAGGTCACGTGGTCGCCACGCAGAAGTTCGGGAACCGAAGATTTTATGTTATTTGTTTCTTTGCATGTATCTCGAACTTCCAGTCGCGAACAACGCCAATTTTTCGCTCACAACCAGTGCTCACAACCAATGACGCCGTTGCCACCGCTGGAATCTCTGCGAAACAAGCTCCTACATATTGATTGATATGTGGGGTTTAACGTCCCAAAACCACCATATGATTATGAGAGACGCCGTAGTGGAGGGCTCCGGAAATTTCGACCACCTGGGGTTCTTTAACGTGCACCCAAATCTGAGCACACGGGCCTACAACATTTCCGCCTCCATCGGAAATGCAGCCGCCGCAGCCGGGATTTGAACCCGCGACCTGCGGGTCAGCAGCCGAGTACCTTAGCCACTAGACCACTGCGGCGGGGTTAGCTCTTACATATATGTGCTTGTTGGTGCACATCATGTCTGTGGACAAGAAATAACGCAAAAAAGAAAAAAAAAGACATTGATGAAATGAAACTTCATTTTAACGTAGGCGATACCGAAAGCAATGCAGTCTGTATTGTCTCAAGGAAATGAAGGAAACTGTGAGGAAAACAACAGCAGGGAGGTTAACCAGCCTATAGGCAGCCGGTTTGCTACCCTGCGCATAGGAGTGGGATCAAAACTTTGTCTCAAAGTTCTGGCTACGGCAAGGTAGGTAGGTAGTAGGCAGAATTTTTTTTTTCGGGGAAAGTACTCTCTTCATTTCAGGGGGGGGGGGGGGTGTAGGAGCAGGCAGCTTTTTGCAATGGTCATTTTTCGCTCTCCATGCCATGGCAAACAAATTTTCGAGAAGGGGGGGCGGGGGTTCATGTGCCATCTCCCGTTTATAGTTCCACTGACCGCGAGGGAAGAATGACAACTTTGGGCGTTAAGCGTGCTTCAGGCGCTTCAAAAGTAGCCCCTTTCACAGACTATAGCAAGCGTTCTCGATCGCGGTCTGCAACTTGTAGCGTCACCAACGTTACGTATACTTTTTTCTTTTCCCATGTGGATGCATCGTCATCATCATCATCATCATCATCATCATAATCAGCCTGACTACGTCCACTACAGGACAAAGGCCTCTCCCATGTTCCACCAGTTAACCCGGTCCTGTGCTTGCTGCTGCCAATTTATACCAGCAAAGTTCTTAATCTCATCTGTCCACCTAATCTTCGGTCTCCCCCTAACCCGCTTGCCTTCTCTGGGAATCCAGTTAGTTATCCTTAATGACCATCAGTTATCCTGTCTATGTGCTACATGCCCGGCCCATGTCCATTTCCTCTTCTTTATTTCAACTATGATATCCTTAACCCCCGTTTGTCCCCTAATCCACTCTGCTCTCTTCTTGTCTCTTAAGGTTACACCTACCATTTTTCTTTCCATTGCTCGCTGCGTCGTCCTCAATTTAAGCTGAACCCTCTTTGTAAGTCTCCAGGTTTCTGCTCCGTAGCTAAGTGCCGGCAAGATACAGCTGTTATATACCTTCCTCTTGAGGGATAGTGATCTACCTGTCATAAATTGAGAGTGCTTGCCGAATGTGCTCCACCCCATTTACTTCAATCTCGTGGTTCGGCTCTGCGGTTATTACCTACCCTAAGTAGACATAGTTTTTTACAACTTCAAGTGCATGTGGATGCGACATGGCTTAAATGGAGAAGAGACACGTGGATTGACAGGTAAGCTAACCAGTGCGCAAGCTCGGCTTGTTACCCTGTTCCGGGAAATGCTAAGACAATGAAACTTTAGATAAGGATACAAAAGCAAAAGCGAAATCAGGAAGGCCACACGAATGTGGTGTAGTGCACGACGACAGCCCTCGAAGTAACCTAGTGTAGCCTCATCTTCCCTAGCGCCATGTTGTGGTTGGCTCTCTGCGGGGCAGTGTATGGCACTTGAAGATATTGCGCATTCAAATGGGGGGGGGGGGGGGGC
Organism: Rhipicephalus annulatus; assembly: GCA_013436015.1. NCBI lineage: Eukaryota > Metazoa > Arthropoda > Arachnida > Ixodida > Ixodidae > Rhipicephalus > Rhipicephalus annulatus. The sequence goes on from WOVY01010845.1 coordinate 135,712, forward strand.
ATATTTGTTGGAGTTTGTGCGTAGAACATTACCTCCCATCGACTCTAGCACGAGAGCTTTCTTTGAGAAGCTCTCGCGAACAATGACATCTTGGATCTTTGTGTTTCAAAACCACGATACGATGATGAGGCCCGCCGCATACGAGACGGTATACCGCAAATTTCGACCATCCGATGTTCTTTGACGGGCGATCGCGTGGCACAGTGCACGAGCTTCTTGCATTCTGCCACCATCGAAATGCGACTGCCACTGTCGGGTTCGAACCCGCAACCTTTGTGTCAGTAGCCGAGCGCTGTAAAACAAATGAATCATTGAGGCAGACAAGCGGCGGCTCCAGTTCAGATAAGATTGATCTGTGCTCCGTTCCTTATCTCATGTCACCTGCATGACGTCGAATAGCAGCGCTTCGTATTTTAAACCAGGTTTCACATTCGCTTTCCTACATACGGGCATTGTTCCTGTCGTACGTCAGAAGCAAAACGAGCAGGTCCCGTTCTTCGACGCCTCTTTCCTCATCCTGACTTACCATGCTATTGTGTCGCGTGGTTGAAGATGAAAACGTTATACGGCTTCATCAAATGAAGATCAAGTCGATAAACGACGAGTCACGTGTGAAATTCCATTTCGTTTCCTTCTTAGAATTGTAAAGATTCATCATCTGTAAGAATAAAATGTTTCGCGGTTTCAGTGCTCACAAACACGTGCACGCCCTGGACAGCTTACGGTTAGAAAGTTAGCCACTCGCTGGATGAAGAAACGTGACCTATGCGACAGGGGCTTAGGCAGAATTTTTTTTTCGGAGGTAGAGAGGGGGGGGGGGCACTTCGTTTATATGAAGCGGGGGTAGGGCAAGCAGGTGTGGCCGAGTGTCGTTTTGGCTTCTGCATGCCACGACAAAAAGAAAATTGGGTGGGGATTGGAGAGAGGGGGCGGATACACATCTGCTATTTATTACATTTATTTATTACATATACCTACATCGCCAGAGTTGGTCATTATTGTAGGGAATCAATTACACATAATATTGTAATGAAATGTGACAAATCATCATGATCAAAACTATACACTGGTGCATTGAAACATCACAGTAATAAGAATAATAAAAAGTCCGCAAGACGGTCAATTGTAGCGACATTTCTTGTAATATTTAACTAGATTCATAGGAAGTTGTCAATAGCAGAAGAAACGTTTGGTGCACATACTGTATCATCGGGAAGTAGATGTCATTCTTCAATTGTTCTAGGGAAAAATGAGAACTTAAAAACGTTGTTACGAGATTTGTAGGGCCTTATTTTTCTTGAATTGTGCCGTCTCTTAGAGTGATAATGAGGCTGTCCTATATATATGTTTATGTCGATTCCCTAGTTTCTTACCTCTTAAAATATTGTACAAATTTTTTAGCCTGATTCTATTTCTCCATGTGGAAAGTAACTTCCACCCTAGTTCTTCTCTTATTTGTGAACTTAGAATTTCGGCCCCGCCGCGGTGGTCTAGTGGCTAAGGTACTCAGCTGCTGACCTGCAGGTCGCGGGTTCAAATCCCGGCTGCGGCGGCTGCATTTTCGATGGAGGCGGAAATGTTGTAGGCCCGTGTGGTCAGATTTGGGTGCACGTTAAAGAACCCCAGGTGGTCGAAATTTCCGGAGCCCTCCACTACGGCGTCTCTCATAATCATGTGGTGGTTTTGGGACGTTAAACCCCACAAATCAGATCAATCAGAACTTAGAATTTCGTAATCGTATACTTTCCCGTGACGAGTCTTGAAGCTCTTTACTGAACGCGTTCTTACTTATCTTCAAGAACATTTGTGAATGGGTTTCACATTATGCGATAACTAGTAGCTCAAAGCTCGTAAAATTATGTAGATGTGAAAAATTAGAAAGGACATCTATTTGACTGGTCGTAAGCTCGCCGTGAGTCACGTGGCTGATGGACGTTACTTTTCTACAACATCAAATGTGTTGGCAGGACCTAGGGAGATAGCGCATTTTTGTGGATCCCACCGCTGATCACCTAGTTGTTGCGGGTCGGAAGGAAGGTCGCTGGAGGATACGAAAACAAAACCCGGTCTCTTGTGGTAGGGTGGTGTAGCTTCGGGTTGAGGAAACGAGCGCTTACAAGATGGGGATACGAAAAAAAAACAAACAGGTTTATGGCACTATTTACAAATATTTACAGCATGAGGTTAAGAGTTCACAAACCACGAACGTGGTGGTTGAGCCGCTACACAGTTCAGAGCTTTCACAAACTACGAACGTGGTGGTTGAACCTTTACTTGGTTCAGAGCGACGTCCTGCACTCTGCGGCGCCGTTATAAGCCCTGTCGGGCTCCTCCTTCTTCAGTGGAACACCAATCACACACACACACACAACAGGTGAGGGGTACGAGCATGCACGGCGCACGTGAACATCCAATTTTGAGTCAAGATCACTGCACTGAAAGTTGGCGCCAGAGGGGCTCTTGATCGTCGTGTGTGTCACTGGTCGAGGGGTCCCAAGCTTCGGACAGCAGACATCAAACGGTCCGCCAATCTGTCCGCTCAATTAGCAGGGCACTTTGTGGCGGCGGTCGCCGTTTCTTCAAAGGAAGACGCTGTCTTTGTTGTCCTCTCTGGAACGGCTTACAGCTTCGTGGCGACACGACGTCTCATCCGCCGGCTAGCAGGGACAATACCTGGCGGGCATAGGCAGCCGGCCATTCGGCTACTTGTTTGAGGATTAAAAGAGCGCCGCTCCCCCGTCAGCTCTCGACGCTGGTTCCAAGAAAACTGCGGTTGCAAACGTGGGGACGCTGCCCGGCTACGCTTCTCAGCGACAGCATGGCGCCTACCGATGGCGGTCATAACAGCATAAAAAATATGAGGGTGGGCGGCAATTAAGACAATGACCATTCTGTAGCCCCACACAGCGCAAGATATCTTTTTTTGTAGCAGGCAAATGTAGAAGGCACGATATATATGTTCACACATTCTGGCAAGTCCTCCGGTTACAACCAAGATACCGCGTGGTAATTATGTTCTCCGCAGAGCATCAGGTAACAGGTTTCGCTATCAAGCATAGCTCCGGCAAGAATATTCGATGCGATCCGTACTGCCTAAATCGCAGCAGCCTGTAGAGAGCAGGGAAGACGCATTGTAATGTATACCGACGAGTGGGTCTCGACTTTAGAAGGGGCGAATGGTGGAGGGGGGGGAGGAACTTGCCAATGAAGCAACGGAGCAGCCTATATGTTGGCGTAAGTGATTGATTGATATGTGGGGTTTAACGTCCCAAAACCACTCTATGATTATGAGAGACGCCGTAGTGGAGGGCTCCGGAAATTTAGACCACCTGGGGTTCTTTAACGTGCACCCAAATCTGAGCACACGGGCCTACAACATTTCCGCCTCCATCGGAAATGCAGCCGCCGCAGCCGGGATTCGAACCCGCGCCCTGCGGGTCAGCAGCCGAGTGCCTTAGCCACTAGACCAGTTGGCGTAAGTGCAAGTATGAGGGCGAGTCGGTACACATATTCGTGATCGAAATTCAAACAGCGCTTATCCGGGACAAATAACAGCATCAGCCATCCACCGATCGCTCACACAGAGAACGAGATACGGTTTCTTGACAAGTGGCAAATGCACTGATTGCATATACAAGAGTGTGCAAAGGGTGAAGTTTGGCCGAGGTTCCCGTGTTGTCAATAATGTTGCCAATATAAAGTGTCCTATTTCTTTTGCATTTTCAGTTTTAGAAAAATTTTAGCTGAGAGTCAACGCTTGTGGTCTGCCAATTTTTTTCTCCTTTGTCGTCAACGTTTCCTCACTGTGAATTTCGATAATGTGTTGCCACCATAGAGCCAGATATGGACCATATACTGTTCTCTTTATCAATGTGAAAATATTGGGCGAATGACCGCTATATCGGGAATATTCCACAACGTTTCATTCTAAAATAAGCAAGCTTTAAACAGGCATCTGTCGGGTGGCCGATGCAGCTGTGTGCTATGGGCAGATAGCCCATTGGCGAGGACACGAACTAGGCGAGATAACAGGAATCATTGGCGGATCCAAAGGGGGTAGGGGCTGCCCTCCCTCCTAAATTTCTGTCAGCACCCCTCTTCCTTAATTCAGTGCTCGTAGTACACCTCATACAATCAAATAGGACAAATGAGTGAAACCACTGCGTGCACGCATTAAGAGTATTTGTGTTATGAAGGGTCTTTTCCTGCTAGCAAAAAACAAAGTCATGACCACGCCCCCTCTTCGGTGTCACTTTAGGTGACCGGTCCCACCTAAAATGAGTGGCTGTATCCCCCCCCCCCCCCTGACCGGGATTATGGGCTGCATGACCGGCGCCCTGTTGATAACTACAATGGCATGAAGACAGCGTGGTGTAATCTTATTAGTACTCACGTTATTGGGTACCAGAGCGCCAGCCAGAAACGCCAGTGCCAGCGTAGAGTAGAAGCAAAATGGCGCCATAACAGAAACGGACACTAATCCACACGTGTCACGAACGGGAGATTATCTTTCCATTTCGCTCGAGGTAGCTGGGGAAAGAAATGCGGCGGTGATCAGCTGGTTGCGTTATCGGGCACCCATATACATATCTCAATCGCTGCCACCCACCCTTTCCCCTTCCGATCACACTGGATAAGTCTGATAAGTGGCCGTAACTCTAAATAATGTTTCAATATAGCAAGGGGGGCATGCAAACGTGTGTCCAAAAAGCTTGCCTATATACAGTGTACTTCTGCCATGCGCACAACTATAGGTTAGAAAAAAAGGTGGGAAAATGGAATGCGGTGTATTTATGTGATGTATTTTTTTATCTGTGCACCTGACACATGAAAAGGTGTATAAGAAGGGGGCCCTGACAATAGCCATTCAGAAGTCGCAACGCAATTGTTTCAAGCGACGATGCGATCGCCAACAAAGTAGTTCTGAAAACCTGGGTACACAAAGAAAAGACGAAAATGTCGACTGCAATAACATGCTATATATATATATATATATATATATATATATATATATATATATATATATATATATATATATATATATATATATATATATATTTGGTTGTTTCTTTGCTGTTCTGTAACTCTTTATTACTCACATAAACAAAATTTCTTTTCCGACATCAAGCCTTCCTGGGGCCAATTAGCAAATGAAGTCCAAGCACCGGCGTGGCTCTGTCGTAGAACAGTGGGCCTGCACGCAGGGAACCCGGTTTCGAATCGCATTGCGTCCTTCGTGTTTTTTATTAATTATTTGAATTTTTTTCTTATTTCGTGCGATAGTGGTTACGGACACCGGTGGCGGACAACTACAGCACGTTTCATAACAGCCTTCGCTCATTATACGGCTTTCACCGTAAAATAAACAAACTTCAGACATTGATCCATCGCGCGGCCAAGAAATTCCCGTGAATGTGTCCTTGCCGTTTAGTACTAACGGTTCAGCATCAAGCGCATGCGCGAGGACGACATGCAGCTTCGTGGTGACGCACTTGATCGCCAATTCAAAATTTTAGATGTCCAGTAGCAGCCACTTAGTACTAAGGGGTGAAGTCGGTCATTACTCACGAGACTATGTGCTTCCGGACGTAGCTAAACAATGCAATAGCGACCAATGTGTCGCAGCAAATGCAGTTTCACTTTGTGGAGCGGTTGGTCGATGTTCCTCTGGTGGCCAGACTTCTTTAGCGGGTGTCGCGAACTCGCAGAGAAGTCCAGGTTCGATCGTTCTTGATCGCTGCCCCTCCGACTGCAGCCAACAGTGTGACTGCTGTCATGTCGCGTCTGTGCCAGCCCGTCATGCGAACTTCAGTGGGCCGGCCGCTGGAGTTCGTTGATGCGCCCGCCTGTCAAGGCCTCGATAAGCTGCAACAGTGCTACCAGGCGGCATTTCAGCGAGCCTCCGAAATCGTCGCTGACCCTGCCATCTTCGAACACCGGAAAGCCGAGCAACTGCATAATTTTGACTTTGCGAAGGTAAGCTTCCAACAATCTGCGTGGTTACGACGAAGGAGTATGTGGTAAAACACCCCCCCCCCCGCACACACACTAACACACACTCTATAGTATTCTGCAAAGCAATAATCTAGAAGGATTGTCTGTGAGTGTCGCCAATTCTGCTTCACCCATTTGCTCAATCTGGCCTAGCACGTCATTTTTGCGCGCCTACGGTTACGGCTGTGCACGTTTTCTTGACGATAATCCAGGCAATCGAGAATCGCTGATGGTATACATTCGAAGAACTGTTTACTTCCCTCTCGGAAGCCGGGGACCGCTGTGCGAAGCACGTCCTTACGTAATTTTTTATCTGTATTCATGTCGCAACTTTTATTTCGCACTGAACCACTGATGTGATGTCATTGCACACACATACACGCTGCCCGAATAAGGCTCTTTTTCCAACAGACTAACGCAGTGTGCACTTCCTTCTGCGCTCCTTTCTCTCTGTGTGGCGTGTACACAATGGAACATCGGAGCATGTGGCCAATGTCTCTACGTGTTTGCAACTCTTCGACATCTTGGCCGCACAAGAAAGACGACGACACGGGCGGTAATGTCGAAGTCCCCGCCAGTTTTATTCGCCGTTCAAGAATACATCACTGCGACTAAACGATTCTCTTGCTAAATTGCTGTCTCACTATTTTTCTTCTTTTTTTCTGCAAACTTGATACCAGTATTTCAAATCAAAATTAAGTTACAAAAAAAAAATTGTAGGCAATGCTGAAAGTTTAGGGCAAATTCACCTTATAATCGGCCAATCCCCATCTTTGGGTACGAGCCATTTGCACAAGGAAAACAACAACAACAGTGTCCTTGTATTTTTGGGGTCGTAAAGGTGTCAAACAGCAAGCACCAAGCCAGAGTCGAATTCTCCTGAGCCTGCAAGTCTGTCTCGCGCAGATGCACTGTTATTACTGGTGTGGTTTCGTCACGCGCTGACGTCCGCGGCCACGCGCTTCGAAACGTCTCAACTAGGCCACGGCCGCGCTAGACTGCACCTGCACGCGCAACCTCGCGCAGGTGCAGCTTAGCCCGGCAGGCCCGCATCCAGCCAACCTCCCCCCTCTCCCCTCTGATGCTCGGATGGAGAGGAGTGCTTAACCGAGGCAAAATAATAATAATAAAATGAAAAAAAAAGAGTTTCAAGACTTCAAACAAGTAACCCCTCCCATGAAAAAAAGTCCTGGCTACGGGCCTAGGGCATAGCGCCTGCATCACTGCGCCTGCTTGCGTCAAAAAAGTTGCCGAGTAGGCGACTCGCGCTCCGACGTTCCCTATCACGTCTGTTTAACCGTTCTCGCGCGCAAATGTAGAGAATAATTTATGCTGCCATGTCCTTCTAAGAGACCTTTTGGACTTTACTTACAAGGACACTCATACCTGCATCAGACAATGAAAGCTTAAAGCAGCGCAAAAGACAAAGGAGACGACAGGACAAGGCGCTTTCGTGATGTGGTCTTCTTTTTGTGTGTGTGTGTGTGCTCCCGTCATCTCGAAACACTGCTTTAAATACGAACCGTAACCAACTCGACCAGTTTTTCCTGCCTGCCTTGATAGTGAATTCTCTTTTCGTTTGCAGCAAAATGATGCCTTTCACAAGCCTCGTTTCAACAGCATCACTGCAGATATCACTCTCGACGACAGTTTCCGCCCTATAATCCGCAAACAGCGTGATTCGGCCCAACTTCTATCAGGCCACGCTGCCAGAAGCCTGATAGAGTGGCTGTTTCACAAGTGCCCTCTGCCGCTGAGTGACCTGCAGTACATTCACTTAGGCAGAAGGGCCGATGAGGCACGCACAGAATCGACCAAACACCTTATTAGTGTTCGAGCCAGTAGACGTCGATATATCCGTAGTCGGCCGATCAGTCATCCCCTGAAGAAGGGACCGAATGAGTCCCGACACGCAGGGCCAGTTCTGAATTTTATTATTATAAACTTTGAATAAAAGTGGCTGGAGAGTTCGTTTTATTCACCCAGCCAGGCAGATATCTATCAAATATGTTTATCTTTAGACGTTAATTCTACTTCAAGAGGGAAACATCCGTTATATATGACGTATAATAATGGTGTCCATAAAAGTATGGTTTATCTCTCAGTATTCCTGGTGAGATGAAAAGCAGCAGCGGTGCGCACGGCGTTGACCCGGTTGAAACGGACGTCGACGCTGGTGCTGGAAGAACGGTTGCAAGCGAAACTCGGTGTTGCGTTTGCTCATTCATTCATTCATTCATTCATTCATTCATTCATTCATTCATATTTATTCATTTCCGACATGTCTTTCTTTCAACAAGTTGGGGGTCCCTCAGGCGAAAAGCGGTTTTAAAAACCACCTGAGCATTCCTGAGGGCCCACATACATAGCAGCAGTTGGGGAATATAAGCTTTTATATTTAGAGCCGGAGAAACGAACAAAAAAATTAGAAGAGTATTATACAAATAGAGCAGAGGTACAAACAGACATAGAGCAAACTAAATAACTGAATATTCACTCATGAACGATACTCATGAACGCGATATAAATTGTAATACTATGATACAAAGTGCGAATACGCCAGCAGAATGATTTCATTCCGGTGACGTATTATACATAATAAAAACACCCTACAAAAACCCCATGCAAGGGTGAAAAAAATCACGCATTTGTTTGAAACGCAAAGACACGGGAGGAGGGTTGAGCTTTGAGCAAGTCTCATCACAGATAAACTTGCCGAAAGAGTGTTTCCACTCGACGAGTGGTCGAGCGTTGCGGGTGGTAAAAAAGGTTGAAGTGAGAGAGAAGTGCGTTGTGAGTGGGTGGAGGAGCCGGCAGCTGCGAGCGCTGCGACGAGTGTGCTGCGGGTGAGGGAGAGAGCGACGTCAGCGCGCACCTGCGAGGGGAACGTGACGTGAACGCGCAGCTGCGGCGTGGCCTACTTGGCACCGCTCCAGCAGCTGCGGTGAGGGGAACGCGTTGCGGCGGGATCGTACGGACGCACGCACGTACGTACGGCGCTACACACGTGAGTGAAAGAGCTGCTTCATGTCTAAAACACAATACTTTTCCGAATCATGTAATGAACACCAGCATCTAAAAGGCCTTGAGTACTAATAAGGTGTTTAACTTTAGATCTGGATAGCATTTAGAGCTTAGGGCTCACTCGGATTCAGGCTCATTGCATTTTTTTTCCTCAGCTAGACTCACTATGAGACTCGCTAAATGGTTTCTCAAACGGACTCACTCAAGCTCGCGGCTCGATCTGAGTAAGTGAGTATGCCCCACCGCGGTAGTCTAGTGGTGAAGGTATCCTCGGCTGTTGAGCCACAGGTCGCGGGATCAAATCCCCGCGTCGGCGGCTGCAGTTTCGATGGAGGCGAAAATGCCGTAAGCCCGTGTGCTCAGATTTGGGCGCACGTTAAAGATCGCCAGGTAGTCAAAATTTCCGGAGCCCTCCACTACGGCGTCTCTGATAACCATATGGTGGTTTTGGGACGTCAAACCCTACATATCAATCAATCAGCAATTCAATGTACCAATAATTTATTCGCCCATGCTTTCTCTGTCTTTGCTGTCTGCGTTCCTCTATTGTAACTAAATAAAAAAAATGAATCCCACGAATTTCCTTCTTATTATCTGGCAAAGTATGCGAACCTTCGCAACAAGTACCGAATTCACAGCCAGAGTGAGAAGAGGGGGGGTGGGGGGTTGGTGTCCGAACTATATTCCCCAAAACTTTTCGAGCACTGTGTATCTCCTCCCCTCCCCTTTCAGTCTTTTTTTACCCTTGCTGTTTGCACACTGCATAGATATAATAAAATGTAAAAACTAAAAGTGAGACATTGGCTGCTTGTTCCCGAAACTGGTTCCCGTATAAACTGCTTCCAGGTCTATAAAATGACCTGGCACCGTATGTTTCTTTTTGTTTATTTATGCCTTGTATTGGTGGCGTAAAACATCCCGAAAAATATTTCCTGCATACCACTGGCACGCACTGTATAGCCTATTTGGCATTGTGCTTTACACATTGTCAAGCTGGACATGTCTTTGCATTCGATATAGACCGCCATGGTCAGATGCTGTCGACTAATTATTATTTTTCTGCATAGAGTTACGATGACCCCGTGCACCCTGGCCACAGTGCAACATGCGTTTCTTCCCATCGCTATGCTCATTGACAGGCACGACGTGGTGTTTCAGCGGCCACGTTCTCAGATTCTACCTGCTGTGATTCACGCTGCTGGTAAGTGCACTCACCCGTGCTGCTTGCGGAACTCAGCTGACCGCATTATTTGTGTAATGTGGCGCTACAGTCATCATGGCTGATAAAGACAGCGCACTGAGTGATATCATATAGCGCTGACTTTGAGCTGAAACCGGGATGACACGCTTTAAAGGGCCCCTACAGGCCACTCAGAGGTCAAAATTTAGTTTTGGTGCTGCAGTTATGCGCAGGTCGACAGCAAACACGCAGCTGCCAGGATTTTCAAGATGATCGAAACGCGCCCCTCGCTCGCTTCGCTCTTGCCTTCGACATTCGCTCCGTTCGTTGGCTCGTCTCTCCTCCGGGCCGAGTGTTCCTTTTCTCACAGCAAAGAATACAAGCAGAGAGCGTGCGTACCAGAAGGTATAGGAACTGTTTTAACGCGATGGCGTGAGCTCGTGTCGCAGAAAACCAGCCGCCGGCGTCGGCCGAAAAATCAAGTTACCGAGATAGCCGCGGGAGGCCGCTACTTGTCCACGCGTGCGCGCGCGATCACATTGAAAAAGCCGCTCATTCGAAGAAAAAAAAAGTGCTCAATGTCACGAGGCGTGGTAGTTTCTTTGCCCTGCTTCCCCTCCCTGCTTACCTTCCAGCGCTTTCATCGGGACGAGAGAAGAGATAATGTAATTGCAGCATGCGACAAACCTTTGTAACTCCTCTCGCACTGGACGGATTCTTAGAATTTTTGCGGCATTGAATTCGTGAGGCCATAAGCTTTTCTAGTTAATTCATTCCACGGTCACTTATAGAAGTGTTTTAGCGCCCCTTTAACGAATTTTGTTCGACAGGTGTCAGGACGAAAACGAGCCGATTCGGCGATAATAGCGCGCGCTGGTCCAATATACTGTGCGCGTGTTTGTGTGCGTGCGTGTGTATGTAACAAAACATATAAGTATGCGCTTAGCGGTTGAAGGGTGCACTAGGGGCCGGATTTCACTGTCGCGTTCAACTCTGAAAGGCGAAGCTTAAGGGTCCCTATTTTTTTTTTTCTGCTGCTGACATGACTGGTGACGTCGCCAAAACACAGGAGATACCGAAAGGCTCGGAAAAGAGCATTGATTTTTTTTTTTTCTTAGCATGACCTACACTGGCCGAGGTTCAGCATGCAGTTTTGCGTGCCTTTCGTTGGGCGGTTCTGGGCAAGCGCGAGGAGCACTGACATCACACTGTGAACAGCTATCACGCTGGAGAAGGCCTGTGGAAGTCCCTGGACTGACGTTTGGGTGTGACGTGTCGCTAGGGGGCTGGCGCTTGACTTGCGCGAGATCACTCGCTCGATAGTTCGTCCATCCATCCGTCCGTAGCTCACGCTACGTATATCTTGGCATATAGCTGAGCTAATCCACTGTATTTTTTTCCTTGTTATAACGACGCCTGCGTCGCTTCTACATTCTGCGCTTGCGACAATGTCTTATGCCCTTTTTTAATTTTTTCCTATACTGCATGCAGCAGTCTCCCGCTGAGCTGTACCTCCCGTCGTCTACGCTGTCCGAGGACTGGAACAATTTCACCGTAAACCTGAGCAGCGATTTCACCGATGAAGACGAAGACGCGGACGGCGAAACCGGCGATGCGCATAGTTTCAGCACGCTTATCTTAAGCGCCGGCGCCCGCAGCGTGTGGAAATTGAAATCCGCAGTGTAATCATTTCAGACACGGTAATCCAGAACTTGTGATCAAAGCCTTCTGGTTTCGTCAGCTCACCTGGACTCCTCACATTGTGCGTAGTTGATCGCCTGGTAGTTAAAATAGTGAGCACCCAATTAAAACAATGTTCCGAGGGCCCGGAAACCAACCAAGGCCGACCTTAAATTTAAACTGGAAATTTTCGGGCAAGAATTCGACAAAAGAGCGAAGCGGCTCAAGGGACCGCAGCTGCGTCAAGACGAACGAAGGGAGCAGCTCATCGGTGCCATTAACACAGATACAATAGCGTCAAGTACATAAGTTGAACCTACAACTGTACACTTCATGTTGGCATCATACAAAACCGAATGGTGTGCTATTATCAAGATAAATAGCGAACAAAATGTAAGAGCGTAAACATGCACCACAAGACTGACAATTCATTAAGCAGATAAATTTCGCGCAGTCTGCTGATTAAGCTTGTTTCTGAAGTCCTTGCTGCGTCTTATTAAAACCAAGCTGCAGGGCCTAGGCTGTCACGTGATAACTTTAAAGGGTAAGATAGATTGTAACATTTTGGATCGTTCAGCGAGTATAGAAAGCCGCTTTGAGACGGCTTCTGCTGAGGCCCACTATAATGACGCTGGACTCGATTCCTATAGATTCGCCTTGTACATAAGAAAGAAAGCCTACCTGACGTCTACAGTATGGCAGACATAACCACTTCCGGCGACATCAGCTTCGTTAGTTTTTTTTTTCTTTATTCAAGTGAGGTTTTCACCGGGTGCGCCAACATAGACTCCTAAATAATAAAAGCCTATCTCAAAGGCTATGTTTGATTATAGGGTCAACTAGATTGTCTTACTGCGTGCACCAGAAGTGACACGTCTACCACGTTTTAAACGTCACGCACTGCAAAGGTGGCAGTTAATTTTACTGGGCCTTGGCTGATTAGACTGTCAAGCTGGACATTCTGAGCCATCAAAACCAAGCTCCTTGCCGAATTCCATCAAGTGAGCTCAAAAGGAAGGAAGATGAAGCCCAATCTTCTCCGATAAAAAAACTTGTGGTCGGAAGCCTCTCAACAAGCTGTAAAACACATTCACACGCGCGCGCGCGATATGCTTGCACAATCGGTGCTCTGTGGTGAAGCTTGGGAGTGGCACCCCAGGCCCGGGCCTCCCCCTCTTAAGTGCGAAGCATTTCTTAGCGAACTTCGGCGACTTTTAGCGTATCTATCTATCTAGCCGCGTACATTTGGGTTCTTATGCCTGCGAGTCCACAGCGAACGTCCATGCCTCTGAAAAAGGCAATCTGTGTCAAGGCCAGCACGCGAGCCCGCCTGACGCGAACAACTCAACGGCGTCATCACGCGACGGTGCCTATCTGCCGCGCACACACAGTGAGTCACCTCAGCCAGCGAGCCCGTCGAAGCAATCGGCGCCTTCCTGTCTGGCGAGTCTGACGCAATGCGTGGCGACGTCACCCGTCCTTGGGTGCAGCCACGTGCAGCGCAGCGGCTCCAGATTCGATGAGAATGACGCGGCCCAGCGGCGACCCCACTGGAGGATTCTGACCTCACGACCAGCGGCGCTTCTGGTTGGACATTTGGTTACTCAAAGAATCCACCCGGTGCATATAAAAAAAGCTTTGCGGCGCGTCGCGAGCAGTAGAGCTATGTGTTAGAGAGAAGAGCTCGGCTCTTGGGGTCTCTAAGCTGTCGGCCCCAGTGCCGAATTTGTAACGCCTCTGTATATATGCTGTACATAAACCTTGTTTAACTCACCGTCGTCTCGTCCGCTCGTCTATCAGCTCTGCGCAGAAGCAGTCGCTGAGCTGAGAAACCTACGCTACCAAACGGCTGGTGACCTTCCCGGCGGAGTTCGAAACAGTGGCGCCTTCGGGACCGTGTTGGCGTCGCCGTCTTTCGGAACAGTGGTTGCAGCGGTGAGATTCGTGGCGCCCTTCGTAACGTCGTCGGAGGCGCGCTTCGCAGCAGTGGTTGGCAGCTGCGGGATCGGCCTGCGTCAGCGACATCGATGCGGTAAGTGCCTTATGTTTTCCCCTCAGTTCACCAGACTACTCTAGCTCAGGTTATAGTAGTTTAGAGAAGGACTGTGTGAAGCATTAGAGTGAGCTTTGATCGTTTCAAGCAAGTCGAAGCGCTTTGAAACCAAAGGTAATGCGGAGGGTGTAAACACAGGAGTGTTAAAAATTGCTTGCGCGTCTTGCTAGTAGACTTATAGTGGGTACGGCAAGTAAATTCTTAACAGGGGCGAACAGCAAAAGGCTAGTGTGAACGATGGAGAACCTTAATTTGAAGGAACTCATCGAAATTTGTGAGGAACTCGACATTGCTTTGGGCCGTGCGAAACGAAAGCAAGCGATCCTTGAGATCATGAAGGATGAAGGAGTGTCGGCTGAGGAAGTCGATGAGGCCTGGGCGGATATCAAAGCACGCCGCGAGCAGGCTGAGAGGCGAGAAGTATAAGTTCGCGAGCGCGAAGAAGCTGAAATGCGAGAACGCCGTGAGGAGGCCGAGAGACAGGAGCGCCTTGAGTTGAAACGAATAAAATTGGCAATCCTACAGTGTTCGCAGATGCCTAGCGTAGCTTCTGCGACAGTTCAGGTCAGCGGTCAGAGAATTCGCGACCAACTGCCGCCGTTCGTAGTAGGCAAGGAGCGAAGTATCTCGTCAAGTTTGAACACGTCTGTGAGCGAAATGCTTTGGAGTGGTCTCTTTGGGCGCAGAACCTGTTAGCTCTTCTTCCCGGCGAAGTGTCCGACGCGATAACTTGCTTGTCGAGGGAAGCGTTTGAGAGCTATGACGAGGTTAAGGAAGTGCTCTTGAGACGTTATAAGTTGTCACCCGAGGCTTTCAGGCAAAGGTTCCGGTATGCTAAAAAGGGGAATGAGTCACACGTTGACTTCGTGTTTCGTCTGAAAGCCCATTTAATTGAATGGCTCAAGGGCGAAGGTGTTTATGACGACCGCGATAAAGTGGTAGAATGCATTGCATTGGAGCAATTCTACCGCTACATCGAGGAGGATGTCAAGCTTTGGCTGCAGGACAAACTTGGTGAAGTACAGCTAAACAAGGCAGCATAGTTAGCTGAGGAGTATTATACTCGTCGAGAGTTGCATAGCAGGGCAGTGCGCGTTGAAAAGGATGAAAGGAAAGAGGGCTTTTCAAAGAAACCTTATCTACGGAAGCCGCGAATTTGCTACAACTGCAAAAAGGAAGGGCACATCGCGATAAACAGTAAGCAACACTTTGCAACTATCCGAGAATCGAAAAACAAACAACAGCCGCGAATCTGCTACAACTGCAGAACGGAAGGGCACATCGCGATAAACTGTCAGCAAAAGTTTGCAACTATCCGAGAATCGGAAAACAAACGGAAGCCGCTTATCTGCTACAACTGCAAAAAGGAAGGACACATCGCGATAAACTGTAAGCAAATGCTTTCGCAACAATCCGAGAATCGGGAAAGAATATGCGGTTGTTAGAGCCGTATATCCAAGAAATTAGTGTGAATGGGAAAACGTGTCGAGCACTTCGTGACTCAGCGGCAACCTTGGACGTTGTCCATCCTTCATTGGTGTTTCCAGATGACTTTACAGGAGAATGCGCGTGGATCAGGCAAGTCGCCGAGGAGCAGAGTGTTCGCTTACCAATCGCCACGGTTGTCATTGAAGGCCCGTTCGGTGAGCTTCGCACCGAAGCGGCTGTGTCTGCCGCGCTAAATGATCGTTTTCCTTATCTTTTCTCCAACAACTCGGAGCAGCTTCTCAAAGAGGATGCAGGGTAAATCGTTCTTCTCCAACTTAGCGTACATGGCCCTCACGCGATCGCAAGCGCGGAAGCTTTTGCGGGAGCTTGATCTTGTTCTATGTGGTGAAACAAGTTCAAAAGCAGCAGATCTGTGTGACCTTGGCGGCGAGTCGACGGAACCTCAGACACAAGATTCTCCGTGTGAGTCATTTGAGCCGTCACTCGAGCGGCCCGTCGCCGAAGCGACTGGCGCGGTTTCCGTAGCAGGGGGAGACGACATGGCGCCTTTGAGTCAGAGCGAGAGGGGTGCAACGCTCTCGCCTGTAGTGGAAAGTTGGAGTAAGCTGTCGAGGGTTGATCGAGAAACGCTCATTCGAGAGCAGCGTGAGGACCTCTCGATAAAAGCACTAATAGAAAGCGTAAACTTGGGAACAAAGAAAAAGAATGTTTCTTTTTTTTCAGAAAGCAGGGCTCCTGTATCGGAGCTACACAAATGCTCAAGGTCGCAAGTATGAGCATCTCTTGGTGCCACAAAAGTATCGTCGCCAACTATTGGAACTGACGCTTGAAAATGCATGGGCAGGGCATCTCGGCATAATAAAGACCAAGGCTAGAGTTTCCCTTGAGTTTTCTTGGCCGAAATGCTGGAAGGATATCGAAGACTTTGTGCGCTCATGCGACACTTGTCAGAGAGCGGGGAAATGCGCGGACAAGTGGAAGGCACCCATGAAGCTTTCTGATACCAATTATGAAGTGAAATTAGGAAGGCGGCCTGACAAAGTTTACAACTTGATGAAACCATACGTTCAACGTCAAGCGGTCGTAAATCAGCTGTTGAATGCTTCAAAGGAAGGAGGAGCAGAACTTTTTAGTTTTAGTGAGGTAATCGAAAGGGAATCGGAGGTAATCTTGGAGCAGTTGAACCTAGAGCCTAGGTTAAGTGAAGTCCAGAAGGAGGACCTCAAAGGAATTGTTTCCGAGTTTGGATACGTGTTTTCGGACCGTCCCGGAAACACGATGGTGATCGAACACGATATCGAGCTAACTTGTGAGGAGCCAATCCCTAGCAAGCCGTATCGTTGTTCGCCTCTGCAACGTCGCAAGTATGAGCCGCTCTTGGTGCCGCATAGGTATCGTCGCCTAAAAGTGGCCGGTTACTGAGATGGAGCGTGATACTCCAACAGCGCAACTTCGACGTTCGCTAAAGAAAAAAAAAGGAAAGCTAAACGCTAATGCAGGTGCATTGAGCCGTGCGTTTAGTTAGTACCTTCTCCACCTTTCGGTTTCTCGCTGGCGATTCGGGGCAAAATTTTGACCTCATCACGACCTTTGCTGAGCGCTCTCGTCCAGAATGAGCTCAAAGAGCCAACTTTATGTTCTATTCTATTTCGTTAAGCTATTGTACGTGTAAAAATTTGAGTTGTCATTTTAAGAGTCTTGTGTCCCACATGTGCCTCTTGATGTAGAGGGAACGAAATTCCGATAGACACGTAGCTAGGTATATGTTGTAATATACTTTGTCTGGTGTTCTGTCGGGTGACCGAGGGCACTTGCTTGTGTCGTGTGTTGTCTGTTCTCGAACCGTTCTTGACAAGTTGCAGAACCATCGACAAGTGCTGAAACCAAAGATCGTCAGAACAGACGAGCGAAGCTGGTCGACAAGTTGTGGCGACAAGCCAGTGGAGCTGGTATCCGTCCTCAAGAATGGGATGTGTTCCCGGAACAGAGTCTGGAGCTGCATTCTCCCCATGGCCCTGGAGGCGAACCTGGAGGGACCTGGCGAACCAGCGCGCCTGACATCCAAGCCACGTGCAAGCAGCTCGTCTTTCCGGCGCATTGTCTGGCGTTGGGGGTGCTGTTATGCCTGCGAGTCCACAGCGAACGTTCATGCCTCTGAAAAAGGCAATCTGTGTCAAGGCCAGCCCGCGAGTCCGCCTGACGCGAACAACTCAACGGCGTCATCACGCGACGGTGCCTTTCTGCCGCGCACACACAGTGAGTCACCTCAGGCAGCGAGCCCGTCGAAGCAATCGGCGCCTTCCTGTCTGGCGAGTCTGACGCAATGCGTGGCGACGTCACTCGTCCTTGGGTGCAGCCACCTGCAGCGCAGCCTCTCCAGATTCGATGAGAAAGAATGACGCGGCCCAGCGGCGACCCCATAGGAGGATTCTGACCTCACGACCAGCGGCGCTTCTGGTTGGACATTTGGTTACTCGAAGAATGCACCCGGTGCATATAAAAGAAGCCCTGCGGCGCGTCGAGAGCAGTAGAGCTATGTGTTAGAGAGGAGAGCTTGGCTCTTCGGGTCTCTAAGCTGTCGGCCCCAGTGCCGAATTTGTAACGCCTCTGTATATATGCTGTACATAAACCTTGTCTAACTCACCATCGTCTCGTCCGCTCGTCTATCAGCTCTGCGCAGAAGCAGTCGCGAGCTGAGAAACCTACGCTACCAAACAGCTGGTGACCTTCC
Organism: Rhipicephalus annulatus; assembly: GCA_013436015.1. Lineage (NCBI taxonomy): Eukaryota > Metazoa > Arthropoda > Arachnida > Ixodida > Ixodidae > Rhipicephalus > Rhipicephalus annulatus. The sequence continues at coordinate 153,823 of WOVY01010845.1, forward strand.
CGGCGGAGTTCGAAGCAGTGGCGCCTTTGGGACCGTGTTGGCGTCGCCGTCTTTCGAAACAGTGGTTTCAGCGGTGAGATTCGTGGCGCCCTTCGTAACGTCGTCGGAGGCGCGCTTCGCAACAGGGTGCTCTCGTGATCACCCTTTTAACTTGGCGTGAACCAAAATTAGCATGGGAGGGTAAGATGGTTTGACAAATATGACACGCTCATCAACACGTGAATAATGTCACAATCCCGCCACGTACGTCGTGCCACAGGTGATTGGCACTTATAGTATCTACCCAGGAACGACGAGAACACACATGGGCAATATTAACGCGCGAGCGTTAAGAAATAACCGGCATCGGTAGCGTTGACCCGACGAATGCAAAGAATAAATGTCAAGGTCCCAGCTGGAATCGAACCCAAGCATTCTGCGTGGCAATGAAGCATTTTACCACAGAGCTACGCAAAGTTTCGGAACTACTTTTCAAATAGACGCTAATCTTCGTGAAACGTCAATAGTGGTTGCAGTGCTGCCTACCCAATTTTATAAACGTTACATGCATGTACTCTTTTAATACAGCCGTCACGTCGGGTTTACATATTGTGGTTAGTTGCCATGCGCTAAAGTTGATTTATGTAGCAGTGTCCCGAGTCAGCATCCTCGCAAGCATCAGTGCTTCATATCAGCTTCTGGTGTTGCTAATACGCATGTTCCACTTGACATCGTTGCGCAAGTGCAAACAACTGGTTATATAAACGTCTGCAACTCTTCGACATGTGTCTCTGCGGGCAACATCGGCACATATATTTTGCGTCCTTTCATGACGTGTCGCTTAATAAAAAAATTGCAACACAGTCACCTTCCCTCCGCATGCTTCGCATAACGTCGATTTACACGTATGTGAGATCTGCCTAATTTTTATTGTATGAAACTCTATGGCTTCCCACGTCTCTCATCATAATCTTGTTCTTCTTCTTCTTTTTTTTTTGTCATAGCGTACAGTGCACAAAATGACACCCGACCCCATCTGCCTGCTTGCTCGATCTACACCTCAGATCAAGGCAGTTAACCTTGCCATTTTCTCAGCTGTTATTACCAATCTCGTTATTTGACCTCTTTGGTTGATAAAAACTTAGTGTTCTGAAACAAAGTTTCACACCCGCATACCGACCACCCATCGTTACCCTTTCTTACAAGATGTCTTCACAGTGGCTCGTTCGCCCTGCTGACTGTTGCTTACCACGCGTGTTGTGTCGGTTGTGTCCCTATTTTTTCGTCCTCGTGTAGCTTATGGGCTAAAAGTTCTACCTATTCACTAAGGCTGAATTTCTACTCTTGTGAAGTTTTTTTTTTTTTTTTAACTCCGACATATGGGTGCAGAGACAGCACAGATGAAACGTTGATGCTGTCAAATGTGTTATTGTGGCTTGTATAAGGACTGCTTGCTTCTGTGTGGCGAGTCATAAATGCATTTAGTTTTCTGTGAGTGATCCACAAAAGTGGCCGACAGCTGTTTCATTCTGGGCTTTTTTTGAAGTAAGCCTTTTCAACGCGCCAAAACATTACGGCGAAAAGCGTAGCCTCTGAGACATAAACTAAAACAGCCGTCTCGGAGGCCGCGCTTTTTGCGTGATACTTATTCTTTCTACTTAGGTGGCGCTAGCTGTCTGCCCAACACAATTGCTCTGATCGACTAGAGGTCACGTCGACCGCTGCACGGAGGAGAAATCGGCGATCGGGCTTTCCCAGGTTTCGCTCCCGAGTTACTTCATTCTGCGATTCCGCCCGATTCAACGCAGGGCCTCCGGCTGTGGTCGGGTCTGTGGTCGCAAGCTTCTGTGTGAAGTGGTTGCTCTCTTTATTTGACGATCTATGCGCGACAGAAAGTGCTGTGACGGAAACATCGCGCGTTACGGACTGATTATACCACCCGAAACGGTGTGCTGCCGCTTTTCAAGCCTCGATCGCCCGACTGGAAAAAAGTAGTAGCGGTGTGGTAGGCGTAACGTCTTGCTGTCAGAGCGGAGGTTTCTGATCACGGCCACGTCGAACACTTCCGAGTCGCCGTCGAGACCGCGCCGTGAACGGGACGCAGTGAACTCCGGGTCTCCGGCAAAGTTTGTCGCGCCAAAGTTCTGCGTGGCCTTCGACAAACTAAGGTAAGCTTCCACGTAGTGAATGGTCATTGATCCTTTAGAGCTGCCCGGGCTACGTGATGGGGGCCAGTTCTTAGAATCCCCCGATCTTGTTTCTCCGTAGCGCGACTGCATGGGTTCGGGTGAAAAGACTGGGATTGTGTTTCGCGTGCCAAGGTTCCGTCCGTACGAGTGAGCTCGCGTCCCGCGCTCTACTTATTCGCTGTGTGTAGTTATTCCTCGAGTTGATCGCATCTTTGAGCAGTTTATGAGCCACCTGCAGCATTAACTCTGCCTGAAGCTTCTAAAGGTAAATGTACCTTAATTATCTTATATTTAATTTATGAAGCAGTTATTTATCATTTACACTAAGAGTGATGTAAGTGTTTCCCTGGTTCCGTCGCTACAAGTTAGAGCATAATGTCGCGAAATAACTGACGTAAACGTTGCGTTGGAGCAGGTGTGGCATAATTTTCTTGACACCAGGTATTGCATATGTGATTTGAAGCTCGAGGCCAGAATGCTGCATTTGTCTTGTGCATTCTTTTGCTGTGTGCCCCTATGTCTTCACAGAATCTCGATTATGCAGCACTCAAGGTGCAGCATATAGCATACGCAAATAGCAAGTGTCTCGTACGAAGCATGCTCTTTACAAGTCAAATGATAGCCCCATGTGATGCAAATGTTCCCTAGAGCTGTGAAAGATGTGCGTATTCGTGCACTGTCACCCACTTCACACTGAATATATATTTTATTGTTTTAGCACCCCACACTTCCAGCTACTTTACTTAGGCTGTGGCAGTCGGCATACACCAATATAACCGTACAAGAATTTTTTGTGAAACCTGTGCTGGCAAAATGCCAGTACTTTTGTGCTGGGATAGCAGGGCAGAAACGTTCATTCTCATTGGGTGTTTGACGAAGTGGTTCAGTTGTCATGTCACGTGGCATTCCACGCCGGTAGGATGCAGGTAACACGAGGAGGTGTAAGAAAAGTGGTGTGGGGGGTTGGGAGTTGCCTTTTTAAAATAATTAAATTGGGGCTTTAAGTTCTGAATGCACAATATGACCATGACTTCCTGAGGCATCATAATGCATAGAGTGCTTTCTTGCTTGTGAAGTTGAAAGTAGGTTAGTCTGAGGAAAAGGAAAGTTGTGTTAGAAGAGTCACGTGACAGATGCTGGATAAGAAAACTTTTAGCATTATCGAATGACAATGTTGCTAGACAAATTTGTTCTGTTCAGAAGTTATATATGACACAGCATTTTTATGCACAGTGCAAGTACTGCAATGTGTGTATTTTGTTCTTATATGTGAATATTTGTTGAATATATGTGAACAATATTTTGTTCTTATATGTGAAAAGGAAATTTATTGAACAATGGGTAGCAGCGCTTACAGGCTACAGCAGACATTTCCAAACTATGACAAGCAGTGTACCATTGTTTATAGAGTGTAAAGTGCACATTGTATCTGCCAATACTAATAATGTTGAGGAAACTTGGAGGATAACAATGAAACATGCAGTTGAGAACCACGCAACAGGTGATAAAAAATAAGCACATCATGGTACTCGACTGATGACTCGCAGGTCGCGGGACTGAATCCCGGCCGTTGCGGCCATATTTTCAATGAACGCAAAAATGATCGACGCCCGTGTATGCATGTGTACTTAAATTTAGGTACATGTTAAAAAAAATTCAAGTAATCAAAATTTCCAGAGCCCTTCACCACAGTTTGTCTCACAATCATATTGTTCTTTTTAAAGATTGTTGAATGTGTTTTTGAAGAAAGAAAACAACAAAGTGTGGTCACGAGAGGAGCGCTGACGCATGTTGTGCCGCATGGAACGTTATGCCTAAGATAGACAAAGTCACCACCCTCATTCTACAGTGTTTTTAGGTTGTTAAAACCCAGCAATTATTATTATTATTAATGGAACAAAAGGACAGATTCTGTTACAACACTAAGATTAGTTCTGTTACAACACCAAGATGCACTTAATGCATATCTTTTGTTGCTAGATAATGTCAGTCTAGGTGCACTAGGTAGTGAGGCTTGGTTGTTAGGGAGATGGCACATGCACTGACCACAGCTGTATTGTATTGTTATATCAGCATTCTCCACTTGTTCGATAATTCAAAGTATCTTGCCTTTAAAGTAAGAAGAGAACAAACAGGCGTAGCCGACATTGTAGCTAACATCGATAAAGAAAGTGAACTTGGGCAGGCAACATAATGCAAAATACGGGTAACTCTTGGACCACTGTAGCTAAAGAGTAAATATCAAAAAAATAGGATACGTATGGACTGATAAAATCAAAGTTCGCAGGCGTAAAATGAAATCGGCTCGCAGAGGACAGGACAAATTTGAAATTATTTGGAGAGTTCGTGCTGCAGTGGACATAATAGGCGGAAAGTGCTGGCATGGTGATGATAATATGCTTTCTTCGTTGAGCTTTCATAATGGAGTTGTATTTGTTCATTTGCATCATCTTGAAATTGCTTAACATCACTGTTTGTACTTGCACAGTTTCGATTGGTTCTTTTCAGCTGAAAACCAATTACTTATCCACACCATGAGGAGATGTCTACTGGGGTTATAGTACAGCTGTGTCAATGAGGCATTGGCAGCTATCTTCTTGTTCTCACATGCCTCCTTTATTAACGAGGCCACACTTGTGCTAATCAAACACACCAATCTCGTTGATGGAAAAGTGTACTGTGTCCTCCTGACTTGCACATTATGTTGCTCTGCAGAACAGCATTGGCATGCCATGAACATTTAATGCAGGCCATGGTGGTGAAAAACATCTGCTGCATAGGAGCTGGCTACGTTGGGGGTCCCACGTGCAGCGTTATAGCCCACAAGTGTCCTGACATCAAGGTTGTAGTCGCAGACAAGAGTCCTGAGCGCATCAGGCAATGGAACTCGGACGACTTGCCTATATACGAGGTTAGAAATATAGTTTCTTTCGTTAAACACTCTTTTATGTTTAATGAAACAAAGTGCATGCTACTTTTTTCTTCTTCAATCTCTTTATCTAGTGTGTCTACAATGGCGTTGCCTTGCTCTGAAAGAATAGCGTTAGGTGCCCCTTAGCACACGTCAAACTTTAGGCTTTTTCAGTGTTAGTCACAATCGTGCACCACAAATATGGTGCACGACTGTTACTAGGGCTAAAACTGTGTCGGCAATATGGTGCACGATTTTGACTGTGTCAGCACCACTTGCCCAATCAGGTGCTGAAAAGAGAAATAACATTTAACGTAACAAAGGAGAAAAGGTGGCCAAACACATGAACGCGCTAGCGCTAGTGTGCGCACACACACACACAGCGTGTCATAAGCCTCATCCACCCAGCCATTCTGTTACAACACTAAGATGCACTTAATACGTGCCTTTTGTTGCTAGATAATGTCAGTCTAGGTGCACTAGGTAGCGAGGCTTTCTTCTTAGGGAGACTGCACATGCACAGAGCATGGCTGTATTGTATACTTATATCAACATATTTCACTTGTTCGGCATTTCAAAGTATTTTGCCTTTACAGTAAGGTTCGAAGGAAAATTATCATTTGCATCAGGAACATGCACCATATAAATTTTGCACATCTATGTCATGTTTGGGTGCCTAAAGATGCTTCTTGTTTGCTTAGGGATGAATATGGGGGTGGGTCCTTTAATTTTTTAAACACTGTATCAGAAGAGCAAAGATAATGTTGCATGTACTAACACATGTCGCACTTTCTTCCCCTCAGCCCCACTTGGATGACATTGTCAAAGCTTGTCGTGGGCGAAACCTCTTCTTTTCATGTGACATAGACACAGCTATCCAGGAGGCTGATCTGATCTTCATTTCAGTCAACACGCCAACAAAGAACTACGGGTTCGGAAAGGTGAGAAGCCTTGTAGCTTGTTATTAACTGGCTGCTCTGAATACAGCATAGAAGCATTGCGTCCTCAATTAGAGAGCTTGCTAGCATGTATGAAAAGTATATAACACTGCAACGAGAGTTCATGAACCGCCATTGTCACAAGAGCAATTATATTCAAGGCCTAGCATGTAGATAGGCCTTTAGTATATGCTAGTCTACACAAGTCACAAGTAATCTAAGCATGAGCTACACAATAAAATTGCACAATTCAGTCTAGTCATCAGTTTACGAAAGACATCAGCTCACACACAAAAAAAATCACAACTTACAATGATTGACAGTGATTAAACAGAAAAATGCTTAGCCCTGCAGGATCCAATGTTTTGATGAGGTCTCTTGTCAAAACCTCTTTCCTAGGCTGTTCTTTAGTCACTGTTCATTATGCAAAGCAGTTTTTTTTCACGAATTACAGCAGTAGCCTGTTACTCCGAATTACAGTCTCACATCAGGCAAAATTAGACCAGCTTGTTCCCTTTTATTTCCAGCCATATAAATTGCAGTGCTCAAAGAATGATCGATGTCAATTTAGAGCTAACTACTGTGATTATTTTCGTTTCTATTATGTGATGTTTTTGTTAACACCGCTGTGAATTTGGCAGCCACAATCAGACCCCAGTCTCTACTATCTTTAGCAACCACATTAATGCACATAGCATGAATGGGCTGTTTTACATAAAGGGGTCGCGACAACCAATTTTCGAGCATAATCTATGTTGTGTGAGTTGATCCTTGTACAATCACAGACAAGCTGGCAAAGTTAGCCAGAGTTCGTCGTGCCGTTAATTTATAATTCAATATTTTCATAAACGAGCGAGCGCCCTGAGAGTCGGGCAACACTGGCACGCTCGCTAGCCGTGACGTAACAAGCTGCTTGCTGGGCGAGCTGCTGCACCGTCTACATTACGGAAGACGATTGTGTTCTGTGGTCAGCTGCGCTTGCAATCCAGCTTTTCCTGCATTGCTCAACTTGCCATTGGAACTAAATGACTTGCAGCAGTTGAAACAAATCCACCACGTCACCCATGTCGCGCTGGTACTTGCAGCAAACAATTTTTGGTCAGTCTGTCTGAGGTCAAAAAGTGTCCTACGATTGTTCAACGCGTGAGACATTTTACACTACAGAGATAAATATTTATTGAAACTTCTCGCAGGCAGTGCCATGGTTAAGCGTCACACTTGCTATTTTTTACCGGAACCCAATGCTAACGACAGAGTTCAAACAACTTTAGTGCCGCACTGACATGCCGTTTGGTTCAGCCAATGTTTACATATGTGGCACGCAACAATTGATGGAAAAACAACAACCCGAAAGCGGAGCATTGGTACGACCACCTATTTATTGTGTTCAGCACAGAAAGTCGTGCATGCACGTATGCTAGCAAATAAAATCAGCACGCTATCAATTCCACTGCGCAAAGTAACACTTGCTCACTAGTGCAGCATCGAGAGACCCCGTGTCTCAAGCTCTCTTGTCAACCTGGCACGCTTGAAATAAAACTACTTGTCATTACGGAACGCCGTCTGCAACATCTCCTACAACACAGGTCGTTAGCATTTGAGTTCGTTCTGTCTTCGACGCTTGAGCTGGTGGCGATGGGGTCAAAATGCGCTGTGTACACATTGTCGTCGCCGCTTCTGCTACATGATAAACCACGTGATGCCTCAGTCGTGAGTTGATGATGGGGCCAACGACATGGTGATGTTACAGGTAACATGCCGCAACACTCGCAACACACAGACCATGCAGCAAGCGACACTCGCAACACAGTGAATAGACCGTGTGCGGTAGGTGCTATTTGGTAGCAGATGATGGCATTGCTCCTTAGAGCTTGTGACGTCACGCATGCCATGGCAAAATGGCGATTGCCGTCGACTGGCGAAGTTTACAGCCAATGTTTATATGTGCCGCAGCTAATGTTTACATGTGCTGCTTCTACACCTTGTTTTGGACTGAAATAATCTTTTACAGTCTAGTTTTCACATCTTTACAAGCATATTTGACCATTTAAAGAAACTGACGACCAATTTTTATAGTACCCATGTTTTTTAGCGCAACAGAAGGCTTACTATTAAGAGTGTCGAGTCACAGAATTGTAACGTGAAAAACACCGTGAAACATTTGTAATAAAATCTTGAATCATGGTGACTGTGGAGTTATATACAGACAGCACATGCTGTAAACAGAGAGAGGTGAACTCATATTTGTATGTGGTGACTTGCTGCGTATGCATGCACTCTATGCGAATTTGCCGTGGCTGAACATGTTTCAATAGTTGCCATGTAGGCAGCGCCACTTCTCTGCTTGTAACTTTCTTTAACCTCGTAAGCAGCACGGAGCAGAGCGGATAGGTGTAATAATTTACCAAAATCAGGCTATGTACAGCATCGTGAACGACTCCATATTCCAGCTTGAAGGCTCTTCCATAGGCTGTGTAACATACCGGCTTTCTGTGACTTTTAAATGCAATTTGAAAATATAAATGCTACCTACATCGCAAAAACGATGCTTGACTATGTCACTGTAATTCATGGTCTTATCATTTCCACTAGGATCTAATTGCATGTTCTTGCCAGTTTACCTCTTATATCTCATCGTGTGAGCACAGTAAGTATGTATAAGGATAAACTACCAAATGCTATCTAAGCTAAAGGTGCACAGCGATCATTGCTTATTGGGTTACTATGTGTCTCTGAATCAGGGAAGGGCAGCCGACCTGCAGTACGTGGAGGCGGCTGCCAGAACCATAGCTGAGAAGGCCATCACTCCAAAGATTGTGGTTGAAAAAAGCACAGTTCCGGTCAAGGCTGCTGAGAGTATTAGCCGTATCCTCAAGGCCAACATTATGGAAGGAGCGAAGTTCCAGGTAAGCCTTAGGATTATTACAACTAATTTATTGTAAATACTAAGTGTAGTTTCATAATATCTATGTGATAAAAAGATTATAAAAGATCTGTTGTGATCTAATGTTTGACAAAAACCCATCAAGGCATGTGTAGAGTGGTTTTTTAATTAAAGGGCCAGTAAACAACCTTGAGGTCCAAAAATTTGAATAGAAAAATTTTAATATGCACAGTTTTGCTATGTTAACATGCTGCTGCAAGAATTTTGTGAATACATGCTATAATAAGGAAGTTACAGGGGTTTGGACATCTGTTTCAGCCAGATTTAAATTTTCGTGTGGCAACTTGCCACCTTTCTTGCCATAGCGAGAGGAAGGAGTAGCCCGTTGTCATGACTCGGCTCACTTCGGCAACGTGACAAGACGTCCATGATACGTCATCGGCGCTCAACCAAGGATCAAGCGGGGCTTCCCCCACATGAGCATATGTAATAACAGTGAAGGCAGGAAGCGAGGCGCACTTTTTTTCTCACAGTGAAGTACTGAGGTGCCCCTTTATCTCGGAGGCTTTCGTTCTGGCAATGCAGCTTCTCCCGTAGCCTCTGGCTCCTCAAAACGACAGGGAGCAGCACAGAAAAATAAAAATGCGGACCGCGCTGCTGGAACTACATTGCCGCAAGGCTAAGGTGCTGTTTGGTAGCGCAAAGAACCAGTTGACAACCTCAGTTGTGCGTAACGTTGCCCATGGGCAAGCTTTCGTCAGACTGCACATGCGAGGAGGATCAGTCAGGCAAGGGAAACAGGCGCGGAATTTTTTTTTCGAAAAGGAGGGTCTGCGCGGCGCACAGCGCTGTAATATTCTGCTGTCAACTGTACGAATTGGTGAGCTTGTTTGGAAACTGCAAAGGAAATGTCGGAGCCCGTTCACTGGCCCTTTAAGGCTGATGCACACCGGCGACTGGCAGCAGTCGTGCGACCATTTGCGACTGGTCGCAAACAATCACAAAGCGACTGCTTTGGCTAGTCGCTTTCTGACCAATTTTCCAGTCGCGCGACTGCAGTCCAAAGCTGCTGGAACCAATCAGCGATCTCAAATTTTTGTTTTTTTTTTTGTTTTATTTTTCAATGCTGTGCGAGAACGGACGAAAACAATAAATGTGGCACGCTTGGTTCGCTCTGTTCACTCAGCTAGCGGCGATCAGCTGATCGGCGTCGATCTCCAGAGTTCTCGCTGATAACGAGATCCGGACGTGACTCTCCAGTTTTGCGATTTCTGGTCGCCCACATGCAGCCTCTGCGGGTGTGAACATCAGTCGCTTTTTAGTCGCCAGTCGCGGATGGTCGTGCTACCGCTGCAAGTCGCCGGTGTGCACCAGCCTTTAGTGTGTTGCATTTCTGAGCTTGGAGACTTGGTGTATGTAAAAGTTTGCATTTGTACAAGGCAACAAAGCCAATAAATTACACGGTGTAAGAGTAACAGAGAGAAGCAGGTTAAAAAAAATTCAAGAAAGTTGTAGTACCAAGAAGAAGTCTATCATTAATTGGAAATATCAGAGAAGCATGATGAGTGATTAGGGATACTTTAGAACATCCCTGACACTGAAGCTATGCATAGTGACTCTCCTTACTTTCCTAGGTACGTGTGATAATTTTGTAAGGTCTATATTACTGTATACCATCGTAAGCAAAAGTACAGATACTGCAAACATTGTGGTGAATTCGAGTGCAGCTTCCTTGTTGGATATGTGCAAATGCACACAATGGTGTACTGTGCTGTAGGCCAAGAGAACAATTAATGTGTGTCTGTTCTGACACATGTTTATTTTACTCGACATTATAACTGCTGGTTAGAAAACATTGTGCGGCCTAAATTGTCAGATAATTTGCAAACATCAACAATCTTGACTCTTGACTCTTGTTTATTCTTTATCCTTACATTAATAAAGGGGCCCGGCAGCACTTTTTGTGCATTATCAGAAAACGCTGGCAATCCATTGTCGAGCTCCCAAGAACACGTGAGCCAAATATTATATAGGGCAGCACGCTGCCTGGAGTTCACAACGAATTCCCGAAATCACCTAAATATCGTTTTCTCTTGTCCTGACATATAATGCTATGTACTCAAAAACGAGTGTCTCATAGGCCCAAGTATCATGCCATTCATAATGAAATATTGGGAGCGCAAACCAACGGGACACAAGAGAGGAGACAAGCACGCGCAGTTTTATGCTATCATGCCATTGGCTGATTTGAGCATGGTGCGTTTGGGAGTTACTAGAGCCTCTGTGAGAGGCCACGCCGTATCCGCTTGTGCACATGCAATGTCACTGAAAAACAATGTGTTCAAAGAAGAAAAAAAAATTTATGACAGCCCTACACGATCATTTTAGAAACTTTTAATTACTGACGTTCGGGTTTTTTAGCAATGTTTCTTGAAGTTGTGCGTGATTTTCTAGTTTTATTTGGATTGGCAAACCCTGCTATGTTTGTGCGAAAAGTCGGTTTCACCGTGGCTTGTTTATTTTGTAGTTCCAAGTGAATTCTGCGTTTTGTTGCTTCATTGTTTTTGTTACATTGCATTGCATTGTATGTGCGTGAACATTCTTTTTTTCTGCCCGTCCTGCTTGGACCATTAAATTGGTCTGCAGTATTGTATAAATAAATAAATAAATAAATAAATAAATAAATAAAACAGAAAGAAAGAGAGAGAAAAAGTGCTCAACGTCACGAGGCGCACGTGGCGTTCCTTCTTTCCCCGTGCCATCCCTTCTTTCTTAGCTGCCAGCGTTTTCATTGGGACAAGAAAAGAAAAAAATGCAAATGAAGTTGGCAACGAATTTTTGTTACTTCGCTCGTACTAGGCAGATTATAAAAATTTTGTGGTGGTCAGTTTGTGAGGCAATAAGCTCCTTAATGAATTATTGCACAGCTGCTTGAAGAAGTTTCGCCATGCCTATTTAATTAGAGAGCAATGGAGTGTGTACCAAGTTTCCCAGACCACACCTTGCCTATCTGTCTTCTTCTTAGCATTATCTCATTGGCACCATGGGTCACTGCTGTCAGACTCAAACTTAAACAATGAAAACGCACAAACAAGCCATATGACATATTGCTGCTCACTATCTGTTTTCTACTAAACTTCTTTTTACAAAGTATGAAATTCTTCCAGTGTTCTCTTTATATAATTACAGGCTGATCCTGTGCTATAAAGCATTTGTTAAGCATGGTACCAATACCATAATTAATCTTGAAGCTAAATGTAAACCCCAGTGTTCGACTCCCCAGGCACAAAACAAAAAAAAGTGGACCGTACCCACCCGTGGAACAGTTTATGATCAACAATCAGTGTCTTACTGGCTGTCTTTCCTGTTAAACTTTTTAAACTGCAAAAATTTTGACCCTTTGTCGAATCAATATTGTTAGATTAAACGCTTTGCCCAGCTAATTTATTTTCTCGAATAATACATTTCTCGTAATTTTGGCCACTCTTCTTATCGATTGTTGATTTTCGATTGCTTCTTATCGATTGCTTGTCATTTTATGACTAAAAATATGTATTCTCTCGCTATTTGTTTGTAGTGCTTTGTGTCATAATTTTTATATTACTTGATGCTATGTTATGCTTGGTACCTTTATTTTGAATTATTCATGTGTGATTGTGCATCATCCAGCTGCTTTGCTAACTTGTTGGAATGGGGTCGGGACCTCGTCAAGCTCTCAACCTTTCAGTCCCATACTCCTTCTATCGAAAGGAAATAAATTGATTGGCATAGTCAAGTGTATATGTAATGCTGTTAAGGTGCCCTAACCAGAATTCTCAGCACCTTTTGCGCAAGAGTGGCTGTGATGAAAGAAGCTTACTAAATGTTTCATTCTATTCACAGGTTCTTTCAAACCCTGAATTTCTAGCTGAGGGCTCAGCTGTTGCAGACCTACTTAATCCAGATCGCATACTCATTGGAGGAGAGCAGACCCCTGAAGGCCAAGCAGCTATTGAAGAGCTGTGTTCGGTGTACAAGCACTGGATTCCTGAAGACCGTATCATCACCATGAACACCTGGTCTTCAGAGCTTTCGAAACTGGTAAGTCACCCTCCACAGATTTTATAAAAGGTCACAGCTACTGGCTGGCTGTCTGATGTGCAAACGTTGTATTATTGTGTCTTTGCAGGCCGCAAATGCTTTTCTAGCTCAGAGGATTTCTAGTATTAACGCTGTCTCTGCCATTTGCGAGTCAACTGGAGCTGATGTTTCTGAAGTGGCCCATGCAATTGGAAGTGACAGCAGAATTGGTCCGAGATTTCTTCAAGCCAGTGTTGGTAAGGAGGATGTCGTACCGTATCTACTCGCATAATTTACACACTTTCTTTTTACATAAATTTAATGTTTCAGAAAGCGTGTGCACAAATCTTGCAAAGATTTTGCAAACATATTCAAAGTAATGTCCAATATGTATATTTGTAACGTGCAATATACATTTAAAATAAAATAAAATAACCTAGCACAATTAAAGAGTACTTGTTCATTTAACAGAACACACACTTGCATCAACCATATCCGGTCACGGTCTAATCATAACTAGTGGTTGAGAAATCCGACTCGGGATTAACGTTGCGGCCTCTGAAACAAGATCCGTTTGCTTGAAGCCCTTCTCTACTATGCTGGGGGAAAGAGAAGCTATGCTGAGAGTACCCACACGTAGTGACGGTCTGTCTATTCTCCCTATGGGAGTGCATGTTATACACGTAGTTCTTAAAGAGTTTATTCAACAGTACATATGCAGACTGCAGAAATTCTGCCTAACATGTGCAAAACAGATGTTAGGCCGCCATGGATGACAGTAAAATTGGCGTTCATGTCCCAAGACTCCCATCGTGCTGTGTACAAGTTGGCCTTTGAAACGGCTGAGCGCTAACAGCGACGGCAGTTGCGGCGAATTCCCTGATCACTGAACTCTGACAGTGTCAAGCTATCCCTTCATCAACGCTTAATTTATCTGAAGGACTATGCACTCGCATCCTATACTGTCTATGATAGCAGAAGTCTCTGCAGCCACACAAAATCTGCTTGTTGACGCGTTCACATGCGTGACTGGCTTGAGTGGAACAGAGAGCACAATATAGTTGAAAAAATTTATTTCCCTGTAATGATAGTTAAAACTTAGGGATGCACATATTATGTGAGTAAATATGGTATTTTGTTTTGACAGCTCTGAACAGACATTGCATTTTCTTTTAATGCATCAGAACACATTTGTCAAGATAACGAAGCATGTTACTAGGCTCTGGTATCATGTATTACATATTGGGGGCTGTCAGTGTTCGACAGCTAGCATATAATGTTGCATGCATGATAAACGGTAATTAAGAGTTACAGGAGCTGGAAGAATATGTTTGAATCAAACGAAATTTCAAAGTGTTGAATGTATAAAAGAAAACAACCAAAGAGCACTTGCTGCATCAACATCCCATCATCTGTTAAGGAAATTTGCAAAACTAACTTTAATTGTTAATTGTGCAAAAAAAAAAGAAATCTGCACAAGTTGCCCTTGGGTCACCTTTAAAAGGAACCAGAACTCGAGCTAAAAGCTGTTCGAGTTAATGTAATCACCAAATTTGTATCCTAATGGAACACAAGCTGTCGTATGAGTGGAGATTTTTTTATTATTGAACAATGAATTTTACCTTCTGAATACAAGAAACACCATAAATATAAGAGCATGGTTTTTCCCTTTTGCTTTGTCTTCAAGTTGCAGGTAAGTTGCAAATAAATTAAAGGGACACTAAAGGCAACTATTAAGTCGACGTAGATTGTTGAAATAGCGGTCCAGAAATCTCGTAGTATTACTTTTATGCCAAGGAAGGGCCTATTTTGAAATAAAATGACACTTTAGTGGTTCGCATCGGGTTAGCGCACTTCAAATTACCCGCATCAAGAAGCCGACCGACAGGATTGTCTCATGTCAATGTTGCCATGCACAACGTTGCCTGGCTTTACTGCGCTAGTAGAAACAGACTGAAAGCAGCGGGAGCCACATCAGCAAAATCGGCCATTGATCGATTTTCCGCCACTAGCTCCAAGATTGCAGACGTTTTTTTTTGTTCAACTGGGTCCCGCTAGATGGCACCACCTGTCCAGTGTAACTATGCTAAATTCGAATTTTCGAACCACTTGTGCTCTGTGTCCGGCGGTTATTTTTTTTCATGAATCAAACAGAAACGAAGATGCAGCATCTGATTGCGTTTCTTGATGCACGAAAGGTTCTTTATTCAGTGCTGCTAGATCGATTATTAAAATAGAAATAGGGATCATTCTGAGAATGTCTTAATGCAGCACTTTTTTTCTTGTGCATTTACCTTGATTTCTCAGTGAGTAAGGCACTGTTATTGATAATATTGTCGTTTTAGATGTTGTCATACATTGAGCTTTCACTCTGACGTAATTTGTCATTTGACATTAGTGTCCCTTTAATTATAATAGGATTCAGATAGAGAGATTGGGTCAGAAAGCAGGGGGTTCAGCCTGAGCTTGTGCACTCTGCACAGGGGAAAAAGGAAAAAAGTAGTAATGGAGATGAGGATGGGTACAGAAGGAGGTGATGCATATGGATTCCACACACGTACACATAGTTTATGGAGAAGAGTGATTTCTCGCCAAATATAGAGTGATTTTGTAACATTCCAACGAACAAGTCAGAAGGAAAGTTAAATGCTGAAGCAGTCTGTTTTGACGCCACAGACCGAATGTGGTTAGTAGAGTTTACATTATACCGAGGCAGCTTCAGACAGTCAAAATTGGTTGAATATGAATGGCCCAGTAACTTTGCTGTAGATCTCTATTTTTTTTTTTTCAAGTTCACATGAATGTATTTATCCTGCATAGGAGTTGTAGACTTTTGCACAGCATCAGAATAGGTGGCAAGCTCCGGAAGTAGCGTGCTGACCACACCATTATCATCCTGCACACTATTTTGCCACCCTTTATTGGGAGAGGCACCAAGCGCTGATGACTCATTGCACACAAACCTGCTGGGGGTGGAGGACACACGTGCATCGTCTGACATGACAGAAAAGTTTCAGAAATTTGTATTTTATCTGCAAATATTAAGCAAAATGGCTGCTTCATGCGTAAGAACTTAAGCTCAAACGTAGCCACCAAGTAGCCGTGGAGCCAACCTGAAATTTTTGTCGTCACACAGGGACATAAGAAAGCCAACTTGGAGCATAAAAGCCACAAACGGTAATTCTGACCAGCACGGAGACTGCATTCTTCATCACCATGTAACTGTTAAACTTTGTCAATCATGAGGAGCGAATGTTTTTTTCTGTAATGCAAGAGAGACATGTTTTCATAGGAGTAGGCATGTTAAAAAACCACATGCACAAGTTGATTAGCAAGCAGCTGCCCCTCCCAAGCTACTAAAAAAAAGTAGGGGTTACTCCTTTACAGGCACTGGCACTGAATATTGCAGCAGTATCCATTGTGACTTGTTGCAGGAAAAGCAATTCCGATTGCCTATCTTTCTTTTCTTCTTGATGCACTGAAAAGCCTGTTGTACCACCTCTGTGCGTGTTTTCGCAAGCAAGATTGATACACACTTAGCATTGTTATTGTTGGTCAAGTGTTTCTGGGGTTACAGCAGTGACTTTCCTTTGCTCGGCAGGTTTCGGAGGCAGCTGCTTCCAAAAGGACGTGCTGAATTTGGTTTACTTGTGCGAATGCCTCAAGCTTCCAGAGGTTGCCAACTACTGGTATCAGGTAACTCCTCCCCACATGTCTTAGCAGTTGATGTTAACAAATAATGCTCCATCTTGATGCAGTTGGCCCTTGTTCGAAACTCTGGTACTCGTATGCAACAGCCATTCGTCGGTTGAAAATGCAGGATCAGGTGAATGAATGGCTGCAATGGCGTACGGACTCTTTCTGCTACCAGTATTTGCTCACTGTTCATTTTTATGTTGCTAACTGCACAGTCTCAACGTGAGACATCACATTGATGGTTGCAGAGACCTGCCACGGTGGTCTAGCGGTTAGGGCACTCAACTGCTGACTCAAAAGTTACGAAATCGAATCCTTGCGACGGCCGCTGTATTTTGATGGCGGCAAAATGCTAGAGGCCCGTGTACTTAGATTCAGGTTCACGTTAAAGTGCCTCAGGTGGTCAAAATTTTCACAGCCTTCTATCACAGCGTCCCTCATAATCATATTGTGTTTTGAGACATAAAACAATTATTATATGGTTGCAGAGGTCGGACAGTGCAAGTGCAAGATTTCAAAAATAATGAAATTCTCATCTATACATTGAAAGTAATGTGCAAAGAAGAATTCAATTTGTGCCAGAATCGGAGAGAACATCATGTGAGCATTTGTCACATTTCAGGTGGTGGAAATGAACAGCTTTCAGAGGACTCGATTTGCACAGCGAATCATCGAGCGGCTCTTCAACACTGTAGCCAGAAAAAAGATTGCAGTTCTTGGCTTTGCATTCAAGAAGAACACTGGTGACACGAGGTGATCATGAACCACTTGTGCATGTTACATCAAATCATCATGCTCTGCACAGGGCTACATACAGTGGAATTTTTTTATTTTCGGTTCATGAAATTTTGATTTTTGTGTGCATGAACGATGGAAACCACTGAACCAACATGTTTGATGGAATTCGGTTTCTTATTAAGCAGTGAAACCTCTCTCATGCTGTTCCAGACTGAATGAAATGGGGTGTTCTAAATGCTGCATACACCGCACATAATGTTAGTGGCCGGAGCCCGAATACAATCTGCACTATAATCGAAACAATCTTTTTCTAAGCCTGCAGTTGTTGAGCATACCACCATGTTGAGCATACCACCTCATGTGTGAGAGATTTGAGGCATGTGATGCGGGGTGCTTGCAACCATTTAAATTTCCAAAGGTTCAAAAATCAACGTCCAAAAACCCACGTTGCCAATAAACTGAATGCAGAGGAAAACAATCTAACGAAAGAAAGTGCCATTCCAGAAATAAACTTCCCTTGAAGTGCAGCTTTTGCCAAAAGTTGTTTATTCTGTCCCAAACCGCAACTTTGATTGCCTGGGACAGCTATCGTAAGGCAACCAATGCTGGTTAGGCCTAGGCTGTGGGTTGTCATGTTGTCGCCGTACGTTTCCCTAAGACAGCATGTATATTGGGTGTCTAGAACGTCTTGGCTGCAGCGGCTGCATTTCCGATGGAGGCGGAAATGTTGTAGGCCCGTGTACTCAGATTTGGGTGCACGTTAAAGAACCCCAGGTGGTCGAAATTTCCGGAGCCCTCCACTACGGTGTCTCTCATAATCATCAGTGGTTTTGGGACGTTAAATCCCTCATATCAATCAATCAATCTAGAATGTCGCATAGAATACTGGCATAAGAACAGCGCGGCTAATACGAAGTTCGGGTTCGTGGCCAAGAGATTACCCGTGACAGTTTGCCAAGCTTATGCAAGTCCACATATTGGCAGCAAGGACGAAAGGTCGCGTTAAAATATCGTGAGCCTTTTAAATTTGTGAGGTCACAAGTGTGGTCACAAGTGTGATGAGGTCACAAGTGTGATATCTGGCACCATCCATGACAACGCTTTTCCCGACAAGTAATTCAAAGCACACTTGATGCTGACGTGATTACACGCAGCCAGAAGGCAGCCAAAGTCATGCCAGCACTAATGAAAAGGCTGCTTCGTTGCATAAGCAACAGCCCTCCTTGCCCAGCCTGCACACTCGTGCGATATTTTTTCGTTTCTTTCCCCACCCTCTATCACTCCAGCAATCACTCTACATCCCCTCCTCTTTCATAGCATCCTTGTCACTTTCTCCCCAGCAGCACACCTCCTTTGAGAAGTGCATTCACCACTGAGTTTGTCAGAAAGATTTTTTGCCAACTGCATGATAACAGGTCTTCAATCTTAAGGGACTGCACAATAAGCGGTATGTGTATACGTGGGGTTCTGTAGGATGGCAAGTGGGAGTTGAAAAAGACCGCATTGTAATCGGTCCTGCACTTAAAGCGGTTATGGTGTAAGTTGTCTGTACTGTCTTACTTTATTTTCCGCTATTCGAACAACAAACACTCATGGAACAGCTGATGTGGAAATGAAGATTACTATATACTAATGCAAAGCACTTCTCACGAGTCTGGGTTCAAGCCAAAAGCACGAGAATGTATGCAAATGTGACCACAATTGTAATGCGAGGGGTGAGTTTCTTGAAGTAGAAAAATAAATAGATAAAATAAGACTTGTGCATCATTGCATTCTCTTGACAGCTTAAATGTAGGTATTCTTCAGGTAGCAAAAACCGAAAAAAAAAAAAACGTTACATTTGTGTGGATACAGTATAACTATTCATGCAGTCAGTCGCGTGTGCCTGTATGGATTTACTCAATCACTCAATCCTTCCACTATTTGCCTGTTCACAGTGTCGTGCAGTCTTTTAACTCATTACCACCACTTTTCAACCGATCCTGAATATGCAGGGAGAGTGCTGCTATCTACGTTTGTAAACACTTGATGGAAGAAGGAGCCTTTCTCAACATCTACGACCCAAAAGTCCCAAAGCAGCAGATCATCGAGTGAGTTTGGTGCATGAGAGGCTGCACTTCATTCAAATGTTACTCACCGTTTTAATTTATATCTCTTTCTGCACTTGTGACATCGTTTCAGTGACCTCACTGGCTCAGGAGAACAGGGTGATGGTACGTACAAGAGCACATTTTTGCACTGTCTACTTAGGTAGTTTCGTTGTATGATTGACAGGAAAAGGCCATACTGTTCTCAAGGCATAAATAACCAAAATCTATATTCCATGCAAGGTCTTTCAGCTGGCCACACTGGCATACATGGTGTCATTTTGAGAGAGTTCATTTAGCCCTCAGGATGTCTCCTTGGCAGCATGCTGCTACATGAGAAAACAAAGTGTACTTTGGAAGTGATGGTAATGATGATGGCTGCATAAGTGGGATGCCAGATATTCATTAATCCAGGCAAGGTTTCTCAAGTGATCGTCCGTTGTAGCAATAAAATATAAGTTAAAGTAAACTTTACGTACAAACACAGCAGCTACGGCCATTTCCCGGCGTTTACTGGGCATGCCCTTGGCGGCAGTGGCCAAAAACTGCCCAAGTGCAAGAATGTAAATGTAGTTTTTCGTAGTATAGTACATTTTAACGCATGAAAATATTCCTAACAACGAAAACGATGGGTAAAAATATGCAATGAAGTTAGCTTTGGATAATGATTTATTTATTTTCTAGTCACTGGTACTAAGGTTAGATGCTCCATTGAAGCAAAGTGAGTTTGGCGAACGCACTTTCCGGTGCACTTTCAGCAAGTGCCACTAAACGATGTGACGGCATGTGAATAACACTAGCAGCAGAGCGCACTTCTTGAAAGTGCTCTTGAGTTGCTCGATGTAATAGGGAAATAACTTGCGCTTAGGATTTAAAAAAAAGGGTGGGGTAGGGAGCGCTGTGCGTGTCAAATTGTCTCAGTTTTGTTAAGCAGCATGTCATGTCATTTACTTCAGTGCTGCCAGGCTGGGTAATTAATAGAAATTGCTTGGTTATTTTTAATGAGTAATGCTAGTGAAAAGCCTTCACTATAAAAGTTGTAGCGCTTGTTCTGAAATGACAAGGTATCTATGCTAAGGTTAATTGACCAGTCAGACAAGCTGGTTAATTAACAGATTGTTTAACGAAGTTGTAAAATACTAGAAAGTATAACGAAACATATTGAGTAGGAAAGTTGTCACATTTGTTCAGCTGTGTTAGATCATTTCATCTATACCCAGGTGACTGCGCTGTTCAACTTACTTCCAGTTTTTTTAGAGAGTGCAAAATAAAAAATTATACTTAGTGCAAGTTAGCCGAAACACGTTGTATAGCCAGGTATGATACTAACTTTTCACCTGCAAAGTTCTAAGCTGTAATTTTGTGCAAGAACCTGGGATTCAAGGGGTACAGTTTATGCTTAGGATAGAGCTACAAAATAGATGCTCAAGTATGGGAAATGCAGCTGAGGCAGGCAGAAATGGCTTAGGTGATGAAATGAACTGGTTTACAGGCACAAAATGGAGTCGACTCGTGTAATTTATTGTAGATTGGAGGTCATTGGGAGATGCCTTCGTCCTGCGGTAGATGTGGAATATATTATGATGATTATTGTAGTTCACAAGTTAGTTTAAACTGCCATTGTGTTCAAAAGGCAAACTTGCACGACAGATATAGGCCAGGTGTATGTTTATGTGCCACGACTTCTCAACTTTTTTCATTCGCTCTATTACTCTATTCTCATATACAGGCAAAGATAGTTAATTTGACCCTCATTAGTTTAGAAAATTGGATAAATCGGCTACGTATGGCCTTTGGACAGTTCCCAAAGTGCGACGAGCGCGAAGCGCTGTAGATGTGCGGAATGAAAGACCTAAAACAGCACTTGCAGACAGCCGGAACGATGTGGCTCTGTCCGCATTGCTATCTTCAACAGTTAGTGACGGCGGTTTTGTCCACATGCGCTCTGCAGCTTTGTTTTAACTTGATGCAATATGTATGTAATGTCACAAGATTCAAACGTGGTGGAAGCTGTTGAAGAAGAGCTTTGAGCCGCACTCGGCATGCTGGCATGAAACTGGTCTGCTACATAATGTTGAATGACCGCTCAATTTCTAGGCACTTTACCTGCAAAAAAAGTACCATCAGGTGCTCTTGGTGGTGGCAGTACATAATAAGGGAGGGGTGCAAAACATGTGTGAGGCTCATAAATATGGCATTCTGGTGCCATTGTTGCATTGAAAAGGAAGTCATATTAATGACGATAATGTTGACTGCACTGATTTTATGCAAAAGAACTACAGTATTTCTGTATTCATCAAGAAAATAAAAGTGTATTAGTCTAACAGACATTTGTTTATTGTTCATAATATTTTCGATACTTTGGCATTCGGCTAATTTGGACTTTGCTTCTGGTCCTGTGAAGTCTGAATTAACAAGTTTTTACCGTACCACGAACGTAAGGATAACAGTGAAATAGACCACAGACAATATCAAGCATTTGTGGCCGTGTTTAGAACAGAGCTTGTCACATGCAACTTGAGAAGGTGTTGTTGAGCCATGGTACATGATACATTTCTCTGATTTGAGCCACACTGTGCATTCATACGCAGTGTTGAAGCAAGTGGAGATTTTCCAAGATGCCTATTCTGCTGCTCAAGACACCCATGCCATTGTTATTTGCACTGAGTGGGATGAGTTCAAGGTATGGAACTTCATAAGTGAAAAACGTTTTGTTAGCAGTGTCGGTGTGGCCTTCCAGAACATGCATGATGGCATTTGTCTTAACTGAACTTTGACGGCATGTTTTTTAGCTACGTTTGCTGAATAAAGTTACAGCTGATAACCATTCTGCTGTAGCATAACAAAACGTGCTCAATCTTGTTATTCGATGACAAGCCTTTCTTTTCTTTTTAAATTTTCTCTCGCAGTCACTGGACTACCAACAGATCTACAACGCCATGCTCAAACCACCATTTCTCTTTGATGGGAGGCGCATTGTTGACATCGCCAAGTTGGAATCCATCGGCTTCCAGGTTGAAGTGGTTGGCCAAAAGACAGCGCGTCAGAGTCTGAACCGTCACATCGCCAACCATATATGAGGTGCGCTTTTGGTGCCTCATTTTGACTGCACTGCCAGGCTCTAGGCTTTATGTTGCATTTTTAGGGTCCACATATGCAGATCAGAGCATCAGATTTGTTTTCAGTATCATGGGCTGTACAAGCACACTGCATTTAGTGAGTAGTGTAAATGACTGAACCCCTGCCACTTCCCAAGTTTATGTTTCCAAGATTAGGTTGAGGTGCTGTGTTGAACAATAGTGTGAATTGTCTGTAAGATTGTCAAAAGATAGTCTCGTTTGTAATCATTGTAGTGTATCAGATATTTATTTGTATGAATGGTACCAGTGAGTAGTAATAACCCTAGGTGAAGTAAACAACGGAAAACAATCTAATGCTCTGACTTTTAACATGGCTATGGAAGTTAGGAAGTATTCTCAAAGCACGGAAGCTGTGTATTCCCTTTTTACTACCATTCAAGTGTGTCAAACGCATTTTCGATTCAGCTTGTGGTTCGTTTCAGCTTGTACTTGTGGTGTCTGAAGTTGAAATCAATTTGTGTTTTATGTATATATTTGCTGTGCGTTACAAATGCTGTAGGGCTGCTTTTGGCTTCTAATGCACCCTATGTTCTATTTAATCAAGATAGAGTGGTACAAGTGGACCATAAACAGATCTATTGCTGAGCTGATGTGCAATATGCTTTGTCTAACCAGTGAATCAAAATGCATCACCAGACAGGCCGTAAAGATCTGAACATCATATCACAGTTCCATATGTTTTGGTGTCTTTTAAATGCTCATAACGGTGTGTGTGAGAATTGAACATATAGCATTGCTACCATGCCATGTTAGCGTTACGTTAGGGCATACACCACAGAGGGTGTGCCAGTAGAGTGTACCGTGCTAGGGATTGCGCTTCCAGATGATTCTCTTTTTTTTTTTACGCATTGCACACAGTGAAGTCTTACTGTGTTGCGCATTTCTCCTGTCTGTGTGGCACAGACATTCTCTGTTCCTATATTTGGCGATGCATTCAAGCATTTGTTTTAGTACTTTGTAGTGAACGAGCCTAGGCTCATCTTTTGGTTGTTCCCATATCAAAAGAACACCAACCCTGTGTTTTACATTACGCGCATTCATATGAAAAATCAAAGATATGTACTTACTACTCTAGGTTGTTGGCATAAGGTATTCTTTTCAGTTTTATGATGGGCACTAAGTATTTTCTTTAGTTCCCTTTCGTTTTATTAATGCAATGATAGTTGTTTGTGCTGGTGCTTTTGAATTCTGTGCTTATATACCACCCTTTACAGTGGTGCAACGTTCTGCTTTTTCTTCTATAATTTTGCTTGCACGTTCCTCAGCATTTCACTGTTCTCTAATTTTCTTTTTCCTGGCAAGTTCCCAGAGAAAGCGGGCTTCGTGAACATGTAGACCAGAGTCTTTCACTTTGAGAGCTGCGCATGTGTGTGATACATGAACAAATTCGTATGTGTGGATACTGTGTCTAACGTAGTCAGTCTTGTAAAGTTTCAGCTACATTTAGCTCCAGTTCCAAGTAAGGTGGCAACCACTTTCTCTTCAAAAATTCAGCTTGCATTAGTCGTCACTAAACCTTTGGCAAGCTAGTTTAAACAGCATAATGAGGAACAGTTTCCCATTACAATACAAGCAAATGTTCTGTGGTATCTGCCTGTAAGGCTCCACAGTATGTAAACTAAAGAAATTATGATTGCTTTTATCAGTGCTGCTATTTAATTCATGGGTAGCATGTGATAATCTTGCTATCATGTTGATGGAATTTGTTGATGCCAAAACACGCCTACTGGAAAAACCTTTGACATTCGAGTGGCTAAAGGAATATCATGGTCTAAATGCAAATTTCAAGTGTGCTGAGGTTAAAATATAGCCAAAGAAAACTCTAAACGTAAACACCAAATAAGGCTAATGCAGTTATTAACATTTCGAAAACTTTAGGTATTTCATTGTGAAAAAAGAAAACCATAAATTCTCTCTATTGGATTTCATGTCCCAACCCCTAAGATTAGTGTAATGCACTGTGCATTGTGGTACTTTTACATCTCCTCAAGCTTTTCAGTGTCACATTTTCTATTGTTTGATAATTCAATGCAATTACTATTTCTGTTTAATCAGCTAAATATTTATGGAAAGGCTACCATGATCTGTAGGTTCATGCAAAGGTTGGCACGGAAATTTCAAAAGCTGCATTTCCTTCTGCCTTCTGCTTGTACAGTTTTCAATATCACCGAGGTCATTGGTGGCAAAAGCCAGCTAGACCATTCATCATACATCTATTATAGAAAGTAATCAGCTGACTTAACCTGGTACAAAAAGAGCATTGATTTCTCCCTTTGTTTAATGGTCTCATAGTAAGAGTCCTTCTTCAATTGAGGGGCGTTCCTTTCAATATATGAGTCAATGAAATTCCAGAATTCTTCAAGAATTTCTGGCTTTCATTTTTATTATTATTATATGTGCAAGTTGATTTAAAGAGACGCAATGATTTCAAAGGATGTTTTATGAATTTTATATATATCGCTGGTTGTGCATGATCAACAACTGCTCGATTCATGACTTACTGTTACCACCATAGTTAAGTTATTCCTCCTGAAGAGTAAGTTGATTTCATTCTCCCTAGTTCAGCTTAATTTCCACAGAACTTGCCGTTTTCCACTGTGCTTTGCAACTTACAGGTATATATATATATATCAGCAACGTTTTAGCCAAGGTTGTTGCTCAGTTTTACTTTTTCTGTTATGCTCACTGCCTTTTTATTTTCTGTGTCTGTATTAGGGCTCGTAGAATTTAAGAGCATGGCCCTGAGGTTCTCATGTAATTCTGTGCATCCACCGATTTTGCTTCCTTTTATGTAGCTTACTGTGTTACGCTGTCTTCCATAATGTGTGACAATGAATGTTTTCGTGGCTATACCTCTTAGGATTTGTGTTTTTACATATGGGCAAAATGCTAAAAATAAGTGGCTTGTTCGATAGAGTAGTTTAATGTATTTTGTCTGCTTTATTTTTCTTTATTTTTTGTACTGTTTTCGATCACCTAATTGAAAATTGGCTTTGTTGAGTGAGCATTAAAAAAACACTGATTGTAAGTGCCTGCAGACCCATCTACGACATGGCTGCTGCTGTCCCAAAGTAATGTACTCTCGCATTTTACTGTTTGATTTTAAGGTTGTGTCATCGCTGCTGTTGTGAATGATGAAACAAAGGATTATTTCGGGAGTTTTATTTTGAAATAAATGCTGTACTATGTATTCTAATAATCCACAACAATAAACTTATTTTTGTAGTCAGTTTCAGTTTTGTTATGAAGCCATGTACAATTTGTAAGTATTAGAGGGTACCTTTAGAATCATTTGCCTTTTTGAGCTCTTCTTGTCTGGCTCACTATGTTCACACAGTTGCTCTATATACTTGTAATTGTGACCAGGACGTTTGGACTTTGTCTTGTCACGAACAAGACTGTCAGTCACCTGACCTATCTGCCTGATTTGATTTTCTCGTATTGTCAACTAGTGCAGCACCCATAGGCGTACCAACCGGGGGGGGGGGGGCAAGGGGGCGCGAGCTTCTCCACTGAGAAAAGTCGACGATGGTCACTGTTGGCTGCACACTGGGGAAAGCAACAATGAGGGCTAAGTTTTCCTTCACCTCAGTAATCCCTTATGTTGTTACGAGGGAATATTGCAATATAGTGAAATTTCTCCAACATTCTTGCTGTGACAATTTTCCTTGTAGGCTCTAACTGTGCGGGCCGCCTACGCAGCACTTTCCCGCCATTTGCTGCAGGCCAGCGCTGAACAGGGGCCCAATATAATTGCATAACTTGTCCACGCTTTCCTTCCGCTGTGACTGGCCGATGCAGTTACAGATGTGAACGAGCAAACTTTTTATGGACTGGTCAAATCATCTGCTGCTTCAAGAAAATAGTTTCCTTGATCGAAAAATGAATGTCATTACCACTACTTTGTAGAAGCTGCTGTGAGCTGATGAACGTTATGAATATTCTTTAATGTGATATTGTCATCTAGAAGTGCAAAAAAAAGGGGGGGTTTTTGCTTTAGTCTCCGATAAACCTGATCAGCCTTGCTTATAGTACCTTGGAGCAATGGTGGCGGCTTGCTAAGCGGCGACAAATAAAGCAGTGGACTCGAGGAGAAGCTGGAAGACTATGGTATTTAGCACTATGGGTGCCCATTTGATGGTCGGGCTAGTAGGTTTTCATTCAACTTGAATAATTTTTTGCAGCTCGAAATACAACTTACACAGCAAAGAAGCACACACATGCAGCGCTGCTCACTTCTCTGTCTTCCTCTCTATCTCTCTCTCTCTCAGCAAGCATGAGCTCACAGAAATGTGTGCATGCACAACCTACTAGAGGCTTTGATGCTGCAAATGAAAATATCTTCCTAAACTCATAATATTTCATCTCGCCAGCTGATAATGTGACCGGCGGCTAGTCTACTTGAATAATATTTAGGAGAACATGCTTCCCGACTGTCCCAAAAAGTTTAGGTATTGTTCAGCGTGTGAATGCCTTGTTTAATGTGCATGCACTGTAATGAACACAACGACATTTCACACATTCGTGACGTCATGTAAGAAGCAGGCAATTTCGTGGCACAGAGACAATTTTAAATGCCGAAGAACGAATGGCAAACAATATGTGGTATTAAAACACAGTTGATTCTATTATTTTTGACGTCGTCGGTTACAGGTTACAAGTGATCCTTACGCAATATATATATATATATATATATATATATGACGAGCGAGTTATGTTTTTGCCCCCCCCCCCCCCCCCGTTCGCGAAAGAGTTGGTACGCCCCTGGCAGCACCTGCATTTGAACATACCCTAAGTCGCCATGATATATGATTGCGAACACGCTTCATTTCATTTTATTAGACTAAAGACCCCGTTTGGGGGGTATTTCATAAAGGGTGGTTAATATAATAGTACAATAAAATCAGGTGTTTAGGTGTGATACATATTGGCATGTGAACCAGAAATTTGGCACGACTTATTATGGCGGCAGCATTGTGAGGCAGGTCGTTCCCTCCTTTGGCAGCTAGAGGAGAAAATGAGGCTTCAAATGTTACTTTTCGTGTTCGTGGACGGGTTACTTGCAGTTGATGGCTGGTGCACAGTGACGTGCATGACGATGATGGCGTGATGTAATGTGGGTGGTTCAGCGAGCTGTAAAACAATTGGTGAAAAAAAGAGAGTGGCAACTTGACGACGAAAAGCGAGGGATGGCAAGTTTGATTCTCCCTTAAAAAGGGAAATGCTGTCGTTATATGAATATGAAGAATGGGTGAATCTTGTGGCACGATTCTGAATGCTTGATGAGGGTTCCATATGGCAGGGGCATATTGTAATTTTGGTTGGAGAAATTATTTGCATGCACGTAATTTGACTTGTTGTGGCGCGTGGAGGTGGCATTTCATAAATCCTAAGGTCTTGTTTGCTGATGAAATGACGTTTGTCGCATGCACAGTTTCGGAAAGGTTGTGGGTTAAAGTTAAGCCTGAGTACCTATACGTGAGAACTGATTCAATTGGGATGTTTGTGATTTAGTAGGAGGAAAGAAATAGATTATGCCTGCTGGAAGTCGATAGAAATTTGTGTTTTTGGTGGTTTAGGGTCACTTGCAATGAATGCACCAGTTATGTACGCTGTCGATGATGTTCTGAAGAGATTTACCTTTTTTCGCTGTTGTAGTGCTGTTCCTTTTTTTATGTCAGTATTATGGGTTATTTGTATAGCAGGGTGTATAGCAGGGTGTATAGCAGCTATATGTTTCCCTCTTTGCAAATATCGGTGGGCGGCCATTGATTACTTAATAACGCCAATGCTCTATGTGTGATGACTACATATGGAAGGCCCATAGCAAAGAATTTTTATTTTATTTCATATCTTTATTTCGGGGGGGGGGGGCGCACTTACTGAATGTCGTAACTATTTTAGATTAGCAGGTATTTTCCCTATTTAATGTCGGTAAAATGCCACCTTCATCAAAATTTTTGGATAGGCGGGCCGCACCCCCAACCCCTTCCTACAGGCCTGCTATATGAACTACCTTCATCTGTTTGTTTCCGTCCCGTTATCCGTGTATTTGGTGATTAGTCTGTAGATAAGTAAACTTAGTAACGAACAGCTCTTTAAAGCTTGAAGAAGTTGCGCAAAGTCCGATACCCAAAAGTGTGGCAGCTTGGGCTAGTTGGTATGACATGACGATAGTTATAGCGCAAGAAGAACAAAACGACGACACAGAGACAAGGACATTCGTGTCCTTCTTGTCTCTGTGTCGTCGTTTTGCTCTCGCGCTATAACTGTCGTTCTCATACCTAAATTTCAGCTAGCTCAGCATGGGGCGAATGTAGATTCAATGAATATGTGTGTGTGTGTGTGGGGGGGGGGGTCGGCAGTTCTGGACTCTCCTGATCCCGCCTTAGGTTCAATGCATTATCGTAGACTACACTTTCCCCTAACAAATACGCGCGGTACACCAAGATGTATAATCGACGGCGTCGTATACGACTCGGCGTAACTGCGGAGCGAGTGCGTGTGACACTTTCCGCGGACCCTGCGACCTGGCATCTCGGCGTTGGCGGGAAAGCGAGGCCTCGCCGGCCTGGCGGCGTGTGACCGCGCATATATCCTCGTTGGCGCCGGTGTATATGTATGACGCAACACGAAAGGGCACATTGTTTCTAGATCTAGCGCGCGTTAACCTGCCCCGAAGAAATGCTTGTCGGAGCAACTATGACTCCCCCGGAACATCGCCGGCTGTTGCGCAATACGTCGAGGGAATTGCAAAATCTATTAACATTAATAACCGACGAGGCACGATAAATAGGGCACATACGATGCGCTCACTAAACGAAACTCTCTGTAACGCGTTTTCATTAATGTGTGAAAATCGAGAGGGGCGGATATACAGACGCACCACTGACGGGGAGGGTCCTACAGTGGGACAGTCTTTGTTTATTTTTTTTATCTGAAGTCGTGTTTTTTTAATCACGCAGAATAAAATATCCTAGGTTGTCTTCCTTTGTTCTTAATTTTAAAAAGTGAGACGTGTTTCAAGAATAAGTCCAATACCCCCCCCTTTTTTTTTAAAATGAGGGAGCGTTTTGTTTTTTTCAACATTCAGCCAACTCCGTTGTGTGGGTGTCTTTGCTGTGCTTGCAATAATGGCACCCATGACGCACCTAAGTTGTCGAACGGGGAAGAACTGCACTTCTGTAACCGCTGTTTTGATCAGTGACGTCATTGTTGTCTGCTTGTTGCGCTCATCGGTGCTCTGGTTTCGGTTTCGCCGCATAGTTCAGAAAAACTTTATCACTTCGCAATCATTACTAGAGGACGCTTTTTCAAAGCCTCAAAACTGCAACGGCTTCTCCGCACGGAGTACTTAAACTCTCTCATTTCATTTGACCGCCTAACTCCGCTAATTAGAAACTGTATTAATTGAGCTTTTCTAATGACTATTCGAAATGACGTCTACAACCATTAAGATGCCTGCCGTTACAGAAATAACAACTGCGAAGACAGCGAGCAAATAACGCCTTTTCCTGTAAAAACATTGGACACATTTCTTGAAAAACCCTTATAGTCGTATCCAGGGAGGTTGACATGTTCACAAGCGGGCATTTAACATTGGCAAAATGATTAATTTATCCACACAGTTGCCCGTGCCTATTAGGAAACATCGATCACCTCTACAGTCGTACATGCGTAATCTTCGGGGTCATTTTTCAAGCGCGTCTACGCAAAAATGGAGCTACGACACGCGCGTATTTCGTCGAAGCATGCAGATGCGACTAGGGAAGCTGGGTCAGAATAAATAATGCTACTGCGTATATGTATGGACAGGTGCATGTCCTGTCGCCCATACGTCTGTTGTCCTGTGTGCATACTCACCCCCCCCCCCCTCGCGCGCTCATCTACGCACACTATGTGACACAATTAGGTTTAATAATTTATGTGGACGCTAAAGAGCCTTTTGTTGGAAATTTATCCTGCACCACTGTCCCGTCTATCCTGAATCGAAGCTTTGCAAAAAAATATGTAAGAAGGACTTTCTGCAAGACTTCTTTTTAAACAATGATTCCTGTTCGAAGGCCTTACTCCACCACAGCGATCCACCCCTTATGCTTGTGAATGTGCGGGATCACTACGAAGGCCTTAAAAAAATAGCGCAGCTTCCACCAAGTCACGCAAGGCTGCGTCAATGCAGAGTAGCTGGATACCTAGCTGCAGGTTCCTTGTTTGGCTATTGGTACTAATTTACCCCCATCACCTGTCTCTTTCCCATGCTGTACTATGAGGGGGGGAGGGCGTTAGGGGGCGCACCATATCCCCCGACCTGTCAGCACCCCTCCCCCATCAGTGCCTGACGTCTACATCCTTAGACACGTTGTCTGGGGAGTGCTCATCATCATCTTAAACCTCATCGGTATCCGAGTGGTTTGAGCGTCCGCTTGTAGTGCGTGAGGTATGGGGTTCGATAGCCGGCGCCGTCGGCAGGCACGCGTAGCCGGGAAGGGGGGGGGGAGACACACCCTCCGAAATTCGGATGGAGACGGGGGGCTGTTTTACCGAGGAATAATAATAAAAATATGTGTTTTGCAAGGCATTTAAAAAGTGCCCCCTTCCCTCGAAAAACAAATTTCTGTCTGTGGGCCTGGCCGTCAAACAGCCACCGGGTTTTCTAATGGGTAGAGAGAGAAGCTGTGCCGACCTCGCGCTCGGCGTTGTGGGAGCTTTCTCTGAAAGATGCCTTCTCCTTTCCTCGAAATTCTTTCACTCTCCTTTCACTCAACGACGGTGGCCCTCTCTTTCGCTACTTTAATCCTCCGTCCCCAATCCTGCACGGGACAGATGAAGTGTCCTCCTCCACGAGAAAAGTGGTTCTTTAGTCATAAACGGAAATGATGGCACTATCTTCTGCTGCCCTTGCGGAAGTACGGCTCAGCGCCGTTGGAGTAGGGAAGAGGGTACGAGAGATGCGGCAGAAGAGTGAGTAGAGAGAGGTGATCAGGCTTTGGCGAGTGGGAAACAGGGGTCCCAACAGAATGCCAGCTGATGAACAGGCGGACGTAGAGGAGAGCATCTCGTATGGAAAGGCACCTTGAAAACACCGTCGGGAGTCAAGTGAGTCGTCTCATATCTTGGATAACAGCTCCGTCAAATCCAGGAACATGAAAAGGCTCCAGAGGGCAAGTCCCTGATGACGGCCTGGGAAGAGCAGGTGCTCCTGACTGCCGGATGGTAGACCGAAGGTGTGGTAAGCCAGTAGCCAGCAGAAGGTTGCGCCTCTGCCGGCTGTGGGTGGGGAAGGCGCACGATAGACTCCGGCTTGCCACAATATATATACGCTGGCGATGGCGCCAAACCCAGCCGGTGGTGTCGGTCCCCCGTCCATATGCAACCAATAAGCGCAGGAGACTGGAGGATTTTATTCTGGTGGGGCATCGGTAGTGAGGGGCCCGATCTGTATGACATGCCTGTGGGTGGAGCCGACGCCTTGCGAAGTCCCCGGCGGCGACCGCTTTGCCAAGAAAAGCTGGTGTTATGCGCTCTATAAGCGAGCCTCATTGTTTCCTCATTGCAGGGCATTTTTAGTGGGCTGGTAGCCAATGCAGCGACGCTAGGCAGTCCGCATCCTGGATTGCAGTCAGCCTGGTTGACAGAAGCGCTACGTACATGCCGCCGCCCTTGGGTCGTCGCAAGCTAAGCAGATCGCGGCCTTAGAGTCACAGTATAGATCACCACTGGTGTCCTAGGCAGCTCCTCCGCGAGCAGGTCTACAACCAGATAGAGGTCTGCAACCTGTGCGGCGGTCGAGCTCACGTGCAATGGTAGGTGGCACGGCACATCTTGCTCTTTTGCAGCGTATATGAGCGGCGCAGGCTGCAGTGGATGAGCCGGGATGACCGAACCGTGCACGTGCACACACATGCAGACGGTCGGCATGGCTCTCATGCTGCATCTAGACGGACATCTGTCTCGGTGAACACGTGGAGGAGCGTTTCTTGGTGACCCCGGGTATCTTGGTAATGATGGGGACTGGTGGCCGTTCCAGCGGTGGATGCTCTATGCCATTTTCCTGAGGGTTGCCAACCACCTCATCGTAGAAGCGACACAGTCTCATCATGTGTGAGCAATGCCGAGATTCACGACGAGAGAGTGGCTCAAGTGCCTGGTGTAGGCGGTCGATATGCTCCGAACCAGGCTGCAGGAACACCGGTGAAGAGGGCTATGCAGTTACTATTCAGCGCTTTTCTTTTCTTCTATATCTAAGAACCTCATCTACCGACCCCTTGCTTCCCCAACAAAAGTGGATGGTAGATTGACAAAACTATTCGCGGCGTATGAGCAACACGCTCGTTTGCACACGTCGCTGGCATCTCTTAGCCAGGAAAGGTTGTGGCAGTGAAACACAGCCTGCGTTAGATTGCTGCCACAGACGGGAGCTGAACTCTTTGTTCATGAATCTTCTCGACGGCGTTATTTCCGACGCTCCCAGTGCATCTGGTCACTTGGCGCGAAGGTGTGAGGACACAGAGGTCGAAGTTCTTGAAACGATGAACATGCAGGATTAGTCTGCCGAAGTCACGCAGTAGCCGGCAGATAGCTTTTTTTTTAATCTGGAAGACCTCTCGTAGCCACTTCAATTCCCTATTTACGTTACCAAGCATAATGAGCAAATGTACTTAGAGTACGGTATTATAGTCGCTGCTGAAGCCTGATTTCAAGTATGATATCTAATTTCACTCATTTCTTCATTCTTTCCCGCCGGCATGAAAGAACTTTAAGTACGCGGCGACTGATAGGTTGTGGTAAAAATTTACAGCATTATGACTGTAGTCAGTAAAAACTGCATGCGGTTCTTACTGACTACAGTCATAATGCTGTAAATTTTTACCACTACCTTTCAGAAGCCAGTGGTCAAACGTATAATCCTCGTACAGGTGCTGTCGACGCAGAACGAGTAGCCTCCTCTACGAGTATACTATCCAATGGCCTTTTTCGCTATCATGTAAAGGGCACAACGGAAAGACCGAAACACCCGAACAGTCTTCAGGTCTCTTTTCATCACACCCTTTCCGCAATATTGAACCCGTACCACCTCGCCAAATCGTCACACCTACTTTCGCTCTGTTTTTCTGTGATATTCCTGGTAATTTCACATGGTGACATTGTTCGGTGATGGCACGCAGTAAGCGTAATCTTGACACGTGTCTATGTGCACTACAGCACGAAATTTATCTGTTTCACAGTAGAGCAATCACTCGGGGAGCTCAAGATATGCGCGTGCTTAACTCTTACGAATACAGAATTCGATTTTTACGGTATTCAGATTATAACATCTCTCGCCATAAAACTGCTATCCCCTTCGCGCGGTCCAAGAAAATGCCAAGACTGTTTTAAATATAAGAAAACGTGAAGTAGTCAAAATTATCATTTTTACAGCCTTTATAGTAGAAAGGGTGTGATCACTTAGTACTGCATTTAATCAGGCCACGTAATGTTACATCCCAGAGCTTCACAAAAATCCCTAGAATCATTAAATAGGACGTCAAATGCCTGAAGGAGGTTAAAAGTGTGTTTAGAAAAGGTTGTTAACGATTTAGAATACTTGGTAGTCTTCTATGGGAGAGCAAAACAGCGTCCCGTGGGCCTCACATTCCACGAGGCCGCGTAGACTAGGTCTGTGTTTAGAAAACGTGGTTGATGATTTAGAGTACTTGTATACAGTACTATGGGAGAGCTGAAAGCCGTTCCACGAGCCTCATACTTGATGAGGCCGCGTGGACAAAAATTACGTCGTGAATGAGTCCACGGCGTCAATGCATCGCAGACCCTACGCTATATTCGGCAGGTTTAATGTGCGTGGAAGTGTTTAGGCAAAGTGGGTAACGATTTAGAGCACTATAGGTACTCTTCTATGGGAGAGCATGAAGCCGTCTCGTGAACCTCACTCTTGATGAGGCCCTGTTAACAAATATTAAGCCGTGTTTAGAAAACAAATGACAGCATATCCACGGAGTGAATGATTGAAAGTGGGGCGAAGCATTCGTCCGTCCATTCGTTCTTGCTTCCGTCCGTCCATGCGTCCGTCTGTGTGACCGTCCATGCATCCATCCACCCGTCCGTGCGTGCGTCTGTCCCTGCGTTCATCCATTCATCCACCCCTGCGTCCGTTCATGTGTCCGTTCATGCGTCCATCCATGCATCTGTCTGTGTGTCCGTTCGTCCACCTATTCAACACTCCAAGTACCACCATCTCGCATGTTTTCATCATATATTTTCCATATAGAAGCACCGCCATCCAGCGGACATCCCAAGGACTAAACGAGAGGGGGCACACGCTTTCTTACGGCTTGCGCTTCGGGTCTACTTTCCACCTTTAACTACCTCGAGTTCATTCATGGTATATACTAGTTCATTGTATTCACGGCACTGCGGCTCAACGCTCGCTAAACCTTTCTAAAACTAAGGAGGTTACACCAGCGAGTATAACGTAGCAACCCTTTCTTGTCAGATAGTGCTCAATGTACATGCCAATGGCTGCTAATGGGGATCGCAGCGTGCGCGTTAACTAAAAGCCGAACGCTCCTGTCTCTCATTCCCTATTAGCAGCCATTGGTATGTGCATTGAGCTCTATTTTTTATTGTTCAACAACGCACAAAAGAAATCTCTCACCGGCACCCCCTTGGGGGTCAAAATGTTATACTTGTTACATTCTACAACGGCTACGAGGGACAAACGGGTGCCGCTATAAAGAGCTTTGCCCTTAAAAAGAAAGTGTTTAACAATTTAGAGTACCAGGTACTATACTATGGGAGAGCGGAGTGCCGTCCTGCTTTAAGCCGCAAACGAAGATTTAAGAATACATCTCTTCGGCAGCAGGATGAAAAGTTGCGCGAGTTGGTTTGAAGACATTCTTGGTAACATTTCGGCGCACATACAGAAGGTGTTCTGATAAATGCGTAAGCAGCCCATTCATTGTACTGACAAGGAGTTCACCCTTTTGAGCCATACTTGACTCTCAGATTCTGCTGCACGTTGTATAGATACCACTGGTCGTAAAATTAGTGTCATGATGTGTTATCGTTATTTCTTTTTATCTTTCTTTTGCTTTTATATCGTTCTGCTTTTTATGCAGATGCGCTCTTGAGCTACCCTGGGGCATATATTTCGCGTATTTCTTTTAATAAACTGAGTTGTGAGTTCGCGCTTGCTTGTATTCTCGCCTTTCGTTTTCCCGTCCACTATGTGCTGTTTAGAAAAAAAAATATTGTCACAGACGTCAGTAACATTTCAACAGAACATTTTCTTCTTAGACATACAATAACGATGATGATAAAACAGACTGTGTGTATAGAAAATAAAAAATTGGCAGATCCCAAGTACAGTGGGAATCAATGCTATACGAAGCACGAATTAGAAAGGTTTTTATGTCACTTTAAAGTTAGCAGAACGTTAAAAGGTGGGGGTAAACGATGGCGTTTGTGACTTCCGTGTCATGATTATCACGTTTGAATGTATCGTTTACCTTCGTCATCTACCCAAGTCACGTGATACCAAACTTAGTATAAATGTAGCTAGCTAAACGGCCGCGAGTACGCTATGAGCGTGGTATGTTGTCATGTTCTTACATGACGCGCATGTGAGGATTCTGATGTTTGCACCAGTCGTATACTTTCGTCATCAGTTGACGTCACGCAACACCAAAGTTGGTACACGTGGAGCTAGCGAAACAGCCGCGAATGCACTATGAAGGGCCCAATATATTCCAATGTAGCGTTGACGCACGCGCACGCTGGGCACAGTGACGCTGCGTTAGCGAAACGCGAGCACTCTGACGACATGAGCGACCGGCACGACCAGCGTCCGTCTGCGCTGCCCAGTGGCTACCGGTTCGCGCTGATGCTTTACCCAGACAACGCTGCGTTTCCCTCTTTTCATGACGGAGGGACGCCGGACGCGCTGAAACGCGCATGCGTCAAAGCAACGCAGCGCGGCGCGCGCCTGCGAGTATATGGCAGGAACGGTGCTTGGCGTGGCAACGCCGGAGTGACGCGACAACATGAACGCCGGGAAGCACGCGCACTGCGTCACGTCGGAATGTATTGGCGCCTTGACTGTGGCGTGTAGTCATGTTCTCACATGAGACGCATCTCATGATTATCATGTTTGCACCACTCGCATAACTTCGTCCTCCATCGACGTCACGTAATACCAAATTTGACATATGTGAAGCTAGTGAAACGGCCGCGAGCGCATCATGAGCGTAGCATGTAGTCATGTTGTTACATCACACGCATCTCATGTTTATGATGTTTGCACCAGTCACATGCCTTCGTCATCCATTCACGTACCGTAATACCAAGTTTGGTATATGTGACGCTAGCGAAACGGCAGCGAGCGCATCATGAGCATGGCATGTAATCATGTTGTTACATGACACGCATATCATGATTTTCATGTTAGGGTCTGCCGCTTGTGTTCGGCATGCAATCATGTCATACCATACCAATTTCGCAACATGCCATGGGAACGAATCCACCGCAAGAGCTGCGGGACCATAAAATGTAAATCATGACATTAATGACATTCATGTCATGATTTTCATGTTATGACTAGTCAATTATGTTCCTCATACAGTCATGTTATGTCATACCAAGTTTGGTATCGGTACAATTATCGAAACGGCCAGGAGAGCGAAAAGTCGTAGGCGGCTAGATATAGCTAGATAGATAGAAGTTCGCTAAGAAATGTTTCGCATTTATAAGGTGGTTAACGATTTAGAGTACTATAGGTACTTTACTAGGGAGAGCATAGAGCTGTCCCATAAGCATCTCCTGAAACGAAGTATGTTCAGCTTGCTTCCCATGAACAGCATTATTGGCATCAGTAGCCCGTGACCCTGACATCTTTTGCCCTGGTCATAATGCAGATCCGCACTTGTGTCACTGGTGTCATTTCGGAAACTTAAACGTCCTGGTAAATTTCTTTCGGCATTCTGACACCGCTGCTCAGCCAAGCATAACATTATGAACAGTAACGAAGAACCCTTAATTAATAATATACATTGTCTTATATTCGCCGATACGCTGACTTGCGCTTTGAGCGGAAACCAGATAGCGCTATAGCGCTAGCTGGTTGTAGACATGTAGTATACTAGACATGTAGTGTACTAGATATGTAGTATACTACATGTCTTTCACGGGAAAAGGGCATGCAAAAACGCCGGCAAGCGATTCCACGGCACGCAGTTCCGAGAAGCGCCCTAAGAATGTGGATTTTCCCGATATCAAACGTTACACGTGTACCGAATGCACGCATGAAAAAAAAAATGGCAGCATATCCCCGGAGTGAATGATGGAGAGTGGGGCGAAGCATTCGTCCGTGCATTCGTTCTTGCTTCCGTCCGTCCATGCGTCCGTCTGTGTGGCCGTCCATGCGTCCATCCGCCCGTCCGTGCGTGCGCCTGTTCTTGCGTCCGCACGTTCATATGTGCGTCCGTCCCTGCTTTCGTCCATGCATCCACTCCTGCGTCCGTCCATGCGTCCATCCGTCCGTGCAGCCATCCGTGAGTCCGTCCATGCATCTGTCTGTGTGTCCATTCGTCCACCTATTCAACACTCCAAGTAACACCATCTCGCATGTTTTCATCATATATTCCTCATATAGAAGCACCGCAATTCAGCGGACATTCCAAGGACTGAACGAGAGGAGGCACACGCAAACTTTCTTACGGCTTGCGCTTCGTGTCTACTTCCCACCTTTAACCACCTCGAGTTCATGGTATATACTAGTTCACTGTATTCATGGCACTGCGGCCCAACGCTCGCTAAACCTTTCTAAAACCTAGGAGGTTACGCCCAGCGAGTATAACGCAGCAACCCTTTCTTGTCTTCTGTGCGTTGTTGAACAATAAAAAAATTCGCAGCGTGCGCGTTAACTAAAAGCCGAATTCTCCTGTCTCTCATTCCCCATTAGCAGCCATTGGCATGTACATTGAGCTCTATTTTTTATTGTTCAACAAAGCACAGAAGAAATCTCTCACCAGCACCACCTTGGAGGTCAAAATGTTATACTTGTTACACACTACAACGGCTACGAGGAACGAACGGGTGCCGCTATAAAAATGGCATGGTCAGTCAAATGGCCACAGGCTTTCGCCGAACACATTTTGCAATTTACCAAGTGTCCTTCAATTTTCCATCTACGACGCACGGTAAATGTAGACCATAGCAGCTCTGGTATAAAATTACTGCATATAAAATACCAGACTTCATTGCTACCCCTGTAGAGATGGTAAGCCCTGGTGTGGTGGCAGTTAACATTTATTAAGGTGATATTTACAGAGAGGTTGATCGGGAAACGAGCCCCCTAGTGGATCAGTTCCCTTACAGTACCAAGTGGTTGAGTTGGGGGTGAAGCAGGATTGTGAGCTGGCATGACCATTCCGTGTGGTAGGGGCCAGCCACCTCCGCAGATGCCGGAAAAAAAGGCCGGAAAAAGGAAGAGTAATTAAACACTACAGATTACTAAGAAAAACGCGTAGTTATCCCATGAATATCCCAACTGAAAATATACCTCGCTTCGGTGCTTCGGCTTTGGGCTTGATCCATGAGAACGCTTTTGATGCCGTTTGTACTTACCTTCACGAAATAAAATGAATGAGACTTTAACCAGCTGTTCGTGTATTATTACAGCAGCGATAGTTTAACATGAAAAGTTATCTTTTTTATTTATTTATTATTTATTTAATAATACTGTCAACCCTCCAAGAGGGTCATAACAGAGAGGACAATACAATTACATACATAAAAAATGTACAAGGTACATAAAGTTGCATAACACTCGGCACTTCACAATGAAAACAGGTATTTCATTAAATAACAATTCAGAATTCAAAATAACAATTCAAAATTCACTGACATATTCCAAAATAATGGACATGAGGTCGCTTACATCAAACTCAACAATCTCGTAAGTGTGCCTCTACAGCATTTTCGAAGTCGGTGACATTGTTTAAAACAACAATTGCGTTTGGTAGTTTGTTCCACATTTCTACGACATCCGGGAAGAAAGAATATCGAAACATGTCAGTATTTGTTTGGTATGGTTTTATGACGCAATCGTGGTTAGTTCGGGGATTTATTTTGCCTGGGGGGTGTAAATATTTGAACTTATCAATCTTAAGTTGATCGTGAATTATTTGGAAGAATACCTTCAGCCTATATTTTTTTCTCCGTAGTTCAAGAGTATCTAAGTTGCATCTCTGTAACATCAGCGTGACCGATTCCTTTCTTCGGTATGTTGAACAAATAAAACGCGCCGCCAGTCTTTGTATTCTTTCCAGCTTCTTCTTAAGGGTCGCTTGATGGGGACTCCAAACAACGGCTGAGTATTCTAGTATCGTCCTAATGAAGGTGGTGTATGCAATATGTTTTACGTCACGCGATGCATGTTCCAGTTTTTTCCTCAATATGTACAACTTTTGATAGGCTATCGTGCAAACGTTATCTATATGTTCAGTCCATGACAATTTTCGCGTAATTGTTACCCCAAGATACTTGAACTGTTGCGCATGCACCAACAAGTGTCCACCAATGCTGTACGGAAAGGAATGGATAGTTTTCCTTTTACTGATGTGTGTATATGTAGATTTAGAATAATTTATTGACATTTTCCATTTCCTACACCAATTATCTAACTTTTTCAAACAATTCTGAACTTTCAATTGGTCATCTAACTTGGTAATTGTGGCGTAGATTAGGCAGTCGTCTGCAAAAAGTTTAACTTGGACACCCTCTTCTGCCGCCACACTACTGATGTCATTGATATAGAGGAGAAACAATAGTGGTCCCAATACTGAGCCTTGGGGCACCCCTGAAAGTACAGCTAAAGGATCTGATACATGGCCATCCAGTTTTACTACCTGCGTACGGTTTGTTAAATATGCTTCAATCCATTTTATTACGAGTTCATTTATTCCTGCATTACGTAATTTGAAGATTAATTGGACATGAGGTACTTTATCGAACGCCTTCGCAAAATCCACGCAAACCACATCAACCTGTTGTCTTATATCTACAGCAGCCGCAAAATCATGGATTGTTTCTATTAACTGTGTCACGGTTGATAACCCGGTCCTGAAGCCATGTTGATAAGGATACAGCAAAGTGTTCTGATCTAGGAACCTGAGTATATGTTTTGCTATTATATGTTCGAACAGTTTGCAGGTAACTGAAGTAAGTGACACTGGACGGTAATTTGTAGCCTGTTTTCGGTTGCCTCCTTTAAATACAGGAATGACGAATGCGGTGCGCCAATCTTGTGGCAGTGAGTGCGTTGTATATGTTTTTTGAAAGATGATAGTCAGATAATGCGACATCCATTCTGCATATCGCTTGAGGAATACAGTTGGTATACCGTCGGGACCGCTCGATTTTTTCGTGTCTAACTTGAGTAGTTGTTGAAATACGCCTTCCCTAGCTATTTCGAGTGTTTCCATTGGGACAGTGGGAAGAATTCTTAAGGCTTCTTCCGTACTCGCTGTAGTTTCCGGTGGGTTAAATACAGACTGAAAAAAGTTGTTGAAATGGTTTGCTATCTCATCTTTTTTTCTTATAATGTTACTACCAACATGAATTTCATCAGTTGTTTCTTTCCTGTCGCTAAAATACCGCCAAAATTTCTGAGGTGAAGACCTGAGGAACTCACTGAGGTTTTTTTCAAAAAATGTTTGTTTAGATGTAGCCAAGGTACGCCTGAGTTCAGTTTTTAAATTTCTCAGAACCACTGGCGACGTGCTCCCCTTACGCAGTCTCTTAAGTTTCCTCTTCATATGAATTATATCTCGGGTGATCCAAGGACTTCTCTGTTTCGTTTTTTTAACGCGTGATGGAACATATTTGGCTATGCAGTAACATATAATACATTTGAATTCTTGCCATAGCTCTTCTACTGATTTTAAACCCGAGATTCTCTCGAAATTATCCAATTGGATCTCCAAATAGTCAAGAATCGATGTATCGTCAGCCCTAGCATAGTCTTTAACTTTTACTGGCACATAGCTCTTCACATGTCTCAATGCTCGAACAGGCAGATCAAGACAGATCATCCTGTGATCCGATATACCATCTTGCAGCATCACCTTGTAATCATTTAATTTATTTGATAGGAACACCAAGTCTAGTATCGACCTTGACGTCGGCGTAATTCTGGTATCTTCAAGCACTATTTGTTTCAAATTGTAGGTAAACATAATTTCTAGCATTTTTTCTGCGTTTACTGGCTCCCCACCACTGTATGAAAAATTCTTCCAGTTTATATGTGGAATATTAAAATCCCCAGTCAATATCAACCTAGTGTTCCCATTTACATGAGCACATAAAAACTTGTTCAAGGATTTCAGAAACTCAGGGGAGCTTGAGGGTGGCCGATATACAACTCCAATAAGGAAAACGGTGCTTTCACATGTTATTCTACACCAGAGAGTTTCTGGTACTTCACAATCAATCAACGAAGCATTAAGAGAACCTTTAATGATTATACACACCCCACCTCCACGTGAGTCTCTGTCTTTTCTAAATATGTTGTAACTGGGAGGTACAACACAATCATTCGGTATATTTTCATGCAACCACGTTTCTGTTATCGTGGTTATGTGAGGATCGTGGGAAAGCAATAAGTACTCAAGGTGCGTAGTCTTGTTCACTATACTGCGAGCATTG
Organism: Rhipicephalus annulatus; assembly: GCA_013436015.1. Classification (NCBI taxonomy): domain Eukaryota; kingdom Metazoa; phylum Arthropoda; class Arachnida; order Ixodida; family Ixodidae; genus Rhipicephalus; species Rhipicephalus annulatus. The sequence continues at coordinate 196,145 of WOVY01010845.1, forward strand.
AACGAGAGCAATCTTAGCTATTTTTTTGGTGCCTCAAATGAGCTGCCTGGGCTATCAGATCCGTTTGACTCAGTTGATACGACGCGCTCTCTTCGCTTCGTTGTAACAGTACCACGTTTGCCCGAGTGCAAATAGCGCTCGCCTCTGACGTCATCCCATGCGTATATGTCATCGTTTATCCTGAGTTTATCGTGTACGAGGACTACTTTCGCACCCGCCTCCCTATCCAAGGCAGCGCTTTGCCATAACTTCTTTCGTATCTGCACTGTTTCCTTCGCATAGTCGTTGCTTATTCTGATCGAAGTTCCCTTTAGTTTTGCGCAGCTTTTAAAGATAGTATCCTTTTCCTTGCTGTCGTAAAATTTCAGGATCACGGGCCTTGGTCTATCACGATTTACTTTTCCGATCCGGTGAATTCTTTCCACTGTAGTAACTTCTATGCGAAGAACTTTAGAAAAAATGTCATTCACAATGCGTCTTTTTAACACTTGCGCAGACTCGTTCGCGCTCTCAGGAAGGCCAAACACCAAGAGATTATTTCGTCTGCTTCTATTTTCGTAATCAATTAACTTGTCATTTTGCTCTCGAACGATGGCCTCCAGTTTATCTATTCTATCTTTCATTTCATCAAACATGGATATTACACCTTGTATCTTATCTGTTTTAGCATTCACTTCTGCAATTTCTTTCCTGATGTCGTCTACTTTGCAGTCCAAAGCATTTTGTTTTTCGAGAATTTCCTGCAAAATGTCAGCAGTCTTTGGGCCTGGATTTTCCTCAACATCACCAGCCATCAGCAGTAACAGTACTGACCAGCAATCGTTCAAAATAGCACAACATCTACGAGGGCACGGCAGCACTAACAAGTATCTATTATCACTGCGATACGTAGAGCTGTAACTAACCTGCAATAGCAGCAACGGTGTTTTAGACATCTTGTCCGCCAGCCAAGTGCCGTGCCCTCTGAAGCCGATGTTCTCGCGTTGTCCCTTTTTAAGACTGGTCGCTGGTGACGTCACACCCGTGGCAGCAAGTCCAGAAAGTGCGCACTCCAAGCTTCCATTTTCGCAACGCTGCGCATCGACGAAGAAAAAGCAGCTTCCGTCGTCGTCCACAGGCATTCCGACGATAAACCATGGCAGCATCTGCAATAGCAGCAACGGTGTTTTAGACATCTTGTCCGCCAGCCAAGTGCCGTGCCCTCTGAAGCCGATGTTCTCGCGTTGTCCCTTTTTAAGACTGGTCGCTGGTGACGTCACACCCGTGGCAGCAAGTCCAGAAAGTGCGCACTCCAAGCTTCCATTTTCGCAACGCTGCGCATCGACGAAGAAAAAGCAGCTTCCGTCGTCGTCCACAGGCATTCCGACGATAAACCATGGCAGCATCTGCAATAGCAGCAACGGTGTTTTAGACATCTTGTCCGCCAGCCAAGTGCCGTGCCCTCTGAAGCCGATGTTCTCGCGTTGTCCCTTTTTAAGACTGGTCGCTGGTGACGTCACACCCGTGGCAGCAAGTCCAGAAAGTGCGCACTCCAAGCTTCCATTTTCGCAACGCTGCGCATCGACGAAGAAAAAGCAGCTTCCGTCGTCGTCCACAGGCATTCCGACGATAAACCATGGCAGCATCTGCAATAGCAGCAACGGTGTTTTAGACATCTTGTCCGCCAGCCAAGTGCCGTGCCCTTATGATTAATTTTTAAGTTAAGTTCATTCGTAGTCAAAGTAGCGTGACTATTCTGTCTGGTCTGAACGGAATCGAGGAAAAAAACAAATACTGCACTGTGTTCGTTTTACGTACCATAAACATTCAACACTGAAAACGTCTCATTGATTTCGGTAGTCAATTCTTGGTCGATCCTCCTGAGTGGGTATCAGCCATATTTGAGGCGTCATCATCACTGCCGGGACCACTAGCGTTATGGGTGAAAAGGCGGAGAATGTTTGCGTCCGTCTTCCTCCTTTGCTGGGCGCAGGAAAACGGCGGCGAGTCTAGATAATGGGCAATTATCGTGTGACAGGAAGGAACGAACGGAACTAAGGCCAGTGAGCACTTAGTTCGTTCTGACAGGCAGAGGTTGCTTAGCTAGGAAACAGTCTTGATCGCGCACGCACAGTTACATTTTTTTTCCCAACTGTCCAATTAACATTATGAACGAAAGAATGGGGATTTTCGAGACTTTCTTTGACCCGACCAGTGCAAACCATCAGATGCAGGGAACGTAAATTTTACTGTTTTGAGTTGTATTGCGATAATTGATTGATTGATATGTGGGGTTTAACGTCCCAAAACCACCATATGATTATGAGAGACGCCGTAGTGGAGGGCTCCAGAAATTTAGAACACCTGGCGTTCTTTAACGTTTACCCAAATCTGAGCACACGGGCCTACATTTCCGCCTCCATCGGAAATGCAGCCGCCGCAGCCGGGATTCGATCCCGCGACCTGCGGGTCAGCAGCCGAGTACCTTAGCCACTAGACCACCACGGCGGGGCTGTGTTGCGATAATTGCGATCTAGATGTGACGGAAATAAAGCGGACGAAAAGACAACTATATATAGCCGCTGGCAGGGACCGAATCTGCGAACTTCGGATTTCTATACAGAGCACCGCCTAACACAATATTTAGGAATTGCTCGAGTTTTATGTGCCAAAACCGCGATTGCGATTACGAGGCGAGCCCTAGCGGGGTACACCAAAATAATTTAGACAAACTGGGTTTCTCGCAAGCGCCTGACCAATCCTCTGTGGGCGAATATGTGCGCCACAAAAGTGGGCGGGCCTCTAGTATTTCGCCTCCACCCCTAACAAGATGGTTTTCGCCATGCATCACAACAGATCAGTGACGTAGATGGTATATATATAGTTACGCTCTTGCCTCTCTCTCTCTCTCTCTCTCTCTCTATATATATATATATATATATATATATATATATATATATATATATATTTGTAGCGCTAAGATAAATTTCAAATCACATTTGAAACACGCCACACCAACGCCGTTTAAGAGAGAAACAATATTAAGCAGGTGGCCCCGCCGCGGTGGTCTAGTGGCTAAGGTACTCGGCTGCTGACCCGCATGTCGCGGGATCGAATCCCGGCTGCGGCGGCTGCATTTTAGATGGAGGCGAAAATGCTGTAAGCCCGTGTGCTCAGATTTGGGTAAGCACGTTAAAGAACCCCAGGTGGTCAAAATTTCTGGAGCCCTCCACTACGGCGTCTCTCATAATCATATGGTAGTTTCGGGACGTTAAACCCCACATAATAATCAATCAATCAATCAATATGGAGCAGGTGAAGCAGATTGACGTCGCTGTCTAAGAGCATAAACTATCGCTACCTGCATGATTTCATGTCGCACATAACCACGTGCCCAGTCGGAGAACGCATTTTCCCGTTTCACGAATACACTCTAAAAAAGAGCGAGTAAAAAGGGTGTCTTTTTTTTGTTTCACAACAATAATCGTCATCTATATAACGTTCCATCCTTGCGCTATCGCCCCACGCCCGGTACATTCCGGTCACGATCGACATGCCCATTATCAGAGTTACATTGCATTCTCGATAGGAAAGTGGCCAGCGCCGAGTTTTCAAGAAAGGAAGCGCACGCAAGCCTGATGACGATTGTTGTTGTGGGACAAAAAGACACCCTTTTTACTCGATATTTTTTTAGAGTATACTGCTATACCCTTTCGTAGCAAGGAAAAAAAGAAGAGTGTGTCTGCGCTTAAACGAGATTTTGAGGATTCATGCAACAAGAACTGTGCCATCGAGACGTTAAACGTCGGCAGCGCAGCAGCACTGTCGCGCTCTGGTGGTTACAAGGTCATGACAACGCCTCTCGCGCCGGCGCGTATTTATGCTCCCTGAAATGCAGTGAATTTAACCGGGACGCGTTGTTTGGGTTTTTCGACATAAATCCTAACACTTGGGCCCAAGGTAAGGGACAGGTGCTGGCAGGATGTCTGCGAGCGGTTTGTTTGGGCATTTCTCAGACAGAAGGGTTGCGGCTTGGGCTACAGTTGGTATGTCACGAGCTAAGGACTAAAACAAAGAGACACAGGAAATCGACAGTATCTCCGATTGCATCTATAACTAGAGTGACGCTATTGAGTTGCTCGCCTAAACGGCAGCCAGTAGCCCATGGAAACTGGCGGCGGTTTCTGCCAGCTGGACAGCCAGCCCATAGTTGGTCTGCAGGGTCCGAGCTAAGCAGCGCGGATCCCCATTCGAGACATCTGAGGGCAAGCGCGCAGTGTATTTCAGATCCGCTCGTTACGGGCTCATAACTGGACTTTGTCATAATATTGGTCTGAATTATGACGGCCGTAGCCAGATATGAAGGAAGACCACGTGCTATCGTTACAATGTAATCAACAACAATGCAATCAGTGGTCTACTGGCTAAGGCACTACGCTGCTGACCCGCAGGTCGCGGGATCGAATCCCAGCCGCATTTTCGATGTAAGTGGAAGGCCCGTGCGTGTACTCTTAGATTTATAGAAACCCCATGTGATCAAAATTTGCGGAGCACTCTACTACGGCGTCGCTCAAAATCAAATCGTGGTTTTGGGACGTTAAACCCCCAAAATTATTATTATTATTACAATGCAATAATCAAGATGGTGAACACCGTTAAAGAACCCCAGGTGGTCAAAATTTCCGCAGCTCTCCACTACAGCGTCTCTCATAATCAAATGGTGGTTTTGGGACGTTAAACCCCACAAATCAATCAATCAAGATGGTGAACACTCGTTAACGAACACTATGCGAAATCTCCTTTCTTGCGCACGCTTTGATGGGTAAAAGATTAAAATGAACAAAGCGTACAAGGCTACAAGGAAAACTTTGGGCACTTGACTCATCCGAGTGCGCACTTGTCTCCGCTCACCGTGCGCAATTGAAAACGTTCCGGGGTCTGTGATTGGCATGTGTACATACTTTGCTCTAAAGGCAAATAAGCTCGAAAGGAGTTCCTGACTGAGCACGTGCGAGCGAAAAAAAAAAAAGCTGAAAAATTCCAGGCCCTTATGTTTTTCATCCTCACCCGTTCTTTACGCAGACGCTGCTGCTGTGCGGCCGCTGAAGCCTTTCAGGTCAAATTCCTCTTCGCCGTGCTGTGTGTCACGTGCGCGCTACAGTCGGTCGCATCGAGGAACCCCAATTTCTCGACTCCGGAGCGTCTTCGTGCGGCCCGCCGCTATTGCTTTTCTTTTCCTGTTCTTCGTTTCGGCCAAGAAGCAAACCGGTTCCAGCAACAGCGGTGTGCCCCGCCAACCGAAACCTCTGCGACCAGCGCTGGTGCGGCACACCGAAAGAAGGAGCGTGTGCCGAAGCGCGGCCGCGGGAAAGAGGTGACAGCGGCGGTCCAGCCGGCAGCGCACAAGAAGACGGCAAGCCAGTCGCGACCGTGCTAAAACGCTTGTTTGAGCTGCCTTTCAACGTTTTCTTCGCTCCTTTTTCCTCACTTTTGTTTGCCGAGGTACGCGCCGCCTGGGTTGATCCGAGGCGCCGTACCTGCGACGTCCTTGGAGGAGAGACCATGTCCCCTCACGCGCAGAGCCGGAGTCGCGAGAACTTCGCGCTGTACCTGTACGCCGGCGTTCCGGTGACGCTGTTCGTTATGTGCCTGATTCTGCGCCGTCAGCGCAAGGAGGCCCAGCGGCGCTTCTTCGCCTGGATCTACTCCAAGTACTACGCCGAACACAACGCGGCCATCCTGGCACCTTTCAAGCGAAAACTGTTCTCCGACATGGGAAGGATCGAGTCCGACGACCCGACCTTGCAGGCGCGCGGCGCCATCCGCATCGTGGAGATCGGCGTCGGCACGGGAACCAACTTGGCCTACTATCCGACGGGCAGCAAGGTGATCTCGGTGGAGCCGAACCCGTACTTCGAGAACATCTTCAGGGAGAACCGCTGCGCCTTTCCCAACGTGGAGATCGAGCGGTTCGTGCTGGGCGGCGCCGAGGATATGTCTTCCATACCGTCCGACAGTGTGGATTGCGTCGTGTCCACGCTGGTGCTTTGCTCCGTCGAGAACATGGCATTTGTGATACGAGAGATCAAGAGAATCCTTGTCAGGGTACGTACACTGTGCGTAATTATGGGATCATTTTTTTAAAAAAGCTAACTCGCAGTGACATCATCGTACGCGATAATCCCGCTGCCGGCGAGCACGTGCAACGTTAATAATCTATAATAATCTATAAACGTTGGGCGAGCATACCGATATGCGGAGCCAGTGGCGTATAGACAGACAGTGGCACACAAGCCCCGTGCTCCCCCCGGTTATTGTCAATGGCATACAGAACACAACATGAAAATCGATTACCTTTATTTATTTATTCTTTATTCAATGATTACCCCGCTTAGCCCGAAGGCGCTGCAGCAGGGGGGTTACAATGTCGAGAAAAACACATCTTCATTAATACAGCACACTTGTTCATTTGATAAGTGATTCCATTCTCTAATGGATACAAATTAGATCTGGACCTCTGCCTGCCCCCTTCATATCGAAGTGCCCCCCCCCCTCCCCGAAAAAAGTTTCTTCCTTCGGCTCTCGAAGGTTCCAACAAATGATGCTCTCTCCGTCATTGGCTTGTCTGCGATCGGCCGTTTTTGATGCGACAACCTGATCTTGTTTTCGGGGTGACTTGTCACTTTACTTTCGCCACATTTCATCGTTGTCTGAATATGAAGGCACGACCGTCGTTGTAGCCCGTAGCAAGTGAAGCGCTGGGCAGCTAAGCACGCAGATGGACCCAACATGGGGCGATTCAGGAAGCGGTTAGGATGGGGCATTGCACAATGCGATGAATGAACGCGAAGTAGTACACCCGGCAAGCATTCGCCAGGCTTCGCTTGGACCCATTTTACCGTTCCCGACAGAACAAGGGCTCCAAATCTTTTTTTTTCTTTTGTACACGTTGAAATGGTGCATATTGTTACAGAGAGAATGGCGTCTGAGAAATATATTTATTACGGATAAAACAGGCACGCATCCAATCGGTTGCGCCCTTTAAGGTATTTTTTTACCCTACACTCTTAGAAGATCGAGTATTTGAGGAGAATTTCTGCCACACAACTATAACATGGTCACCTAAGTCGCGCATTTTCCTCGCGTAATCGCCGCGGTGCCGCTATTTTCCGGTCACGAACGACATGCGTGCTATCAGCGTGGCGTAGCATTCTTGATAAGAGAAGGCTGAGAGCTGCGTTAAAAAAAAAAAAACGCCAGCAGACCGGATAACGACTACACTCTAAAAAAAGAGCGAGTAAAAAGGGTGTCTTTTTGTCCCACAACAATAATCGTCATCTATATTGCATTCCTTCCTTGCGCTATCGCCCCGCGCCCGGTACATTCCGGTCACATTCGACATGCCTAATATCAGGGTTACATTGCATTCTCGATAGGAAAGCGGCCAGCGCCGAGTTTTCAAGAAAGGAAGCGCACGCAAGCCTGATGACGATTATTGTTGTGGGACAAAAAGACACCCTTTTTACTCGATATTTCTTTAGAGTGTACAGCTGTGTGGCAGAAATACTCCCCAAATACTCTATTTCTTTCGTGGAGTGTAATATTACGACGAAAACTCACAGGTTCACCTGAAACGTCTGGTTGGTAGGCCCTTAGATGCCTGGCGCAACCCACCACGGGGGATCGGCCTTTAAAACCAGACGGTACCTTATCTTAGAAATAGAATAGTTTTACCAGGCCGGCGAATGACATCTTTTTTTTGCTCGGCCCTACTATTGCTCCCGCCTCACCACACCCCGAAAGCTTTTGCACTGCCTCCAGGGTCGGAGGTAGCTCACCGAGGTTTTGCACTGCCCCCGTGATCGGCCCACCGTCGACCAAGCTACAATGTCATGCGAGGCATAGAGTTAATATAAATACACTAGAAGGAACTATGGCGCTAGTGTCTACGGCAGCTGCCATAGGAGCTGAAACGCATGGCGCTTCAGCGAGCATGCATGCATGATGCACGGAGAAAGGAAACAACGTGGCATGATGGGTAGTACATGGATTTGCCCAATTTTCGTACTCTATGCTCAGTTTGGCTTCGCGAGGCTTGAAGCTCCTTTGTCACGAAAACAACAGTCCGCAAATGTTCGGCAGTTACCACCTTCACCTTTTAGGATCAATTAATTGATATGTGGGGTTTAACACCCAAAACCACCATATGATTATGAGAGACGCCGTAGTGGAGGGCTCCGGAAATTTTGACCACCCGGGATTCTTTAACGTGCACCTTTTAGGATCACCATTTCAAATCGGGTCACGAAGTTCAATACAGTTTGTTCTTTTATTTGAAATAAAACCAAAACAGCAATAAACGAAGCCACATGTAAGTGCATTCACTGCCCGCGAGCACGAAGACTAGGCTAATCCATGTAGTACCCATCATTCCCACTATAGAGGCTGGAAATTTCCATGGTCGCTGAACGATCGCAGCTTCCCCTCTGGGTAATGGGCCTTTTCCGTTTAGGTAGTCTGCGCCTTCGCGCCGACCTCGATATATATTCTAGTACACTATAGCCTCGAGGAGGCCCGCGCCATTTTTGGTGGCCAAACGTGACGACCCGTTTAGGAGCCTTCATGTGCGGCGGCGCGCACATGAAGGCTCCCTAACGATGGATGGATGAATATAGCTGTACCCTTTAGATCGAGTGGTGGCTAGCGCCACCAAGCCGTAATACTTAATGAACCATAAACTAGATTTATTTTTTTTTAAGTGAGTTTGAGGATTCGTACTTTGCAGTGAAGAGTTTAACTTTCACTCGTGCCTTGACTTTAGCCACCAATCAGATAACCTCCTTCTAGTTAAGTCTACCCGCTTAAAGTGCGGACACGTGCGGACTAAGCGACACCTGGCGCTACAAACATGCAAATATTTGTCCCAATCACGGCCGGGCCAGACTGCACTTGCGCACGCTTGGGAGCGCGCAGGTGCAGTCTAGCCTAAAGTAATTGCATATATGGTCCCTACGGGGACCATATACAGTTACTCTAGGCCGTAGGGACCATATACAGTTACTCTAGTCAAGCCTAGAGTTACTGTATATGCTACCTTTAGGTAGCATATACAATATGCTACCTAAAGGTAGCATATAGAGTAACTCTAGTCTAGCCCCGCCGTGTCCCAATTAGAGACGCGACGCAGGCCTCCCAGATATACCGGCACGCAGCGGACAATTTCGGTATCCAAGAGCCACCACTTTTGATTTCGGCGATTTCCACTTGCGGTGTTGTTCTGACTGGGAAAAAGGCCCATTTTAGGAAACTATGACGCGAGGACATCGCTATGACGTAATGATTACGTCATATTGACATCACGCAGTCTGACAGTTTGTGACGTCACCAAGCGATGACGATCTTTCGCACCACTCACGTTGACGCCTCCGACGTGCGACGCCAGTTATTTTCGCCTTTATGATCACACTAACATAATCTCACGTGCCTTGCATACTTTGAGGTCATCAACGACGCGCGCGATATCAACGTGACGTGTCACTCTTGATCGGGGATTAGCGAGTGCCGAGTTTTCAAAGAAGGAAAGCCAAATGTAGTCTGAAAGGATAAACGCTTGGGCCGGTTGCTGGCAAAGAACGCTCTTTGCCACTGTTGTCTCGTCCTTTCCTAATCGCTCTGTGCGCTGCAAACTCTTTTTTAAATGAGAGCCAAATGATTCTTGTGTGGTAAGATACTTTCTAGAAGGGTGCGACTCGTACACTCCAAATGCAAAGGGCGTATTCGGGGTGTCTTTATTCCCAAACAATGCTATTCGTTATCATCTCACGCGCCTCTCCTCGCGTTATCGCCTCCACTTCCAGATGACCAACGGGGATCGCGCTATCAGCGTCGCATAACATTCTCAACAGGAAACAGTCGAGAACCGCGTTTGCGAGAAAAGAAACGCAAGCTCCCTAACGGCACGAATGCACGTGGTCAGTTGCAGGATTTCCAGCGCAACACCGCGGCAGGAAAAAACCTGGAGCTTCAAAAGCCGGCAAAACTTTCGCGAGACAGTGAGCGCGTGAAACGGAAACGCTGAAATACCCCCAAACATAAATCCCTTGAATAATTATTCAAGCACTGTGTACAACGAACGGCCTTTTTCACTATAATGTACAAAAAAAAGCCTTAGCGGATGTGTTTTCTCTAAACTTACTGTAATTTCCTGTAAAGGTTCGTGTACTGGAATGATTGACAATAGAAGGAAAGGTGGACGCATACTTGTACACTATATAGCTGTAAGGCTACAACATATGCTAGCAGAGTAATGCACTATAGGTGCGGAGCGAGCGATCATCCTATTGAGGTATTGATTGATTGATTGATTTGTGGGGTTTAACGTCCCAAAACAACCATTTGATTATGAGAGACGCCGTAGTGGAGGACTCCGGAAATTTTGACCACCTGGGGTTCTTTAACGTGCACCCAAATCTGAGTACACGGGCCTACAACATTTCCGCCTCCATCGGAAATCCTATAGAGGTATCAGCTAACGGGGGCGCAGCCATGAATTTTCTTCGGAGGTGGGATCAACCACCATTCATGTATTTTCATGCATGCATTTGAATGCAGCAAGAAGGCAAGTTGGGCCAGTTGGATTACGTTAATAATTGAACGTTCTGATGCACATGCGCGAAAGACCATGTATCCGCTTTAAATACCTTTTTTTTTTCTGAACCATAAACCTTCAGTTTTGAGAACAAGCGCTGTCCTTGTCAGCCTCTTCTGTCCGTCCGTTTTTAAGTGCGCTTCAACAAAATTTTCAATTATGCATTTGTATGTGTGTGTATATATATATCCATGCGCAAAACAAAAAAAATAGGGAGCTGTGGTTTACAGCCACCACAACCTCGGGTTATGCTGCTCGACTGCTAACCGACAGGTCGTGGGATCGAATCCCGGCCGCATTTTCGATGGAAGCGAAAATGCTCGAAGCTCGTGTGCTTAGGTTCAGATGCACGTTAAAGAAACCCCAGGTGGTCTAAATCTGCGAGCTCTCCACTACAGCGTCTCTCATAATCATGTTGTGGTTTTGGGTCATTAAACCCCATCAGTTATTACGGGGCTGAGGATTTGAACGCCTAACCAATCCCCTAGCAACGCCTCCGCTAGAAAGATGCCTGTGACGTCACACGCTTTCCTATGGAGATGGGAGGTTCCTCGTGGTTCAGTTCTTCCTCCGCAAAGAGCGCATTTTCGATGGAGGCGAAAGTGCTGTAGGCCCGTGTGCTTAGATTTGGGTGCACGTTAAAGAAACCCAGGTAGTCGAAATTTACGGAGCCCTCCACAACGGCGTTTCTCACAGTCATATGGTCGTTTTGGGACGTTAAACCCCACATATCAATCAATCGATCTCCGCGAGGAACGCTCGCAGCCGACACTGCTACTTCCGCTGGATTCGGAAATGATGCAATCGCAGAGGCACGACCGTGCTGCCTTCGGGACGGCAGTAGACATTTCTTTGATCTCGGAGGCTGCAAAGTTTAAAGCGGCCGACGCAGCGAGCGCACGCAGCCGACACTGTTTCGTGGAGCGGAGAAGGAGAGAATACGAGGGGGCTGGGAACCAGCTTTTCGGCTCACGTCGCAGGCATCTAGTCAAGGAAGCATCGCCTCTAGCTATACCAGTGTTGTCCAAGACTGTTCAATACATGTGCAACAAATGACTGACCTCTACATCTCAAACATGTTGCACTGTAGTGAAAGTTTTCGGATCCCTTCGCCAGTTAGAATTCGTAACTTAATTAAGGAATATCTGCGCAAATGCCTTTAGATTCTAAGAACATAGTTTCCATTGTCGGATATCAAACCATCTTCGCACCTTTTTTTTTGCCGATATGAGCTTTCACCACTCTGAACTATGAAATGTCATTGGAAGGCCAACCTACCACAGCAGTCAATAGCACATGGCAATAATAGAAAACAATCGTCATCATTAAGCTGAGTACGACTACTGGCAGGACAAAAAGCCTCTCACATGTTTTTACAGATAATCCAGTTGTGTCCTCGTAACATTGTGCCTTCTTCTCGCACAATTGCCTTCTCTTGGAACCCTGTCTGTCACTCTTGGTGAGCAGCGGCTATCTTTCCTTCTCGCTTCATGACCTGCCCATGCGCATTTCTCCTTTAGTTTTTTACTAATATGTCCTTAACACATTTGTTCCCTGTCTGAATCAGCTTCCTTTCTGTGGTTCGCTGCATCATCCTCATTTTATGTTTAGTTTAAGTAGACCGCGATAAACAGTGCAAAAGGCTATGAATGATAAAGCTGGTTTTTGTTCCTTGATGCAGGGTGGCTGCTTCTACTATGTGGAACACATCGGCTACAAGGAAGGCACGTGGTCGCGCCGCCTGCAGCAGCTTGTACAGCCGTTATGGTCACTGGTCAGTGATGGATGCCAGTTGACCCGTGATGTGCCACAGTACGTGGAGTTTCTCGGCTTCCGGGAGAAGTACGAGACAATCCACTACCCACATGAGATGCCCTTCCTGGTACGGCCCACACTCGTTGGCAAGGCCATCAAATAGACAGCATGGTTATGTACTGCATTGTTTGCAAAATGGCAACGCATCTCCTGTGTAACAGGAGATGCCACAGCGATTTGCGTGTAAACCACATTGCTTCTGCAGGACTCCAGAGTGCCACTGAATCCCATCGCCGTTCTAAGCAGTGCTGAAATGTGCGGCCAATACTGCGTCTGCAATGCGATTCCGACTTCACACTGTGTACCACATTGATTTCCCCTTCTCATAAACTGTTTGAATTGAGTGTGATTCACGATTGTAATTTGTTGACAAGACGGTTGAAGACCACTTCCACCGAACAAAAAAAGTAACTAAAGATTGGTGTTGCCGGTATAGCAGACCGGGTTTCTATTTCAAGCTCATGCATGGTCGTGCTTACTTCTTACTATTTTGCCACCCTAAGAATACCACATCATTTCCAAGGAAAAAAAAAAAGATGCTTCCAGAAACACTAGCGAGTCAGTTTACCATTCTCTGCCTAATAGCAGGGGGCATGTTGTGGATGACCTGCATAGCTAGAGCTCTGACAGTATGGTGTGCTACTTTTGGTCACTGTTTTTGAGAGTATGTGAGGCTTGTAATATTACATCGTGTTGTGAGAGGTATACAAAATACAGTGTAGCTGAACAGTTTGCATGTGAAGACTAAACTCTGCATTTCACATAATTACAGAGGTGAACGCACAATTCAGCACAAAATTCCTGCCGATGCAAGCTATTTAAAACAAACGACCTGCACTACGGTATCTTTCCAAATGCCGTACCATATTCACTTAGCTACAACCTTACAGCTGTGTTACTTTGGTTTGTAGATGCATATGTCAGTTACAGTTTACTAAATGAAAATGCAATATGGATAATGAGTGGATTGCATGGAAATTATTAATGTGCATTGTTTTGTTATGAGTGCTAAGTATGTGGTGTCTTAAGCGTATGTTCTGAAGTGGTTTGTCAATATCCATAAGCGCGAACCCGCATTGATGACTACCAAAGACAAACTACATGCGAGTAACTATGAACAATCTCAAGTGTGTTCTCATCTGAAAGGTAATTTTTACTATTTATGTAAAATAGTATATTATAATATATAAATGCTTTGGTCATTTTCTGTTTATGCATTCCTTATTTTATATTAACAATTTATATGAAGAATATTGCTCCACCAGGATGATAGCTGTGTTTTTGTCTAAAAGCTTGAGAACTAACATGTGATTCTCTGGCAGTGCAACTGCATTGCGCTTGGGGCGAAATGTTAAAACATAGTGCACATTGATTTGGGGACATATTGAACAAGGCCTGGTGGCCAAAGTTAATCTGGCTTTGGTGTATAAAAAAACTGGTTAGACAACCATTACTAGCCTAGAGCATTTGTAAAATGTGTGTTTGAAAATCTAGCTACCAATGAAACATCTTCAACAAACGGCATTTTACTGATCCAACTTCTTCTACGTGCCAACAAATAATATCATGAAATGCAAGTACCCACAGATGCTGGATTGTAGTGCTCTGAAAAAATGCTCTAACTTATATTGAATTTTGTAGAAGAACTTGACAAATGATAAAGCTTCAGAGAAATATGTGACCAATTGTAACAAAGATGTTTATTTTTACAAAGCAAGTAAACTAGCAGAGTTTTTCAAGAATTTAGTGGCTGTGCATGCCTACTGAAAAAAACCGTGGACTGTGTGCATAAAGTGCACAGAACATAGTACCATGTTCCTATATTTGTACAATGTAATAAACTTGTGCTTCAAATGATTTTATTACAAAAGAGCACTGTAATACAATGAAACAAATGCTGCAATAAAAACACTTTTCTTAATAAAACATGTGCCGGTTATTAGGATACCAAAGCACTCTTGAGTGCTAAGGAAATATATTGATATTGAAGGGAAGCATTGCACGAAATTCAGCCAAGAATCTGTACACCAAGAATAGCGATAGGAACAAACGATAAAATATCTAGTTAAAAGAGCTTATATCTGAGCTAATTTACACTACAGTGGTTTATAACAGTAATAAAGTAAGAAATGTTGCACAACACATCTATATTGTCAGCTTTGACAATGCATAGTGTGACCAAGACAAAACTAGCTTCACAAGCTTCATGCACCACAGTCGCACCGTCAAGGAAGGGCACGGAATGTGGTCAATACAAAATACAAGTGTTGACACAAACAACATTTATAGGCAGAATACTGTTCCCAGTTAACAAACAGAGAAATAGGATGGTGAAATGAAACAAAGACACAAACTTATCACAACATTAAGCGCTTGATCTGTGCTCAAAAAATAGGAAAATGAGCAGGTTCCTTAATATGAACAATAAATTCTGGCTCTCGTAGAGTAGTCCGAAGCAATATTTCTCCTTTGGTAGTCCAATCAACAAGCACCAAAGATAGTGTAAGACCTTGGCGATCGATTTTGTTATTATATAATTGGGCTAGCAACTGCCGCGATGTTGTACACTAGAAACGTTGAAGAAAGATTGCCAAATGCATATATATCTTGTTATACAACTGGTGCTGTGAATGATGGCCCATTTCCTTCCTTGTTTAATCATGTTTTTCAATGCTACAAGTTTTTGAAGAGACAACCAGCATTAATTGAACTGATAAGCATCGCATGAAGAAAGCTAACGCTGCGGTGTCTGGTAACCTAAATAAAACGTGCACTCACAGTCAGAGGCATGGCTTATACTTGTCACACGCGGCAACTTAAGTGCACTTTGAGTGAGTGTACTTACGCTTACAAAGTGTCATTTTGGCAGTTGGCTGCTACACGACAAAACAAAGTGTACTTTGGAAATGATGACAGTGGCAATTGCTGGGTTTGTAGCGCAATGTATATTTGTTACGTCGGACCACGTTGTCTTCGTGGAAGTAGCACCAGTGGCACACGCCATCGTAAACTGTGGAGAACGACTCGCCTACACATTTGCAAGTGTGCCTGAAAGCAAACAACGCGATTAATGCAGCCATAGCACAGCATGTGCTGCCGCAACCCCCCTGGCGAACGTGGCCGCAAACTGCCCGAGAGTGCACGTAGCAAGAACAGTTGTTGATTTACGACTTGTTTTAATACATAGCAGCATCCCTTATAACGAAAACAATTTATATGTAGTATAAGCGGCGCTTTAGGCAACAGCGTATTTCTGTGCAAGCCACTGGTACTGAGGCTACACACGTCGTAGCAGAGAAGTGAGATTGGGGAACGCACTAGCCAGCAAGTGTACTTTTCAGCGAGTGACACTTAATTTTGCCCGTGTGACACCGCGCAAATGACACTTGCTGCTAAGTGTACTCACTCGAAGTGCACTCGAAGTGCCACGTGTGACAGGGGTATTACTTAGTAACTTTAGCTATAGATTGTTTTTCAGGAATTCACAAAGCTTGGTGTGACATCCGCAGTGAAAGATACTGTTCCAGAAAATAGAGTTTGGCATAATAACACAGCTCTTCATGCTAATGCTAGCTAAGTTTTGCCAAACATTTGCGCTAACGTCCCAGTTGATGTTCCCCTCGGTTTCTTCCCAAAGGTAACAGTCATTGAAAAAGTTATGCTCCAACTTAATGTGCATACAAATTTAAATATCACAAAATACATTTTTGGTGATGTTTCATGCACAATGTCCTCTCTATACAAAGTGCATGTTGCCTTGTGGTCATCTCACTCTATACAACGTTGGCAAGCACAATAGATAACCCAAATGGTGAGGTAGCAAAACAGATGTATCTAGGGCTCTCCTACTTCTCGGGTGATCAAACATAAGTACTAGACACCATGCCACACTTAAAGGAACATTAGATGCAAACAATCCCATTTGACCCCCCTTAGCGAACATTCCAGTTCAAAAGATCTCGTGGTTAGTTCCAGTTGTGTTTGAAGGATTGCCCAATATCTGAAGTGAGAGCTTAACTTTCAATATGCCTAATCTGCTAAAATAAAACATAATGCCATACACTACAGTACAGCAGCAATTGAGTGCTGGAGTTGCAGTGCAATGCTGCATACACTTATACAAACCACTGGAAAGCAAGTTCACAGTTTATGACGACAAAAACTTCGCCTGGATTTGACCAGTGGAAATGATGGTTTGTATAACTTTATCGAGATACTTTTCTTTGGATATTAAGAGGGCATCCTTGTCACAGGTGATAAAAACTTGAGGCAGAGTCGACCTGGTTATGAAAAACTACTTCATAGACTTTGCAAGGCCAAGAAGGTCACACAAGGCGTGCATGCCGACGGGCTGGTCTGGTCTTCACTGTTGTGAAAGAAGATTCATTATTTCACAATAATAAGCAGATTCATAGCTATGCTGTTTATGATGTAATCTATGTGCTATTTTATAGCCTCATTGATTGCCTCCAATGGTCAGTTCAAATGCAACCCGTGGCAGATCAAGAGTAATTTTGGAAGCCCAACAGTTACAAGAGCTAGACAAAAATAGTGTCGGGATTACTTGTAATATATTGTCATGGATAAAGTGATCAAACGAGCTCTTTTTCATAGAGTAACAAGGTGCAGAGCAGAAAACATGTGACAAAAGCAAATATGGCAATTATTTAAACACACCGAGAATGGCAGCTGCGAGTCAGTACAACTGCAGCCAGGAGTTAAGAAAGCATTGGCTGTACAACGATACTTTGGAACTCTGCGACGAGTCGACCCTTCTGGCACCTTCTAGAGAGTCTGCTTCTCCAACTGCCTTCTACAAGAACGCCGCTTGTGATGGGAGTCTGTGCTCTGCCTGGACTGTCAGCTTTGAGCCTAATTGATAATTGTTCTCCAATAAACTCTTTTACAGCTGTAATAATGCAGTTCCTCATGTAGGCACACCTATATTATCTTATACTACAAATACAACCTACACACACTTCCTAAATTCGATACCTTTTAACTGATATCGATGGTGAGTGTTCTAGAATGGCTTTAGTTAAATTAATTTAAAGTGTTAGACACGAAGCCCCACATACTGTTTTTTTTTTCGTCCTGAAATGCTCATCATCCACACCATTTCCTTATCATAACACACATTGAGCAAAAGGCACAAGGACTCCGTTTTGAACATTCAAAAACTACACTTGGCTGTACAACCTCTCAAATATACACTAAATATAGGTACTTGATTAATTTACAAGAGTGCTGCAAATAAACAAAAAAGGCAAGGCTACTATCGGTACTTTGCATATCGCTGTACCTCCATGTTACGCTTAGTCGTATACGCTCGTGCTGCAGACATTTGATAGGATACATTCCGAAGGCACTTGTCAATAGTCGTATACGCTCGTGCTGCAGACATTTGATAGCATACATTCCGAAGGCACTTGTCACGCCAAAAATAAAAATGACGCGAAAAGGACAAAAAAATGGAGGCTGTCATACGACGCCTCACTACAAATCGTTCTGCTCTCCGTTCCCGGACGACTTCTTGTGGTACGCCGTGTCCAGGAACTCGAAGACGGACGCGAAGCTGGACCACGACGTCATTTCGTGGGTGACCGTGCCAGCAGAGACGCGCTTGACGTCAACGGTGCCGTCGTGTCGTTCCCTGAGGGGCCGATCGAGGGGTTCCGGACTGGACACCCAATTCCTCCCGACCTGGCTGAAGAGCTGCGCGACGCGCGGGTGCGACTTCTGGCGCGCGAAGCTGTGGACGGAGTCCGTCAGGGCGACGGCGAAGACGCGAGACGAGAACGACGCGAAGAACTCGGTGGCCACGTTGACGGCGACGACACCTCCGAAACTGTGCGCCACGACGGCCACGTGACGCGCGGGCGCCCGTTTTTCGACGATGTGTTCCCAAACGTAGCGGCCGTGTTTCTCGGCAGTTTCGCAGTCTCGCACTGGAACGCGCACGCCGTCGATCACGCGGTGAGTATCGTTAGTGTTGAGCACAATGACGGCGTAACCGAGCCCCTGCGCTCGCCGAATGTAAGGCAGCTGAGTGCCTTTTTTGAGCGAGTCGTTGATGATGAGCCGCCGCGACCACTGACCGGCTCGCACGACGCCGCTGCCATGTATTAAAATCAACAAGCGGTCCTTGTTAGTGAACGCGTCTTCAGACACGAATATGAAAGATCTCGGCTCGTCCTCGTGCGCGTTGACGGGCACGGTGACTCGCGTCAAGTGCGTCTCTTGCTCCAGGAGCTGGTAAACGTGCTCGGTGATAACGTCCCCCAGAGCTTCGTAGCGCCGCTGGTTGTAGCCGTGGTCGTTCGAGCGTACATAAAACTGGTAAGGCTCACCGGTCTTAAGGTGCCTCAGCTGGCCAAAATCGTTGAAGAAGTATCCGAAGTCGGCGATCGTCGATGGGAACGGAGAAGAGTCGTCGTCTTCGACGTCCGTGGCTTGACGTACGAGAGACCGTTTTCGCGGGAATCCGTCATTGGTTCCAGAGTCCGGCGCACCGTGTTTTTGGGTGGACATCATTCGAACAGCTTTAAACCACGTCAAGAACCGCAATCTGTGTGTCCGTAGGGCAGGTATCCAGCTTCGGTGCAAAACGTGACCTTTGGTTATCGAACCACTTACGTCACACTTTACTTAATTTGCGCGCAAATTGTTTACGCCAAACCCACTCCAGTGGTAAAGTGAGCTTGGCTCTATAGTACACTGTAGCTTGGCTTGTATCGTCTGTGCGCAGTGTTGGGCTTGGATTCAAGATGGATTCTAGATTTTGTTAGTGTCGCTCGCACTTGCACTGCTTCACATTATATCAGCACTGGGGACCGTCGAAACAAAAACCAACCTTGATTTCGAAGAACAAAACACTAAAACAAGTTATTGAAACACGAATGGTTTCAGTTAGCACGCTATATGTGAACATAGCAGATATTCCGCGGCTGTCATTGTGTGAAAATGTACTGACTGCGCTAACCAACACAACTCAAACCAATTCTTCGTCGTTGCTTCATTTTCATGGTTTTTAGGTAAATTGCATTATAAAGGCGTCTTCAGTTTCTCTAACATTTTAGTGCACTCAAGCTCAATTTTCATAAGAGGATTGACGTAAAAGAGACAAGAAGATCACCCGAACGTTATGTGCTTTGTTTCGCAAGAATGATTGCGTTACAAGTGTATATAAGCAACAATGTGGTGAAGTTTAGGAAATACCATTTTGCCAGCAATATCGCCGCTTTGTCGCAAGCTGTCCACTTTATCAACGCTGTATTTGTATACTGCGTGAAATTGTTTTTAAACCACGACACGGCACACTGCAGAGGCGGACAAAACCTCGGTGATACGATCGCGGCTCAAACGTATTTCGCGGAGATCCCAGTCGAGGCCCACCAGCCCACAATGTAATTAAGTACGGTTGCTGCGAACCGATTTTCACCCCGCGACATTTTGTATGAACATACACCACCGCGCTGGTGCGTACAGGTGCTGCCCGCGCTGTCACGGAAACTTGAGCACGGGCCAGGAAGCCTACAGGTGTGCGCATGCGCATGGCGCCGCCATTTTGTCAGAATAAACTACGAACAGAACATCAAAGGATGCGTCTTAGCCTCCAAGATAGTGCACACGAATCTTAGAGGCCTTAATACGTACGCGTTCGTGTGCTTTCGCGATTAAATTGCAGATAACGGTGACGCCACTTTTTTTTTTTTTCCTGACACATCGATGCGTGCGGCCGTCGTTGTACTGCATTTACACGCGCCTGCCACGACGATGCAAGCCACGGAAAAAACGAGAGAGAGAGAGAGAGAGAGAGGCGTTATTATCCACCCCGCGAGTGCTTTGAAGACGCCGCTGCTAGAAAGGGGGGCGGATCACCGTCGAGAGCAGTCGCACCTCACTTCGGCTCCGCCAATTTTCGGCCCTCGCGCCGGTCCTTTCGACCCTATCCGGATAATTTCTTCACGGGTGGCTGGAGCACATTGTCTGGATCTCTTCGACACCCACTTTATTGCGAAACTCGCCCGGGGTGGCCCGGGAGAGCTTTCGAAAGCCTTCGACCACGCCGTGCACCGACCTAGGCCTCTTAGGCTTAGCTCGAGTGCGGCCGCCTGCACATCAGCTGACAGACGGAGCGACCGCCCGGCCGCCCGCCGCTGCCCCGTCGCCCATCTCCTAGCTGTCCACCGCTATGGAGTATATTGTCGAAGGACAGGACGTGTCCCCCGAGGAACTCTCGGACGAATCCTGGCAGTCGCCAGGCCTCCGCGCCCAAGAGCAACGCCGCGCAGCCTTGCGCCTTGCCACCGCCGCAGCTAAGCCCACCACCACGCCGGCTTCTCTGCCCTCGTCGAAGCGGGTAAATACATCGCCTCCGCAGCACCGCCGCCGCGCTCCGCTCCCTCGTCTCCCGGCGGACACGATTCACATCGTCGGCCGCCCTAAAAGCCCCGTAGAACTCACCAAGCTACAGCCTTGGCACTTGTACACCGCCTTGCTGCAAGCAGCGTTCCTGCAAGACCTCCCGCCCGCATCTCGCGACACGGTGCGGATCCACCCCGTCAACAACACTTTTACGCTCAGCGTCGCGGACTCGGCTCGTGCACAAGCATACCTCCGCATCACCTCCCTCACGGTTTCCGGCAACACTTTCACCGTCCACCTTTACGCCCCACCGCCAGACGATGCCCTCAGGGGCATACTGTACCACGCCTTCGACGACTTCACGGACCAAGCCATCCTTGAAGACCTTCAGGCAAGCAATCCTACCCTCTCTGTTGTGGGCGGCCGCCGCATGGGCAAGGCCCCTCACATCTTGGTCACCCTCATGGAGCCGAATTTACCGCGGTGGATCTTCTACCACGGTGTCCAGCTTCGCCTCCTTCCGTTCCGCAACAAGGTGGAAGCCTGCTACAATTGCCGCTCGACCGGCCACCGGACCGACGTGTGCCCCAAGCCGCGGCAGGAGCGGTGCCATCGGTGCGGCGCTGCTCACCCCACACCGCCCGAAGGATCGCCACCCACTTGCAACCCCCGCTGCATCGTCTGCAATGGGAATCACTCCACGTACAGTTCCAACTGTAAACACCGCTACGTGCAGCGCCCTCAACGCCAGAAGGCCCCGGTACCTGACACACACCCCTCGCCACAACAGCCTGTTCCGCCCACAGCGGTAGTGCGCTCTTCCCAGCAAGCAGCAAGTGGTCCCTCACCAGCTCCACCGCCCAAGTCGGTTACTGCCTCTCCGCCCCCCGTACCAGCGGTGCCTAAACCCGCATCACAGCCCATGAATTCGACATGGCCCCGCGGCGCCCCCGGCTTGCCCTCGGAGCCGCAGGTTGTTGCACTGCAGCAAGAAAACGCCTCCCTCCGACAGCAGGTCACTGCACAAAGCGCTCAAATTGCAGCTCAGAAGACCCAAATTGATTCCCTCCAAGCGAAACTGCAAGCTCTTGAAGAGAAGCTGGAATCAGCCATCACAGTGAAATCCTCTCTGCCCTCTACCATTTGCTCCTCCTCCGACATGGACGTTCAGACTCCCGAAGGATGCACTGGCAAGCGCCGTCGACCCAACACTCCCCTTGAATCTCTTCACCTTTCTGAAGAGGTCCAGGTATCCATCAAGACGGCCTTGGTGGATCTTGAAAAGCGGTTGGATAGCCGCTTCAACTCCGTCCACCAGCTTCTCACTGCACAGCACGAAGCTCTAAATTCCCTGCGCACAGACTTCGCCGCCTACCCCCCCGCCACGTCCTTCCAATCTCTACAGTCAACAGTTGATAGCCTACAAACTGCCATGCTTGGAAGCATCCGAGCAAAGCCACCCCTCCATGCCCGCACCACCACCTCCTCCGGCGCCGCCCGAACCTCGCAAACACCGGCCGAGGCAACATCTTCCGCTGTTAAAAATGGCTGACCGATCCATCGTCACCATTTGGCAGTGGAACTGCCGTGGTTTTCGTCCCAAGCGTAACCACCTCCTTCTCCACCTACAACAACTAGACCCCTCGGACGCGCCTGATATCATCGTACTACAGGAAACTCACGCCGACGTCTCCCTCTCGGGTTACGTCGCCTACAACCAAGTAACTCACCATCCTCTGCCCCATCCCGTGACGGCCGTCCTCACCCGGCGGACGCTCACTGTCAATCGACACGATCTACCCTTCCCTGCAGTCCATCACGTCTTTCTCGAGACACTACCTCAGCAACGTGAACAGCCCTCTCTGTTTATTCTCAACGTGTACAACCCCCCTCGCTCCACTGAAGACGCGTCTCTCCTAGCCTTGCTCCGTGCCGCTGCAGCGAAAGCAGCCAAATCACCCCTTCTTATTCTCGGCGACTTCAACGTCAAGCATCCGGACTGGGGTTACTCGAAGGCAGATGGCCCCGGAAGGAGGCTGTGGCAGCTCGCTCACGATCTCAACCTTTCCCTGCTCACCGACCCCACGCAACCAACGCGCATCGGCAACAGTGTGTGCCGCGATACCACCCCGGACCTCAGCTTCTGCCGCAGCGTGCCCGACGCGCGCTGGTATAACACGCATCAGCCCCTCGGCAGTGACCACTATGTCCTCACCATTCAAGTTCTCACCTCCCCCAGCAAGCCGCGCCCACACACGGCCCGCTATACAGACTGGGACGCTTTCCGAGAACGCCGGTTGCACTCCGCCACTTCCAACATCGAGGACCTCTCGACGTGGACCGACCAGCTGCTAGCGGACCTCGACGCAGTCACCGCCTCGATCCCCACCACGAAGGACTATCCGGCAACTGACGCCCGTCTTGCCCACCTGTGGGCCGCCCGCACCGGCCTTTGCAACCGTTGGCAGAAGCAACGTCACAACCGTCGCTTACGCCGCCGCATTGCGCACCTCGATCGTACGATCGAGCAACACACCACCGCGCTCGCCCGCCAACAGTGGGAGCAGCTCTGCTCGGGTCTCTCTGGTCAGTTGGGCTGCAAACAGTCCTGGCATCTCCTCCGCCACCTCCTCGACCCTGCTTCTGCCAAGTCGGTCGCTCGGCAGCAGTTACAACGAGTGGTCCGGGCTTACCCCGGCGACACTCCGTCGCTGATGGCAGACCTGTCCGCCAAATACCTTCAGCTTCTGCCTCCTGGCACACCTCCTCCCCCTCTCGCGTCCTACTCTGGGGCCCCCAACCCAGTACTGGACGCCGATATCACGGAAGCGGAGGTCTACGCGGCATTACAGAAGCTCCGCACCACTTCCGCCCCCGGCCCAGATCGCATCCCCAACAAGCTCCTCCGAAACCTCGACGCCCCTTCGGCTGCTACCCTCACTTCGTTCCTCAACGAGTGCTGGCGCTCCGGCAACCTCCCCCAATCATGGAAACACGCTCGCGTGGCTTTCATCCCCAAGCCGGGCAAGAAACTCACAATCGAGAATCTCAGGCCCATTTCACTCACCTCGTGCGTCGGCAAGCTTCTAGAACATGTCGTTCTCGCTCGCTTGCAAACGTACACGGACGCACACCATCTCCTTCCCCACACCATGCTTGGTTTCCGCCCCCACCTATCCACGCAAGATGTCCTCTTACAACTCCACCATGATCTCCTCGACCCACCCACATTTTCAGACACAAAGGCTCTCCTTAGCCTGGACCTTCACAAGGCGTTCGACCACGTCTCCCATTCGGCTATCCTTGCCGAACTCGCAGCCCTCAATCCCGGCACCCGCACCTACAACTACATTCGCGCGTTCCTCACCGCCCGCACGGCCGAAATCATCATAGGGGACCTCCCGTCTCCCACGTACGAGCTTGGCCCTCGTGGCACCCCTCAGGGCGCCGTCTTGTCGCCTTTTCTATTCAATCTTGTCCTCCGCTCGCTTCCTGGCAAGCTGGACCGTATCCCCGGTCTTAAACACACCCTGTACGCGGACGATATTGCTCTCTGGGTCACGTCGGGCTCTGACGGCCATATCGAGCAGACGTTGCAACGCGCAACCGACGTCGTCACGTCCCACGTGCACGCGGCCGGTCTTACTTGCTCAGCGGCCAAATCGGCCCTTCTTCTCATGCGGCCTCCCGACCGGCGTCGCTACAAAACTCCCCACCCCACCATCACGGTTCATGCCAACTCTACTCCTGTCCCCGTCGTTTCGCATCTCCGCGTGCTCGGGCTGATCCTACAGTCCAACCGCCATAATACACACACCATAGACAAGCTCTCGCTCTCGGTGCAGCAGACCGCACGTATGCTCGCCCGTGTCCGTGCGCGGCGTGAGGGCATGCGAGAACACGATCTACTTCGCCTTGTCGACGCGTTCGTCGTTTCCCGCCTCACGTACGGCCTTCCTTATACACGTCTCCTAAAATCGGAACGCGATAAAATTGACGTCCTCATCCGCCGGGCATACAAGACTGCCCTCGGCCTTCCCCCCAACACGTCCACCGATCGTCTTCTCCGTTTGGGTGTACACAACACGCTCGACGAGTTGATTGAGGCTCACCGCTCCGCTCAAGTGCAACGCCTTTACCGTTCGCCGACCGGTCGCCACATCCTTTCCTCCATCGGCCACGACACCTCCTCCCACCCTCCGGATCTGGTCTCATTACCCCATGCTATTCGAGCGGCGTTCTACATCAAGCCGCTACCTAAGAATATGCTGGCGGGCCACCACGACGCTCGCCGCCAAGCCCGTGCCGCCATGCTTCAAGCAAAGTACGCCGACCACCCGGCCGTCGCCTACGTAGATGCGGCCCGATACAATGCACGCAGGGACGCCTTCGTAGTCGTTTCCGTGTCGCCCTCCTCAGCTCCTTTGGGGCCGACCATCACGGCTGGCACCGTCAGAACGCCTTACGCCGTCGAGGCGGAGGAAGTGGCCATTGCTTTGGCCGCGACCTCGGCTGACGCAAGCGTCATAATCAGCGACTCGAAACAAGCCATCTCGAATTTCGCGCGAGGTCTCGTCTCGCCTACCACCTTACGGCTACTTCGGCCCCTACTGCAGCAAGATGAGCAGTGCCGCATAGAACTGATCTGGGTCCCCGCCCACTCGGGCCACCCCGGCAACGAGACAGCTCACCAACGCGCTCGAGGATTCGTCGACCGAGCGGTGGGCCACTCAGAGTCGGACGCCCTGGTGCCGGAGCCCCTGGTCACCTACCACGACATCACTCAGCATTATCGCCTCGAGCGATATTTCTATTCACATCCTCACAGCAGCCTTCCCAAGCGGTCCGAGATCGCCTGGCGTCGCCTACAGACCCGCACCTTCCCGTGCCCCCTCGTGTTTTCATACATGCACCCAGGTGCCATTGATCCACGCTGCTGCCTGTGCGGCAACGTTGCCTCGTTGAACCACATCCTCTGGGGCTGCCCGGAGGATCCCCCGCCCGCCGACCTCCTTTGCTCACCCCCCACCGAGGGACAATGGGAGGCCCTTCTCTCCAGCAACGACATAGACATCCAGACACGGGTCCTGAAACGAGCGGAAGAAGTCATCGAGAAGCACAGCCTGGCAGCCTTCGTGGCTTAGCCTCCTTTACCCCTCACCCCTTCGATTAATAAAGTTGTTACTCACTCACTCACTCACGCCGCTGCTACGTAGTTCCGCAGTCACCGCTGAGGAAGAAACCAAGTCAGTTTCGAAACGTCGGGTTTCTCCAAAACTTTCTAAATCATCTTCTAAAGTCTAAATCATCTCCCATGTCCTCCACCTATGAAAAGTGGACGAGGACTGAAAGATGAAGCGATTGTCTTCGCGAAGAACATGCACGAATGTCGTGGACTCGCACACGTTTCAACTCTCTCATTGCGTGGACACGGCCGTAAATCTCCCGAAGAATATGGTCAGCACCACTGCAATAAGAAAATAATCACAACAAAGGACAGCGGTTCTGAAAATTTCAAGGCTATATATCACGTGCAGTGTTCTTAAGTTACTTTCACCACAGTACATTACTGTCGCGCGAAAAGCGCACTAAATATTAGAAAGGAGCTATTACGCATCAAAGGTCTTAACACGCCTGGTTCATTAATTGTGCACTAGCGTGCGGGTGGTATATTTACGAGGGCAAGTATGATCATTGACGTCTAAAAAATTCACTGGTGATCACTGAAATCTGTTTGTGACGTTTCTACTTCACTGAGAAACAAGTGAAAACGTACAACAGCTTAGTTTTTTTTTTTTGCCAGCTCTTTTTCATATTTTATCGTGATACAAATTTCAGTTGAAATGAATATCTTTGGTGACCCCGATAGGATCGCATCACCGATGTTTTACTGTATATGACCACGTGAGGTTCTCTTAGTGTACTAAAATACATGCAAAATCCGGAAAGGACAGGTGAAGTGCAGATACCTTGCCGGTGCATGCAACGAACAAAACGGAGATACACGAAGGACTTGTTGAGGAAAAATGAACGTCATTGAGGAAGCATGGTGGGGAGGCTGAATGAAGAAAACATGAGCTTGACGAAAGAGGAGGGCGATCAAATCTTGAAATAAAACACTTGCAGAGAAAGCACGGGGAGAGAAACAAATAAGAAAAAAATGGAGAGGCGCGAGGCATGTAGAAATGGATGTTTCAGCTTTACTAACGCGAAACCTGGCGAGTGGCGAAGCATATGCATGCAGAGTTTTGAAGGATATTCCTTTGATTGAGTGCTTTCAGAGAGATTTCTTCGAGACGCTAGTGCTTGGATCGCCTAGTAGGGAAAACCATTTGACTCTTGCCACCACATACACATACTCTTATTTTCTTGGAACCATAAAAAAAAAACTGCATGGAATAGTGAAACATTAAGAAATTGAATTCAAAACTACAGAATATTTTAAAGTAAATCTTCCTGAATGATAGCTCTTTTTCTTAATTTGATTGAATGTACCGAATCACACAAATTTCATGTGACATGTAGAAACTAGTATGGTGATGCTTAATGTTTTGCAGTGAATGATGTATGGATAATGTAGGTGGTAGAGCAAAATAATGATGTAATTTTTTGTATTTTTTACTATGGATTGCTTTTTATGTTTGACATGATAGTTATGTGAGATTTTGTTCACTGCTTATATGTAATGACACAGTGTGCTTTTGCAGATTTTTTTGTATAAGCAGTGCCTTGCTACTTCGCTCACAGCACATATCCCACCGCATTGATCACCATCACAAAGTAGGCGTCCCTTCATGCAACACAAAAACTTCAACTCAGGAGGAGGAGGAGGTAAGTTTATTTACAAAAAGGCAGAGAGGTCGGCCTGAGCGATAGCTTGCTCTAGCCTACTACTCTACACTGGGGGAAGGGAAAGGGGAAAAGAAAGATTAATGGATGACGATGTTGAGATAGAGAGGTGAGTATGTAGTGTTCTTTCTAGCTGAGACACATTTCACAGCCGCGCACATAGTCCAGTTCTTTCCAATAAGGTTATAACTGCTCTTGTGACCACAGTTGCGCTGTTGGTGTTTGGCCAAGGGCCCAACATGGTCTCATCAGTTAATAACCTACTGCGATATAGTTCAGTAGAAGAAATCAGTGTTTGTCGATCACGTGCGTATGCTGGGCAGACACAAAATATGTGCTCAAGTGTTTCTGGCAGATCACAGTGTTCACAATTAGGACCGGTGTCACTGCGACCGATGATATGTGCGTAACATCTGGTGTACGCTACACCAAGACGAATGCGGTGGATCATACTTGTGAGTTGCCGTTTCAATTTAGGGGGCATGCGGAACCTCATTTCCGGGTCCCATTTGTGAAGTCGCTGGAGTCGCCGTTTCGGTTTGGTCCAGTGCTGAAGTGTGTAGCTGCGCATCACGCAGCGAAGCAGGGCATTCGTGTCAGCTCGTGAAAACGCAATGCGTACTTCAAGGGCACTGCGTAAGGCATTTTTAGCTTCAGCGTCTGCCTCTTCGTTTCCCATCACGCTGCAATGAGCGGGAATCCACTGGAAAGTTATAGGATGACCATTTGTTGAAGCAACCTGAATAAGTTCTGTGATTTTTATTGCCAAGCTGTAATACGGACCTTGCTTCATGATGCAATTAATGGTTTGCAA
Organism: Rhipicephalus annulatus; assembly: GCA_013436015.1. Taxonomy (NCBI): domain Eukaryota; kingdom Metazoa; phylum Arthropoda; class Arachnida; order Ixodida; family Ixodidae; genus Rhipicephalus; species Rhipicephalus annulatus. The sequence continues at coordinate 224,617 of WOVY01010845.1, forward strand.
AGCGGTTTTGGCATCACAGAAAATCGTCCAGGCTCGAGGTCGCTCTCCGGAAATAAATCTTATTGCCTCCCGGATAGCGACACGCTCTGCGGCAGTTGATGTGGTTTTATGGTCCACTTTGAATCGTCGAGCGATATCCATGTCAGGGATGACAAAGGCTGCGGCGGAGGTGTTTAGCGTGGTGGATCCGTCGGTGTACACGTGCAGAGAATCACTGTACCTTGTATAAATGCGATATAGGGTCAGTTGTCTGAGGCCAACAGAAGAAATGAGCGACTTCTTCGTGATTCCAGGTATCGTAAAAGAAACAGGTGGTTATGCAGGACCCATGGAGGCACTGCAGGGGCATTTGGCGGAGAAAACCTTGATGGTATAATATTTTCATGCCGCGATATTACTCTTGAGAAACTGCAATCTGCGTGAGTGGCGAGTAGTACTGACAGTGGGTGCTGTCTGTGTCTGCTCAGCAATCGGAGGTGAACTCTAAGTGGCTCGCGGAGCATGTATACACTAATGGGACAAGCAAGCCCGAGCCTCTGCGATTGTCCCATTTGTTGAAGTACAGCGCGGTAGACCCAAGCATCTTCGTAAGCATTGAGCTTGAACACTCACTAACGTCTTCACACAGCTAGGTCTCATATTGGCGAGCACCGGCATGCTGTATCGAATGTCTCCCACAAATAGAACATTGTACAATTGAAGTAGCGGTGATTCTGACGGGCCCCATCTTGCTCCTGCTACGTGGCGAAGAACGAGACCAAAGCTCTTCAATTTAGATCTAAGTACTCCGACATGCCTCGCCCACGATAGATCTCTGTGTACGACAACCGCAAGGAACTTGTGGTGCGTTACAGCAGGTATCGCTGTCCCATTAATAAATATCGAGCATTTCAACATATGCTTGCGCGTGAACGCTAGCACTGCGCATTTGTCGATTGAAAGATTGAGCCCCTGACGTCGTAGATATTTGTATGTGATCGTTACTGCACGATATAGTCGAGCTCGTAATTGCGGACGAGTAGTTCCGGATGCCCATATGCATATGTCATCAGCGTATGCACTGATATTCACCGTGCTGGGAAGTTCTGCTGCTAGGCCGATCATTATGACATCGAATAGAATTGGGCTGAGAACTCCTCCTTGGGGAACACCACGATAAACCTTATATCGATCGGTGTCTCCGTTATTTGTCATCATGTAAATGGTGCGGTCCCTAAGGTAGCTAAATATCTAAGCGTACAGTCGTCCACCGATGTCGAAATCCTCCAGTGCGTCAAGGATCGCATAATGCAGCACGTTATCGTAGGCTCCCTTAATGTCTAAGAGGACCGCCGCCACTAGTCTGCATCGGCTTCTTTCCTCTTCAACGCTGGTGATCAAGTCGACCACACCATCAATGGCAGATCGGCCTCTTCTGAAGCCGTTCATAAATGCAGGAAAGGAGTTGTTGCTCTCTAGAAGCCACTCTAATCTTGACAGTACCATTCTTTCCATCACTTTTCCGACGCAGCTGGCTAAGGCGATAGGTCTGTAGGAGGAAAGTTGTCACGGACGGCCATTTTTGGCGACACCGCGTCATAGCAATTAACGGGCGCCGTACTCCCCCACTGACCGTGAGAACGGCGAGAGCATGAAAGGGAGCCGAGAAGTGCAGAATGGGGTGCTCTTCTTAGAACGTCGCCGCCGACGGTCGACCCTTTTGTAACTGCAGCGGCGTCTGCAAGGTCGTAGAAGGCCGCGGTATACCCCGAACAAGGATTAGACTACGAGACGCACCGGCTGAGAGCGAAATGGTTGACCGTTCCCACGGGGAAAAGCGAGGGAAACGCTCTGGTGGCCAAGCCGTATGACAACAACCCGACAGGTTGACACTCTCGCTAGTTGAGGGCCCTCTCCCAATTAAAAAGGGGTGGGGTCAAAATATTTTTGGGGCGGTGTTTCCATCAATTGAACGCACATGATTGGACCCATGTAGAGGTCTCTTGTCCCCAAGGAAGAGAGCGAGGAGACACGAGGGGGATTTAAGCGCAGGATTTTGCCCTGCTAGGCAGACTAGTCGCTGACCAACATGGTGTAGAAACAGATCAACAAGCATCTCTTCTAGAAGTTTTTAGTGTGGCTCTGTATCGGCTGGCCACCTAAACTTAGCCGTTCGTCTAGTTGTGACACGATATTCACGTCTGCAACAAAGAGAAGTTTATTGACTTCCAACCAAGGATAAAGTACATGACAAAAACATCGAGCTTCACGACTACAAAGGGTGCATGTACAATCAGGAAAGCACCACTACCGAGGTACAATGTATGTGGGGCAATGTACCCCTCTATTTATTGTACAGCGCGTGGTGCTCCAGCAGGCTTAATCATGCGCGGCGGTAGGTCTTCTCAACACGCGGTGGAGACAAGTAGTGACTTAGCGCTGTACAACTGTAGGTATTATTCCTTTTTTGTCGCCTGAAACAATGCTGCTTTCGCACACAGTAAGTGCATGTCCGGAGGTATAAAAGAGGCCTTGAGGCTGGGAAGGGGGTACAAGGGAGTGGGGGGGGGGGGCTCTTGTCTCCCCTCAAATAAGGCATCAGCAACAATCTGCGCGTAAAAAAACTGACTGAAGGCGCCAATCAATGAAGAAGGCGCTATACAAAATTTAACTCAAGTGTCGACCAGCACACTTTGCCCGAATCGATTACAAACAACAACGACAATGGGGTGTATAAATGAAAAAGGTGATACAGATATACAGATATATATATATATATATATATATATATATATATATATATATATATATATATATATATATATATATATATATATATATATATATATATATATATATACAAGTCCCCTTCTGCATGTGCTAGACAGCGGGAGGGGGGTCACCAGGTAGTGATTGGGGCGGATAGCTTGCCATTCCCCAGAAAAAAGAATTTGGTATGACAGCGACGAAGGAAGTTTTCCTCGCCGCTGGCCTCGAGTTCGCCGGATAGGTGGGCCCATAGCAACCGCCGGATACGCGAGACTACCGGAAACGCGCTCCAGACAGGCTTTCTACGCGCCTCCGCTAGCGATCTCCTTTGCCAAATAGCTAGCATCGTGAAGATCAGCACAAGTTGGCCGAAGGCACCTTTGTTGCGCTTGTGGTAAGGAGGTGGGCGGATACCAAAGGAGCGGGCTACCATCCGCCACACGGGTTTCACCGCCACGCATTGTAACAACGCGTGATCCTGCGATTCAACAGCGTGACAGTTCGGACAACGTGCATCCGGGACTATTCCAAATTTATGCAGACGTTGTCTGGTGGGGAGGACGGCCCAGGCCTTTTTCAGGAGGAAATCCTGTGCAGCACGGGGGGTGCCACAACGGAGCGAGAGTAATTCGCGCTTCGCGCGCTCGGCTCGTTTTTGTTCAGTGTCGCTCAGCTGCTTCCACGTGATGGCTTCAACGATGCGCGCTGGCTGGTCCTCATCCACATCGCCTTCGGGCACTTCTTGCCTCAACATGCGCCAGGTAGCCGACGCCGTTTTATAGAAGGGCGCGGGTGCCTCAGCAAAGGGCCCAATGTAGTGGCCTGCATCCAACCAGTCGTGCTTCACTCCACTCCAGTAGAGGAGTAGGTTGCGCCCTAAGTAATCGCTCGCGCGCGTGAGCATGCGGGCGGTTTTCAGGGCCAGGACTCTGCTCGTGGTCAACACATGTGGTAGGCCTAGGCCCCCTTCTGACACTGCCAGTTGTAGCAAGTTTTGCTTCAATGGTGGCGGTTTCCCATCCCAGAGGTATGCGTTAATGATTTTGGTTAACTGGCTTGCTGTTCTTGTGGGCATCACCGCTACTCGGCTCGCATGCGAGGCTAGGGCGCAAATGCTTGTTTTGACGGCTACTGCTTTCTCGCATAGCGTCAGGCCTTGTAGGCTAGCGCTCTCTGACACTTGTGCAGCCCTGTCCACGACTCGGGACCACGTAGAGGCCGTAACTCCCTCGCCGGAAAAGTATATACCGAGGACCTTAACAGCGGTGACTACCTCGAAGTTGCCGATCACGTGCGCCGGGAAATGGCCGAATAGGAGGGCTTTACACTTCCTCTTATTTAGCTGTGCACCTGATGCTAGGGCGTATGACGCGAATACCTGGTGAAAGCGCTCGAGACTGCTTGGATCTCGCACAAAAAGGGAGATATCGTCAGCGTATGCGAGGACTTTCAGGTCCGCAGTTCCTGTGAGAGGAAGGCCCCGGATGTGCGCGTCGCTTGCCAGGGATGTAAGTAGCGGCTCTATCGCGAGTACAAAGAGGGTTGGGCCAAGCGGGCACCCCTGCCTGATCCCTCTCGTGTACTGAAAGGTGTCCGTCGTGGAGCGATTTACTACTACGTGGCACCTGAGGTCTGAGTACAGGAGTCTTATCACTTGTACAGAGTTTGCCGGTAGGCCAAACTCTCGCAGGGTTTCGAACAGGTAGGCGTGCCTGACCCTATCGAAAGCCTTGGCCTGATCAAGTGAAAAAAAGGCTTCAGTGACTCTTTTCTCCGAAGCGTACTGGAACACGTCCCTTGTCGTGGTCAGGTTGGTAAACATTGATCTGCCCGGGACTGCGCAAGCCTGGTGTGGAGCAATAATATCCGGCAGAAAGATCTTTAGTCGGCTGTTCAAGATTGACGCCACGATCTTGTAGTCTACATTTAACAACGTGATTGGGCGCCAAGAGGCAGGGTCGTTCGGCGGTGCACCTTCTTTAAGGATGAGGACTACGCGCCCCATGCCGAAGGAGGCAGGTTTCGCGTGTCCCTCGAGGACCGTGTTGACTATGGCTAGGAGTGGTTCACATAGGCTCTCGAAAAAGGTGGCGTAGAAGCCCGCTGTGAGGCCGTCCGCACCGGGAGCCGAGTTTGGTGGCATTGACTGGATAGCGGCCCTCGATTCTGGTAACGTCGCTGCGCCGCACATAGTCAGGCATTCATCCTCTTCCAGACGTTTAAGGAAGTTACACAGCTCCGACAGGGACGCTGGCTCCGAGGCGATCATTGTGGCGTCCGGCTCGTGAAAGGCTTTCTCGAAGTTGTGCAAGAAGGTCACCTCGATCTCGACCGGTTCTGTCGCGAGGGTACCATCTGGGCGCTTTACCTCTGCAATACGCACAGAGCCGTTTCCCCTTACTTCGCGCGAGACTACCTCTGGCCGCTCGTTCGAGGTGGCCCAAGTCGCGCGCTTTTCGCCAGTAGCTGCCCGAAGAAGCCGTTCGTACTGCACCTTGAGCGAGGCTAGGTAATCTCGTGTACAGGAGGTGAGGGTGTCAGCACTCTGAATGATACGCATTCTGCGCAGTAACTCGTTCATCTGGGACGTCAAGCGCTTTTTCCTTTTACGGCCTTCGTCTTGGAGGAGGACCTTCCAGGCCTCCTTGAGGTCGTCCCAGGTAGTCGATGTTACGCGGGGGGATGCTCTAATCGAGGCCTCTATGAGAGTCTCGATCTGTGGTGCAGACACCGGATCCTTTAGTAGTGCAGAATCCAGGCGCCACGATGCGTCGGCTGGTTTGGGGCCGGGCTTTGCACGGAGGGTTGTTAGCAGTGGCGCGTGATCAGACAGAGCGGCCAGAGGGGATGGCAACGGGACCACCTCGCACGCTGTTAGGGATGGAAGTAGGAGCTCCGGTAAGTACGCGCGGTCTAGACGGCTAGCGGTGACCCTCGACACGCGGGTGGGGCCGAAGTCATCGTCGTGGAGGCGGACCCATGCGTCTGAAAGTCGGAGGCGTTCGAGAACTTTGATCAGTTCTTTTGCACGGTACGTCTGCAACGTAGACATCGGGACTTCGCCTCGAGTTAGCTCAACCTGCTCGAAGTCACCTGCAAGCACTAGCTTCCCGGAGACACCAGCGTTGCAACACCGCCGACATCGCAGTCGTGCCAGAACTCTCTTCGACTTCTCGCATCCGATCGTCGGGGACGCAACGCTGCCGGTCATCACACGTATGCCTTCACCTGTTTATATTCACGTGACAATATCTTCGAACTTTCTCCCCCGTAGTCTATTGTGTTTGTGTAGATTGGAATAGTTCTCTCGCGTAAGCTGATTTATTGTTTTTATATGTATTTTTAGTTCTATCAAGTGTTGATGTATTTTGTTAGTTGTATTGAAGTGTTGTATTAGATCCCGTGTGCTGCAATATCACTAGAGTAAAGTTGTTTTGTTTTCTCACGTCTCTGATCTCTTCACTGTCTCTGCTTGCGTATGGAACGAAGCAACCCGCTGTCATTCCCGTCGCCGATTTCGCGCTGGTGACGCTAGAGTGGCAGCTTGTAACAAAAGTGCATAAGGACACTTCCCCGGCTTAAGCAATGCAATAATGCGACTGCATTTCCAATGAGCTGGGACTTCTCCTGACTCCCATGAGGTGTTTAATGAGATAACAGGATACGTCGTGCTTCTGTATCAAGATGGTTGAGTGCAGCATACGTGATTCCGTCAGGTCCTGGTGCCGATGATCGGCGGCAGGCAGAAATCGCAGCGTCAAGCTCATGCATTGTAAAACGTACATCAAGGCGCTCGTCAGTCGATGGAGGCGCAACGGTAGTAAGAGGCTCATTAGTGGCAAGACCATCAGTGGTGTCCACGATGAGGCTACAGTATTCACTGGCTATCTCAACTTCTGTCCGTCCCTGATGTAGAGCAACAGCTTGAAATGGTTGACGTTGTTGGGGAGTTGTCTGCAAACTTCGTACCACCCGCCAGATCTTAGATGGAGGTTGCCTGGGGTCCAGAGATCCACAGAAATTTCGCCAACGTTGCCTGTCAATCTTGTCAAGATGCCGAAGAACATGTCGTTGAGCTCAACGACAGGCTGAAAGGTCTGAAGGCGACTTCGTTTGTCTGTATCGGCGTTCGGCACGGCGACGGATTGCACGAAGGGCCTCGTATTGGGAGTCAACTGCTGATCTCTGCATCGGTAGGTTAACCTGTTTGGTTGTGTCACGCAGTGAAGAAGCAATGATGTTCTCTACCTCGGATGGATCAGTCGTGTGCTCACAGCCAGACTTGACAGATGCTTTGAACAGTGTCCAGTCGGTTTGACGGATGTAGCGTGTGTGCTTGCGGCGAAACCACTTGAACTGAACATAGGTTGGAAGGTGGTCACTGCCACGATTGTCCAAATCTGTGCACCAACATGCGGAAGACAGAAGGCTTCTGGAAACGAAACAGAGGCCGAGGCAGCTGCTGTAGGACGTGCCACGAACAAATGTAGGTGATCCTCGAGTACGCTTAGTCCATAGTTGCATATAAAATTGGCCAAATCTCTTCCGCGATAATTCGTTGTAGTGCTACCCCAGAGAGGATAATGTGCATTAAAATCGCCGATCCCAATGTGTGGCCTTTGTGCTGCTTGAAGAATGGTCCCCAGGTGGAAACTGTCCATCTGTGCGCTTGGGTGTATGTATCCTCCTATTACTGAGAATGCCCGCTTTTTATGTGTTATAGTCAGGCTCACGTAATCATTGCTGGTATGCGACGCGACTTAATGACTCAAGAACGTCAAATCAGGGCATATACAAACGAGAACTTTGCTCGTACGTTTATCACTGCGGGACCAAATCTGGATATATCCAGATATATGAATAGTTGAAACCATATTCGGTTCACATATAACGATAACAGGAAATTGATATTTAAAAACCCATTGTCTGAAGTCTGACAGACGGCCGCGAAGGCCACAAGCATTTCATTGCATAACAAGCGACTGACGCATGCGTTCTTCGAACATCAGTGCCATGTTCACTTACTGAAGAACCAGTAGAAGAGGCTCCAAAACCTCAAGTAGCTGCACAGCCGCCTTAGCAGCGGGAGTGTTTAGGCTGCTGAGAATCTTACGCATCGAACCCATCAAATTTTTAAGCATAGCCTTGACATCTGCGTTGTCCATCTTCTTGTTTTCTTCATTGGGGGTAGGGGCACTATGTGATGATGGCGCTATCGTAGCTCTTGACGGTAGTGAAGGCCACTGAGTCTCCGACGTGGGGAGAGCCAATGACTGGTTACATTGTACTTGCGTGGACTGTATTGGCATTTGATCATCTGTATCCTCCTTTCTGGCCGACAAAGGTAGGCAAGTAGGTGGTGAGGGCACGGTTTTGTGTGTCGAATTCGATAAGCTATGAGCACTGCTGCTTCGTTTGCGTCGGTGTCGCGAACGATGTTTACGACACCGTACAGCTCTTGCAGCTTCTCTGTGAGTGGAGTGGTCTTGAACCATCTTCTTCTGGATACTCATTTCATTCCGCATTTTAAGACATTCCTTTGATGTTGCGTCGTGGGCGCCTGAGCAGTTTGGGCATTTGGCCACAGCATTGCAGTTATCACCATCAAGAAGGCCACCACAATGCTTGCAGGTTACTGCACTCTTGCAAACTGCACTAACGTGCCCAAATTTCATGCATTTATGACATTGCAGAGGTTTTGGTACGTAAGGACGTACCGAGTGCTTCACGTACCCAACCTTTACATGTGTGGGTAACGTCTTCGACTGAAACACTACTTTAACACATCGCGTGCGTCAAAAGCGGTGGAAATCAAGCACGGGAGCCGACGATGACAGCAGTTTCTCGAGACTCGAGTCTGTTATCTCCTCCTCCACATCGTATATAACTCCTGTTGTCGTTCCTTCGTCATACGCGGAGAATGCGCGAACCGGAATGTTTCCTAATCGAAGAATCGCTTTCAGCGTGACCAATAAAGCCTTCGTAGGGACCTCCACGGAGAGTATGTTCTTTCGAGTATTTATGCGTATTTCTACGACTTTCCCTGGAGCGATGAGCTCAAAGTACTCTGACAGGCTCTGCCTATTTAGAGAGTTCAAGATGTCTGTCTTCGATGTCGGCACATACGAAATGGTGTACGACCGCATGCTACCCGCCTTTGTCTGTGCTTGCCGGCCAGTCGGCGATGTCCGGCTGATTTTCCACTTCAGGCGTCGGCTTGGTACGACCACGTAGTCGCTGTCCGAAGCCATATCTTCAACGGAGGAGTCATCAGAATTCTCAACGTGGACCACGCTTGGGCCGGAGTGAGAACTTGTGTGAGACGCACTATGATGTGGTCGGCCCGGTCCCGGTTGCTGGATGGGGTTTTGATCCCCCATTCTAAGGGGGAAAGCCCCTCTGAGGTGTGTCGATTATTGAAAAGTCTAGGCAAAAGAATTAAAAAAACTCACATAGCTCGAAGCAGAGGCTGTTCTCTGTGACAACTTCTTCCTCAATTCATTTTTGCCTTGCACATCAAAGGTGTGGAACAGACTTCCCGGGGACATTGTTGCTATTAGCGATACCAACTTGTTCCGTGATTCATCAGCTAACGTTGTGTAATAAGTTCTTTTTGTTGCAAAAGCTAACATTGTATAATTGAGATTTATTTGCACGATCTAACTGTATTCACTGATTTTTGTTCATTTAAATCTTTTTTGTAAATAACCCACTCCCCTTTGTTATGCCATTTGGCCCTGATGGTAAAATAAATAAATAAATTAATAGATAAACAAGGATTAAATTTATGCCCCCCACCCCTGTAACGGCCCAATCAGCCAACAGTACCTGGAAATAAATAAATAAAGCAAATAAGTAATATTTTTTACAATATTTTTAATGGTTACTGGTGCGTTGAAATATTCGTGTTGACAGTGATAATGCTTGCGAATATTGTGTACCTTTTTTACGGCTTGCTCGATGCGATGGTGCTTTTTCTGCATAGTAGCGTTATTTCCGGAGAAATGCAATACACTGCATTGCATTTTCAAATTTCCAATAGGGAGGTAATGCATTATTTCAACTCGCCTGTTTAGTTGATTTATAATGCTTTTAGCTACTGCTGTCCGAATGAACACGATTCATTTGTAAAATGGGCGTGCTTTTTTTTTCGCAAGAACTGCCAACAGATGAACGTATTTGCAATAGCCGTGCCCGCAGCCTATTTTGCCCTAAACAACGGCTAACGAAAGCTCTGCAATTTAACCGTAGAAGAAACATCCGCCCTTCGAACAAAAATGCTTAAACCGAAACTAAAACCACTGTGGCGTGATGTCAAGGCCGGAAAATGAACCTTGTGACCGTTTAATGCTGGTCCGCTAGAAGCGCTAGCAGTCATGTGGGTCGCATGGTTCAATGAGAGCGTTTGCTACGAATGTCTCGAGCGATGATGGTGCGCGTGGCGAACGTGGCAATCGGCGCTGCCAAGAAGAAACGGAACAGCACCTGATTCTGTCGCACGTATACCTGTCCTTGGCCTTTTCCAGCTGGACGAAGCCATGTTTCGCATCTCGCTGCTGACGATCGCCTGGTACATCACTGTGGGGGCGGTGCTGCCAGCCGCCCTGCTGCTGCTGGTGCTGCAGCGCAGTCACTGCTGCCGCAAGCTGTTCGCCAATTGGGTCTTCTACCCGCTGCTCAACACGCTCATCAAGGACTCCTTCGAGGGCATCCGGAGGGAGATCCTGTACGAGCTCAACGACCTCGTCTCGCACGACCCAGAGCTGCGGAAGGAGGACGCCATCCGCGTGCTCGAAGTCAATGTTGGGTCAGGACGAAACTTCGACCACATGTTCAGGAAGATCAGGTAACCACCGTGGTACCTATACGACAAGTACTCTCATGGCAGCAAGTCGCGACAGAGTGGCTTTGATCTTCCAGAAGCACAGCTTGTATAGAGAACAGCGTGCAGTGTCAATGGCAGCATGAAACATTACAAGGGCATCGATCGGGAGTGAAATGCGCCTTTATTTTTCCTCATTTTTTTACGATACCACGACGCATGCGCCCTTCTCCGAGCTGAAAAGTTGCAAAGCGCCTCTTGATCTCGGAGGCTTTCGCTCAGGCCGAATCTTTTCTGGGCTCCCACCGAAACACCACCAATACGGCAGGAGGCAGAGCATGCGAATGGAAGGCGCATTTTATCAGCGAATTTCGCGCATTCAGTTTCGAGTGAACTTTTTCTTGTCGTCCCAAGCTTTTCATAACTTTAATGTCGTCCCGAAGTGCCCATGTATTACCCAAAGGGTAATGCTATTGCGTATTTCGCTTTGTAGAGAAGCGCTTAGACAGCACGAGCCTGTACTGACTTTTATTTAAAACAGCACATGTTGGAAGAGGATGCGGTAGTCACACCGTCAGACAATAGTATAATGTAACTATTTATCAATCTAACTCTATAATGGTATGCTATCTCATGAAGGGGCCTCGTGTGAATGACACACGCTTTAACAATTTAAGTGCGTATGCATGGTGCTCAAGGAGCTGAAGAGTTCCGGTAGCCTAACATGTCGCCGATAAAGCTCCTGAAGCTTTGAAGTATGGTTGCAAGCTTATCGAGATCTTCGCGATGTTGCCGTTGTGTTCCTAAGTGCTGTTACGTTGTATATGGACAAGTTTTGAAATGATAAGTGCAGAGCACGTGCTCCTGCTGCAGGTACGTGGCAGTAGACCGGACATCGACTGCCCGGTCAATGTTTCTTCGGCGCCAGAGCCAGTTCGAGCACATCGTGCTGGAGCAGTGGCTGCTGATCAGTGGCGAGGACCTGGCCCAGGTGCCGGACAACCACGTGGACGCGGTCATTGCTACGCACGTGCTTTGCAGCGTCAACGACACCCGCAAGCTGGTCAGCGAGTGCCGAAGAGTCCTTGCTCCGGTGAGAAACGCTGCTTGCTTGAAGTACGCAGGCTACGCGCGAAACTACACGGTCATCTGTCCTGAACCGAACGGTTTCGACAAACTCGTTTCATTTACACTTCAACTTGTCAGAAGTATGACTCGCTATAACAGCTTAAGACTTATACCAGCTGATCCACCTTCGTAACCGACTCGTAGCACATCTGTTTTTTCTCCAAGACTGACCGTTGCGCATTATGACGAAAGGAGAACAGATCATGATAGAGTGATGACTAAAGGCACCTTTTCTAGTACCAGAAACGTTTAACGGGAAGAAACGTGTCCTTCACGAGGTTGATTTATATGTATTAAAGACTGTGTTACGTAGGCGGTGAAATCAGCACATTAGCCTTTGATTTCACTGCTATCGCTATTAGCGGATATTTGAGAAGTAAGCATTTTTGCCTTGCGAATGCGGAGCTTGCAAAACAATAGAGAATGACAAGCTTCTGGACATTCTGTGTTTGTGCACCTTTGAGATGAGTCAGCGCAAACCAAACGACTGTTCCGAACAATTTCGTTTCATTTTGCACATAATGCGCCTCTCACCTTTTTGTGCAATTGCCACAAGGGTGGCAAGCTGCTCTTCATGGAGCACGTGGCCTGTCCGCGGGACTCGTGGGTCTATCAGCTGCAGCTGTTCCTGGACCCGCTGTGGCAGCTGCTCACGTGTGGCTGCCACCTGAGTCGCGACACCAGCTCCGCCATCGTCGAGGGTGGCTTCCGCGAGGTGTGCCTCAAGGAGGTGTACCTGCCTATCCTGACGCTAATTAACCGGCAAGTCTACGGAGTGGCCACCAAATCGGGCGCACCAGGCGCCGTGTACCGGATGAACAGCCGGCGCACGCCCCCGCCGCTGCTCTCCAGGCATGCTAGACCCGCTCTGTCGAAATCGGCGGTGTCCGAGGAACAGCCTTCGGAGAGTCTGGGGTCGGAGGCGGGACCACTAGCTGTTGCAGTCCCATCGACAGCGTAGTCGTGAGGGCCGCGTCATTTAGTAACGGTGTTATTAAAGCTCATGTCTGTCCACGCAACGGAACCTTGCACTATACACTTCTGCAAAAGCTTTGTGTGGGGCTTGCACTCTGGCAACGCCAAGACCTATCTATCTATCTATCTATCTATCTATCTATCTATCTATCTATCTATCTATCTATCTATCTATCTATCTATCTATCTATCTATCTATCTATCTATCTATCTATCTATCTATCTATCTATCTATCTATCTATCTATCTATCTATCTATCTATCTATCTATCTATCTATCTATCTGTCTGTCTGTCTGTCTGTCTGTCTGTCTGTCTGTCTGTCTGTCTGTCTGTCTGTCTGTCTGTCTGTCTGTCTGTCTATCTATCTATCTATCTATCTATCTATCTATCTATCTATCTATCTATCTATCTATCTATCTATCTATCTATCTATCTGTCTGTCTGTCTGTCTGTCTGTCTGTCTGTCTGTCTGTCTGTCTGTCTGTCTGTCTGTCTGTCTGTCTGTCTGTCTGTCTGTCTGTCTGTCTGTCTGTCTGTCTGTCTGTCTGTCTGTCTGTCTGTCTGTCTGTCTGTCAGATGTCTAGTCGCCTACGACCTTTAGCTCTCCTGGCCGTTTCGATAATGGTATCGATACCAAACTTGGTATGGCACAACATGACTGTATGAAGAACATATTTGACTGTTCATAACATGAAAATCATGGCATGTATGTCATGAATGTCATGATTTACATTTCATGGTCCTGCAGCTCTTGCGGTGGTTTAGTTCACATGGCATGTTGCAAAACTGGTATCGTTTGACATGATTGCATGGCGAACACAAGCGACACACCTAACATGAAAATCATGACATGCGTGTCATGTAACAACATGACTACATGTCAAGCTCATGGTGCGCTCGTGGGCGTTTCGCTTGCGTCCCATATACCAAATTTGGTATTACGTGACGCCAATGGATGACGAAGGTACGTGACTGGTGCAAACATGATAATCATGACATGCGTGTCATGTGAGAACTTGACTACATGCTACAGCCAATGGGGCAATACATTTCGACGCGACGCGGTGCGCGTGCTCACCGGCGTTCATTTCGTCGCGTCACGCAGGCGTTGCCACGCCAGGCACTGGTCCTGCAATACACTCACCGGCGCGCGCTGCGTTGCTTTGACGCATGCGCGTTTCAGCGCGTCCGGCGTTCTCTATAACAAAAAGACGGAGACGCAGCGTTGTCTTGGTAACGCATCGGCACTAAATGCAGCATGTCGCATTTCACGCCGGTTGACGTCGGGCGGCGCTGACGGACGCTGGTCGAGCCTGGCGTCAGACTATAGAGTGCTCGCGTTTCGCTAACGTAGCGTCGCTGTGCCCAGTGTGCGCGTGCGTCAACGCTGCATTGAAGGATATTGGGCCCTTCATGATGCGCTCGCCACCTTTTTGCTTGCTCCACATATTCCAAATTCTGTGTTATCTGACGTCAATGGATGACGAAGGTATATCACTGGTGGAAGCATGATAATCCTGACACGCGTGTCATGTAGGAACATGACAACATACCACGCTCATAGCGTGCTCGCGGCCGCTTTGCTAGCTCCAAATATACTAAATTTGGTTTCACGCGACGTGAACAGATGACGAAGGTAAACGAGACATCCAAATATGATAATCATGACACTGAAGTCATGTGCGGCATCATTTACTTCCACCTAGTAAAGTTGTGCTGATTTTAAAGAGACATATCAACATTTCTTATTCGCGCTTCGCATATCATCGATTCCTACTGTACGTGGGATCTGCCATTTTTTTTTCAATCTTCTTCTTTAATCAATGGTGTTTATGGGACTGCAGACATGTTAAACGTAGCATGTCTCGCAGAACATTGTTATTGCATCCCATGCATAGTGGCAAAATCGGCGCATGTGGTCAGAGAGCGAAGCAAAAGAGGAAGGAGACGACGAAGGTGACAAAGGTATACCGGAGAGAGCCCATACCGGTTCATTTCTACGCCAGGGCGCGTCCCGCAGGACCTGAATAAAGTTGTTCCAACGAACCAACCAACGCCAAACTATATGGCATGCTCTGCTATACACATAGGCGCACGTATGGGGGAAGTTAGGCAGCCACCCTGTCACGTGAGAAGGGGGGAGACATAATAAGGAGGAGAGCACTGTGATTAGAAGCTGCGATAAACACCCCCTCCCCCACCCTCCTGAAGGGAAACCCTGCGCAAGTCTATGACTGTACATTACATGTGTACGCCTTCTCTATATATTTTCTGTTTTTCATGTCTGTGACTTTCTATCTCTTGCTCTCTCTGTTTATCACTTCCTCTGTTATTTTTTTCTTAACTTCACTTTCCGCCGTCTTTTCTCCTTTTCTTTTCATGCATTTGTTTCTCTATCACTCTCAGCGCGCAGTCAATATCTCGTGTTTTATCTCTCTATATCTTTTCTCATTTATTATTTATTTTTTCTCTCCCTTGTAAATCAATCTCTCACATTATATCATATTCTCTGTTATATTGTTCAGTTTTTTTCACAGTATCTATTCTTCTCTCTCTGACTCACTCGCTGTACTAGTTCTTCCACCCTTCCTTCCCTCCTCGCAACTCCCACATCTCTTCTCATCGCCATGACTTCTGTTTCCCGACACCTTGCTCTACATACCACACAAGGCTACGCGCTCGCTGGATTCCGTGCCGACCAGTTGTGCCCTCGCGATCTCCGACGACAGCGCAGCTTAGGCCGACTGGGCTGGTCCTACGCCACCTCCTGCCGCCGGTACCCTACGACGACGTCAGCGCAGCTCTGGCCGACAGGATTAGCCCTACGCCATCTCCTGTCGCCGACAAGAGCTCTCGCAAGTGGTGTCCCGTCCTCGGACTCCTGTGACCGTGTTTCCATCTTTCCTATCTCCCCCATCTCTCTTATGTCGTCGCTCGCTGTCCTAGCACATCTCTCTCTCTCTCTCTCTCTCTACCTTTAATCCTATCCTTTTAATCCCTCCTTACCCCCTTCCCTTGTGAGCTACTGTTGAGGTGTCGCACGCTGGTGCAGACAGTTACGGGGCTCGCTTTTCTCTTCTTTTTCTCTCTTATAACCACAATCTCTTTTCTGCCAGCATGCCTGAATAGCGAAGCGCAGAAAAAAAAATTGGAATGGTCGAGCGGCTAGGACGCTCGCGTTAGTATTCCTCTCTCTCTCTCTCGTTCTATTTCTCTCGCTATGTACTCATTGCATCATTCGCCGATAAAATAGGCGCACGTCTTCTGGCTGAGAAGTAGAACACACAGGCGATGAAGAAGTTGACACATGGCGAATCATGATGATAATAAATTTCTAAGTACAATAAATAGCTAACCTTGATCTTAACAGATAGGATATAATCGTCATATTTATTTATTTATTTATTTATTTGAAATACTGCAAGCCAATATTTTAGCTCAAGCACGATGGGTTTCACGTACAATGCAAAATTAAATATACAAGCAACGCAATGGACAAACACAAGAAACAAAACAAACGATAAAATTAGCACGGTAATCATTGAAAAAATGGGGCCATCAAAACATGTGGCAGGAGCAAGCAGATACGGTAACAATGTCAAGTGCTACACCTTTGAAACATGGCGTTGTACACTGCCAACAAAGTCATCGCAGCTGACTATACAATTTGACAACGCATTCCAATCCGTGACCGTACAAAGGAAGAAACTGTATTGAAATTCTTTTGTGCGAGCAAAGATTGGTGCTTACGAATGTTTGTGATTGTGCCGTTTTTTGTTCTTGTACTAAGACGCTTAACAAATACTGGGAGAGATAAATTGATTTTACCTGCTAGGCAGTTGTGAAGGAATGAAAAGCGGTCAACCTTTCTCCGGGCTTCCAGCCCGGAGAAAGCTTATTGAGCTTCGATCATCAACTGTGTAGGGGAATGTAGACGTTTGTATTTTCCAAATATAAATCTTACTACTTTACGCTGAACATTTTCTAGTTGCAAAATATCTTTTTGGTAATGCGAATCCCACACAATTGACGCATACTCCAATTTAGACCATATAAAGGCATTGTATACGCTAGAAGTTTAATGCTACTGGGCAGAAACTACCGTTCTTCACTCGATAACTGTTCAGAAAGTCTTTGAGGTTCAATTCAAATCACGTTCATGGGGCTTTCCGATTCGTATTCGTATTCGATATAGTCTTCTACACCCTTATGCCGGGCGGATGGAAAGAGCGGGTGAGGACTGGAATATGCGAATCTGTAAGATGCATACATATGACAATATGCGTAGTGCCCTTCTGTGATTCAGAGTTCATAGAGCTCTTTTCTTTAGAACAAGGATTGAGAGAGAAGTAAAGAATGGGGTGAAAGAAGCAAGGAAACAAAAATAAGGAAATAAGGAAGAGAAGTTCTTGCTGGAATGCATGGCTGACGAAGCACCGTGTAGGTCAAAGCCACTTGTTCGAATCTCGACACGGATGCAACATGCACGGAACGCCAACCGCGTCCAGTCATTGAGGACCTTGTTTGCCGTATGATCCAGGCGGATCTTGTGACGTTCTCAGGCTGAAATTCGCGAGTTGTGACGCATTGTGACTCCTTGGCCGCGCTGGTCGATCACTTCCTCACAACGTCAGCGTGGTATGTCCACAGAATGCCCCCCCCCCCTCCTCCCCTGAATGAGAAA
This sequence comes from Rhipicephalus annulatus, assembly GCA_013436015.1. Lineage (NCBI taxonomy): Eukaryota > Metazoa > Arthropoda > Arachnida > Ixodida > Ixodidae > Rhipicephalus > Rhipicephalus annulatus. The sequence continues at coordinate 241,976 of WOVY01010845.1, forward strand.
TACTCACACCACGGACAACTTCCGCAAGATGTGACTCACACGAGTGAGATAAGCAGATTGCGTTACCGTCGGCAACGGTATCCACGCGTCGGCGATAACAGGCTTACGCCAGTGTAACTTCGGTGATCGAACACACAGGCGTATAGACGTACTTGGAGACAATTAACTAAATGGCAACATTTTTAGTTGAATGGCGTCCGCCCAGTACGACGTTCTATGTGTATGGTCGCAAGGGTATTTACCCTTCCGTCTTCTTTTTCCCTGATTACTCAAGCATTTGAAACCAACAGGTCATTACAAAAGCCATACAGAACAATCCAAAGTTACGCTCATATATTTCTACCCGTTATTATCTCTTTCTATTATGATCTATTTTGCACTGACTTTTCGTACGAAATGTCGACAATTAAAAAAAAAACACTACTTTTGATCCACTGATGCTTTCGCTCTTGACAGGACGAACACATCCCGCAACAGCGTTTATATATGGCCCTACACAGCCGCATCGCTTTCTCTTCACCATGACCACCAAATGTCCTGAACAAGCAATGTATAGTGCGTACCACTACCACTATTATTTCACTTGAATTCCCGTATAGTAAACGTGCTTAAATGTCAACTTCTTCTTTTAACCTCTCATTTGACGTCGTTGTTCAGGGCCTTACGGCATCGCGCTGCAATGCAAGAGGTCGCAGGTTGCAAACCGGCCACAGCAACTTTCAGCGGGATAAATAAATAAGATCATTGTGTACAACGAAGTTCGCAAGTCATATGAACGCCAGGCAGTCAAAGCTGATCCGGAGTTCTCCGTATACTGCAAACTGGTGGTTGCTTTGAACCGCGAAGTCTGAGAATTGAATCTCCAGTCGCAATAGCCAACGCATGGAAACAAAGTAGTATCATTTAATTTAATATGTGCCTTAGGGCATACTGGCGCCAATAAATAGGAAAAATTTGGCAGACCTCACGTACCTTAGAAATCGATGTTATGCGAAGCATTCGCATGGAAAGTGACTGTGTTGTATTTTTTTTTACTGAGCAAAGCGTTACGAAGTGGCGCTAAATATATGTACAAATGCACGCCCAGGCACACGTTAAATAGCCACATAAGCTTTATTTATATAACAAGTTGTTTACAGTTGTGTAACGATGGTATTAGCAACACCAAAAGCGGGATAAGCACGCGAGGATCGTAACCGTGAAAACTGCTACATAAACAAAGCGGAAGACACCTCACTACAATTGACGTTAACCCGGCGTGACGGCTGTATCGTTGGAGTACATATGTAATGTTTACGAAATTAGATAGCCCGCCCTGCAACCACAATCGAAGTTTCACAAGCGTCAGGGTCTATTTGAAAAGTAGTTCCAAGACCTGGCGTGGCTCTGTGGTAAAATGCTTGATTGCTACACGGAATTCTGGGATTCGATTCCTCCTGGGACACTGACATTTATTCTTTGCATTTGTCGTGTAAACGCTGCCAATGTCAGGTTTTCATTAAGGCTCTCACGTTGAAATCGTTCATATCTGCTCTTGCCATTACTGGGTATATATAAACCGTCAATCCCTTCTGGCACGTTCCCGCATACGGGAACGTGCCACACGTCTGGCAGAAAAGGTCTGACGACGTGCACGGTCGCATTGTTAGATTATTCATGTCAGGGCCAGCGAATCAAATAGTCGTCAAATCATCTTACCCTATCATACTTATTTTGGCTCACCCTAGGTTAAGGGGTGATCAAGAGAGCACCCATTCGTAGGCGGCTAGATCAATCGATCGATCGATCGATCGATCGATTAATCGATAGGCAGATAGATAGTTAGAAAGATAGATAGATAGATAGATAGGCAGGTAGATAGATAGATAGTTAGATAGATAGATAGATAGATAGATAGATAGATAGATAGATAGATAGATAGATAGATAGATAGATAGATAGATAGATAGATAGATATAGATAGATAGATAGATAGATAGATAGATAGATGCTCAATGCGCCTGCAGTAAGCTAAGAATTGATTGATTGATATGTGGGGTTTAGCGTCTTAAAACCACCATATGATTATGAGAGACGCCGTAGTGGAGGGCTCCGGAAATTTCGACCACCTGGGGTTCTTTAACGTTCACCCAAATCTGAGCACACGGGCCTACAACATTTACGCCTCCATCGGAAAGGCAACCGCCGCAGCCGGGATTCGATCTCGTCACCTGTAGGTCAGCAGCCGAGTACCTTATAGCCACTAGACCGCCACGGCGGGGCAATAAGCAAGGAAATGCTTCCCATAAAAAAAAAAAGCTGTTTCCCAGGTACCCTCTACAACAGATAATACGTGTGTTCAGAATAATAATAATAATAATAAAAAACCCTCCTGCCCTTTTTGTGTAGCGAGGTGCACGTGGCGACCTCTCTCTAACACTGTCTTCCTCTTGTTTCGGTGAGGAGTACATAGCACGCCCTCCAGGCCAACTTCTCCTGCTTACTCTTCTCGAAACATTGCTTTCTTGCATTTTGTAATATACAATCTTATTTGCCCGTCCGTTATCTTTAACAACCGAAAAGGAGATGGACTTGTGAATGTTCGTTAATGCTGTACAAGAGAGATGAGCGTCACTGGCAGAAACGTGCGCGGGTGATTTGGATGAGGTATACCTCAAGGCTTGACATTGGGATAAGTTTTCGGTATAACAACCAAGATATAGGACGTGTATGAGAAGGATTGACAGTGATATGATGAAGATGTTGACGGAGAAGTATAAATAAATAAATAAATAAATAAATAAATAATAAATAAATAAATAAATAAATAAATGCAGGAACCACTGTGTGATGGGGGTAAGCAAAACTTCGCGTATGAGTACTTTTCCCTTCCTTTCGAATTGCGCAGTGCTTCCTTTTTAGAGTTTCTTGCATCCATGTCGGAGACGGTGGACCTCCATCCACGTCACTACACCAGAGGAACGCTAAACTTGCTACAAGCATCGATGACGGTGATGCGTTCATACGCAGGCTATATGTGAAATACCCTTTCCAGACCCGCATTGTGATGCGCTGTCTGCAAATGTGTAAAATTAATATATCGCGACTACAAAGTGCTCAATATTACGTTCCAATAAAGAAAATGAAGCAATGCGTTCTCATGTGCGAGTTTCAGTCAATAATTGCATTTCGTATGTAATTAAATATTTCGCTTTTTTTTTGTGCAGACAGTCAGTCACATTCCATTTGGACACGCATCCCTATTGAAACGATCCGTATGCGACGTCCAATAATTCCGTATGTTTCCGTAAGACTACATATGTTTTCTATATATTTTCCATATATTTCCGTAACACTCTTACGGAAACATACGGAATCATTGGACATCGCATACGGATCGTTTCAATAGGGATGCAGTTATACGGGGCTCCGACGCTGTTTCGCGGGCGTCCTGCGGCGGAGGCCAAGCCATGGAGGGATGACAAGGTGTTTGCATTGACCTCCTCTCTCCACTCGTTCTTCTTTCTAACGAGCCAGCTCACGCCTGTGAAGAGAAGCATAAACAGCGATAACGAGATAAGTGACCAACGCCGCACGTTTATCGCAGCCGCTCTCCGGGAGGTTCTTATACCGTGGGATGGCTAACGGTCTTTCTTCTCGCTGCGGTTACCCTGTTTTTGGGTGGTACTACCTGCACGCCTCATTACGGCCTGCTACAAGGGCGCCTCGAGTTGCTCGCTCGATTGATTGATATGTGAGGTTTAACGTCCCAAAACCACTATATGATTATCAAAGACGCCGTAGTGGAGGGCTCCGGAAATTTCGATCACCTGGGGTTCTTTAACGTGCACCCAAATCTGAGCACACGGGCCTACAACACTTCCGCCTCCATCGGAAATGCCTCGAGTTGCTGTACACCGTTTACGCTGTCGTTGTACTCATCCAAGGGTGACTAATAAAAGAGCCCTCCATGGAACTAATTCGATGACGCCACGTGACAGAGATGGCAGTCCGTAAATTTGTTTTGATTGATCGTTATCATAATCATCATCTTAATTTACAGCCCATTTTTGTCCGCTACCCGACGAAGGATTTTTTTACAGATCTCCAGTTTTTTCTATGAGAGCTGTTTCCATTTTATCCCCACAAACTTGTTAATTTCTTCACGCCATCTAACTCTTTGCCTTCCTCGACCGCATTTTCCATTCTATGGTAACTATTCTGTTTATTTTGCTCTCCGTCGGTTGTGTGTTTAAAGCATTACGCGGGCAGCCCATGTCCATTTCTTTAGTTTGATGTCAACCAAGATATCTGGTACACCAGTTTGTTCCCCGACCCAATATTCCGTCCAGCAACTTCTTAGTATCGTGTCCATCCTCAAGAATGCCTCAAGAATGCCCCCAGTTGCTTCGCTATCCTTCATGTTTCATCCGCTCATGTTGGAATTGATTAGCCCTCGATTATTTATAATTTCCACGTTAGCCTTATCGCGTGTGGCGTAAAACACGTTACTGTTATCGCAGGCGCGCATCTATATTTCCGCAAGACTTGCCTATTTTAGATATACCTGTAACTATTTTTTTTGTATCCGCCTGATTCAATGAACGTTGGTTGATACAATTATGATGCACGCGTTGCGTTCTCATATGCATTTGCGTACAGGTGATGGGCATTAATCTGTACGGATTTGTGCTTGACAGGCAAAGAAGGGATACGGATTCGAAGCCTCACCGCGGAGGTAGCACTCTTATGCAATTGAAGTGTGAAAATGCTCACGCATTTACGTTTAGCATCATGTAAGTTGTTACGGAGTCCTTCACTATGGTTAATTTGACAATGCAGTATTTGCTACGGCCAGCAAAACTACATAAAATATTGAAGGTTATTAAAGTTAACATCAGAAAAAATTAGGTAGCTCATGATGTTAAATTCCACGTATCCTTTGGCTATCTTTCATAACATATAAAAATTGCAAAATAAAAAAAAAACTGAAAAATTGTATAGAACAGATGTAGAATGCATAAAAACAGAAACAAAAAGAAAATGATAAGAGTATAAAAATAGACTACGTCTACGTCAGCAAGCAAACGAAAGCATACACTGCAAATATGAAGTAATAAGGCCAGCTCATACTACTTCTTCAAAAATTTTCTCTCCCCACGAGACAATGTTGTTAAATGTAAACACCTTGCATTACCACGCCAAATATATATTGCGCCGAAAATTCGTACCAAAGGATTAAAACAATGCGGATGACAAGGAACGCCCTCCACGATGTATACACCGTTCGTCTCTACGAGAACACTCGCCAGCGCACCGCATGTTTGACGACGTGGATAACGGAAGGGCGTTTTTTTTTTGCGAAGCCCCGCAGTGGCTCCTCGGGCGGCAGGAACAGACGTGGATAACACCTCCTCCTCTCTGCCTCGCGTATAGAGAACACAGAAGGCGCACCTTTCGTAGCACTGAACTGTGGACTCATCCTTCAAACTCCAGCGCAGGTCACGCAGAGGCGGAACGGACCTTTTACACGTTGAAACCGCGCGGCAGTTCAAGAGCACATCCTGCAGAGTGCGCGTCATGCTGATCAAGCCTTTCGACTTGCCTGTACTGTACACACAGACAGATTGAAAACGTACACGCAACGAAAACGCGTCTAGCTCGAACGTAAACTTTGTGCCGTGCATAGTTTCAAGGTAAGCGGACGCAAACGCGCACCTTTCGATCGAACCCCGGCAACATCGGTGTGCGGCAGACGTTTCCCCCGACTTCGGAAACATTCCGGGAGTATTGTTAAAGCAAACGACAGGTGTACTTCGTCACGGAGGCGACTTCTCCTGCATACGGCCGTTATCGCGGAGGCACGCAACGAACGACGCCACGAGATAAGATTCGGAGCGCGCGCTGGGAGTGCACCGCTGCTGCAGACTGAGCACAAGGCACGCTGCCCCCACGGTAATCGGCGGCCGCGGCCGTAGAGTCTCCAAGACAAAGATGGCGGACGTGCGATGGACTCTGATCGTCTGCTTGGTGTGGCTTCTCGCCGCCGGCTGGGCACAGGAATCACGCACCGGTAAGTGAAGTAAGCCGGTGCTGTTCTCATGTTCCATTACTCTGCAGCCATGCGGAATAACGTTTGGAGACGTTTGCCCTTAATGACCACCTAAGCCTAACATTGGCCGTTTTGAATTTTTTTTGGGTGTGGCTTGTTATGAGACCGATGGGCGTCTCTGTCCATTGACCGTTAGGGTGAGTGGGAAAACCCATCAAGAAGAACCGGTGATTAAACCGAATCTTAGAATGAGACGTCTGAACATTTAGTTAGATTTCCCCGTACAGACAGAGTGAACAGCAAACAATGTGGCTGCTTAACACGAATGACATAACATGTTAAAACAAACCGCGGTAGCCGGTACTAACATCTTGGCTTGGCGAGGCGGTTTATCAGTAGACTTGACCGAGTTGACGCTGTTATATTTTCACGAGGTACAAGTTATGTTTCTCTCTACGCAAACAACTACACTGTGGTCGACAATGACGTCGAAAATATGCAGCGTTTACATCACTAAACTAAAAGCGCAAAAGGTACTAAAGTGCACCTAAATAATGATGGCGAGGACACTGTCAAGTATACCCACAAATGTTAACATCAGTGTTCACACATGACACAGCTGATAACGCCTTCGATGCCTTGGAGCATTTTGTTTCCAACATGAAGACACTACATGCTCGAGGTAGTTCTAAGCAGGCGCTATAAGTAAAATATAAACTTTTATGAACGAATTGGCACTGCGTTGAATGACATCGATAACTCAGCATTTATGTAACAGCTCAGTTATTCTGTGCCAACCGAATCGTCTTTTTTATTACATCAGCGTTTTGGTTGTAACGCTGCTTTGTGTCGCGGATGCCTTTGACGCTCTAAGATATAGCAGTTCCTCAATTTTGTGGATTGATTCTGCCAAGTGAAATTTCTGATAAGATAGACAAACTTCACAGTCTCATCAAGATAAATATACGAACCATATGTTTTAGACATAGTGACAAGCAGACTTAACAAAATGTTTATTAAAAAACATCAAGTAGAAGATAGTCTTTTCCTTATTGAATCTTTTAAAGGAACATTTGTATTCAGTTTATTTAATATCATCTTGCATTAAGAATTATACTGAAACGTATTCAACAATTGAGCCTAGAGATTTTGAGAACGTTTATAACGAATAAAGGAACCCCAAAGCAATAAAAAGGCAAACGACATACTTCTTACGTTCCTATATAATAGTGCAAAATTAAGTGATATATGCGTAACGAGTTGGTGCATATATCCAACATTTAAGAAGGGAGGCTGAACTCGGATTAACAGTTGTGCCTTCGCTGAAATCAACACATTTATAAACCTACCACGTGACTATATATGTATACTCCGCACTAAGTTCATAAAGCCCAGCGTTACAGAAAAGTGGCACCTCACCAAAGTTTAGTCAACCTCCGAGGTATTTATGGACGGCAACTATATGAAGAAAAACAGTTTGGCAACTTCAGACGTGTACAACCGATAAAGGGCAAACGGCCTCTTGACATAAACTTTTTCTAACTTGCGTAGCATCTTGGCAGCTAAGGGCTCAGCTTGAATTAGGTTATAGCTTAAGTTAAGTGATGTGCAGCGGGAAGCTTTGCATTTGAATATATTGATATAACACAGACAAGTGACAACGAATGCGTGTGCTGCCGTGAGATAACTAGAACAAACTCAAAAAGCAAAACTACAGATTATCACATCTATGGCAATTTAATGAACGCGCCAAACGAAATTAACAGTGACGACAAACGTGAGAATGTTAGATAAGCGCAATTTGTGTAAGAGATCAATATAAAACAGACACTCGTTGATGCGCAAGCGGAAACAAAGATAATTATGCAACACACGCGACTCCTTGCTAACAGTACAGGGTCAACATGCCACCCTCCTCTCCCTTCTCACATAATATTTGTATGAGAGTATTAATTTCGTGTGTACAATGCGCGTGTTGACTACTGATTGATTCTGACTGTTTTTTTTTTTGTACAAGTGCTTGTTCCCACTCTGCATGGGCTCTGATTCGAGCCTGCAGTATTATTTAAATAAATAAATAAATAAATAAATAAATAAATATACGTACCGAAAATCTCTCGTTGAACATGATACTCTCAGGCATGCACCGCGCCCGAAAAATTGGTCACTTTCATACGTAAATAGCTGCGTAAATTACCACAATAATGTTCCCACTGATGTTTTGGTAACGATCCGTAAATTGGAACAGCAGCAATATGAATAAGAAGAGAGTAGGGATTCTTTTATAGGAAAGCGGTAGCGAACTTGGCGAGATACAAGAAGTGAACAAGCTTTTTCGTTTTCTTTCTCTCGAGCAAGCAACACTGATGGGCTTAAATATCAGGAAAACTATTTGTTCGGCAACAGCTCGAGCGCCATATCGGCGCTAAATATGTAGACGGGTGCCTTGCACAGCTACACGTTAATTTCTCACAAATAAGTCATTTGGACGACATGGACTCATCGTACACCTCCCCAATTTTCAGAAGCAACGAAATACCAAAATTAGTAGGACCATTACGTTTAATCGTAAAAAAATGCACGCGTTTTTAATGCTCACACCTTGTTAAATAACCTTTGACGTCACACGGCAGCATGCCGCGCGCACAAAATACGATGACGCATTGTCTCAACACATTTTTATGTCTCTCATAAAAATGTGACCCCATATCCGTTAGCCGAGCAATAATAGTGAATTAAGGTTACATTCCCGAACAGGATATGTGGCACAAAATGTTTATGTTCGGAGTGCCGTAAGCCTTATAGTATTAGTACAAGTAATGGTATATTTTTAGGTGTATCCAATCACCTTAATCATTTTAGAAGTAAAATAATAGACGAGACGATGCACTACTACGAAGGTGGCATAAATCGCATCCCAAGCAAGCTGCCGTCAGCCTTAAGGTGTATCACAGTGAAATAGTACGCAGCCCTGCCGCGGTGATCTAGTGGCTAAGGCACTCGGCTGCTGACCCGCAGGTCGTGGGATTGAATCCCGGCTGCGGCGGTTGTATTTTTGATGGAGGCGAAAATGCTGTAGGCTCATGTGCTCAGATTTGGACTCACGTTAAAGAACCCCAGGTGGTCGAAATTTCCGGAGCCCTCCACTACGGCGTCTCTCATAATCATATAGTGGTTTTGGGACGTTAAGCCTTACGTATCAGTAAAACAGTGCGCAATGATACAGCGGTTATTACGACGTAGTTTCGTCCTGTCATGCGTTTCATTTCCCCGACTGTGATTATTCTCAAGCAAGGTTGATTTACCCCGCATTAAAGACAGCGCAATATTCTGCCTGATCAAACAGCGTACCTGTTTTCACCACACAAGTCCGAACAGCAACTCTGACTTTAAATACATCGTCACAGAAGAAAGCCGTGCAAGGGCTACTGGGCTTCTTACGTACTGGCCTGTCGGGACGCCTCTGAGTGGACTGATTTTGTGTGTGCGTGTGTGTCGGTGTTTTTCTCTTATTTATTTTTTTAACTCTCCCTTTCTCTTTCAACCCCCTATTCCCCAACCCCAGTGTAGGGTAGCATACCGGATACTATAGCATCTGGTTAACCTCCCTGCCTTCCTTTTTTTCTCGTTTCTCTCTCTCTCTCTCTGACTTTAAATAGCTTTTTTTTCCAGATTGTAAAAGCCAGAATATACGCAAATAGAGGCGGCGACGCTACGGTGGATTTCTCACATTGTAGTTTATAGCTCTTACTAAGAACAAAAACACTGACCACGTGAAAGTTTGCTCAATTTCTCCGGCCTTGTGAGGGAGCTTTTATCCAGGAATTATTTTACCACACGAGCTCCACTGCAGCTGTCTATATTGGCTAAGGTTCTCGGCTGCTAACCCACAGGTCGCGGGATCGAATCCCGGCTGCGGCGGCTGCATTTTCGATGGAGGCGAAAATGTTGTAAACCCGTGTGCTCAGATTTGGGTGCACGTTAAACTACGGCATCTCTCATAATAATACGGTGGTTTTGGGACACTAAACCCCGCATATGAATCAATTTTACCTTACGTATATGTTTTTCGCTATTGCTACTTGGTGTTTTCATTGAACAACGAAGAAAAAAAATACTAAATGTGTTAGGCACTGCCGTTTTCGACAATGCCAAAACGCCACCGCTCTTGCAATAACCTAAAGGCGTAAACGGGGCGAAAAGCCGATTGCTCGCTCACACCTGCGACTATACTTGTCACGCACGTGTCACGTGACCTAGTCGCAAAGCTACTGGTCGAAAATATCCCCGGCTGCATTGGCACTGTTGCTTGATGCTCGATTTTTAATCGTGCGACTGCGGCCGCAAATACTTGAGCCAATCGAATGTAGAGAAACAGGACGACAGCTTATTTTGTGGGGCAATGGCAATGAGAACAGACGCGAATTCTTTATGTCCACAGGTATAAGTCACACGCAGACATGAACATCACTCGCCTTGAGACGCTTCTTGATATCAAGTCGCTAATGATCGCGTGACGTTGCAATCGCTTGTGTGCCTTGAAGAGGGTGGGTGGCTACGCCTTTTTACAGTTCCCCTGCCACCTCGCTGTGACAGATTTCGAAGGAGTCTGCCAGGGCATATTTATGTCGTTATAAATTGAAATGTGAACTGAAATGCGTTCTATAGAGATGTTGCAGACTGTGCATGGCAAGTTTCGGGGAACTTGCACTTGGGCGAAGCAACACATAGAGCTTATATATATATATATATATATATATATATATATATATATATATATATATATATATATATATATATATATAATATATATATATATATATATATATATATATATATATATATATATATATATATATATATATATATATATATATATATATAGCTTGGAAACGTTCAAAGGCACAGGGGTGTCGCAAACTCGTTACTTTCTCCCCCCCCCCCGGAGGATGATCATATACAGACGAAACCCCGCATAAATGTTGCAGGCAAAACGACAGACTTGAAGAATGTCTTCAACATACAATAAAATAATTGATAGGAAATTCAGGCAAATATATCAGGCAACTTTTCAGCAGTGGCAGCCGAAGGAAAAGTGAAGCAAGGCAGCCTTTCCAAATTTCTCTTTCTTTTCTCTTTTCTTTTTTGTTATCTTTTTGTGTGTTTTTGTTATTTCTATTTGTTTTTACTACTGTTCATATTTCTTTCTCTCTTTTTCTATTTCAATTTTTCGTACGGGATCTTGCCTTCGTCACGTCGAGCAATGGCAGCATACGTCAAACCGGGCCCGTAAAGTGCCCCACAAATTAATATCGTCATCAAGACGCGCGAAGAACAAGACGAAGAAGACTTCTTGACGCGCGCTCAATATGCTACAGGCGGCTGTGGTACGGATATATTCCACGTTTGTGAACAAGTGTATAGTCACCATCGTCATACGGAGGCACGTGGGCTCTGCCCAGCCCAAAGCTCGACACAGCCTTCTATGATCACGTGACAACTGGCATAGCAGCTGCAAAGCTGCCACCCTTGAAGTGTTCCGCACTTGAAACCCATAGAGCCCAGAACGCTTAGCGACCGCGTATGAACGCCGCCAATTACACTGAGGCGACGACGATTCAATGTCAGAACTACATAAACTGACGTTTCTCTAGCTTTGGTTTCGTGGCACAACGCGCTAAAGCGATCAATTTATTCGCTTATGACTCGAACTTGAATGCCTGGATTTCAATTTTTTTAGGGGCTTTGTCCTGCATCAGGCGTCACCGCACGCACCCCCCCCCCCACAAAGAGAGAGAGAGAGAGAGAGAAAGAGAGAGACAGACAGACTGATGGACGGTTCGCCCCACTCATCAGCATTCACTGTGTTTAGAAAAAAATGTTTAACGATTTCGAGCACTTCGTACTTAACTAATATGCTGTGATGTGAGTACCGAATCTTGGCAACCAAAGAAGAACGTACGTTAAAAGGAAAGAGTGCAATAACTGCTTTTTCCAAACATGCAGATTAGGTACTTTAATCATTATCTTGAATAAAAATTAGAATATTAGAACAAAGCTCCACTTAAAAATCAGTACCGTTATAATAAGCGTGAGCAACGCACTTTAGATTTCTTTATTCGCAACAAAGCGTTGGTACACAAAAAAAATATGACCTGCACCCACGGCCACTGTTGTGCCGTTGTAAAATAAATTCGCGTAAATGCTCCATCCAACCACGTTTGCTTCTTCTTGTGACGTCAAGCAATTCTAGACAAAAACAATATAGAACGTCCCAATAGAGTTTATCATAGATTCTGACGTCAATACTGCGCAAAAATAATATTGCGGTCAGAAAAGAATAATTGTTATTTTCCTGTACGCATCACATTTACATAAGCAGACAGTCAGTTCTTTCTCCTCTTGCCGCCGCGAATGAAAGAAAAGGCTGGAACAGCTCGCACAAAGGTGAAAGACAGGCGAATCAGTTTTCTGAGCGTATCTCAGTTACAACCGACTACCGATATTCAGTACCATACAGAGAAAAAAAAAAAACCCTATTCGATATCCATGGCGTCACAATCACATGTCGGCGTTGGGCTTTCTGCGTGAAATTACGACACGATGCTCCGATTTACACTTTCTTCTAATTCATAACGTAAACTTTAACGGCGACGTAGTTTTCAAAGAATAATTCATTGTTCTAAAATAAATTAGCATTTCTAGTTAATGTCCCTTCTAGCACCCTTCCGTGCTAACTATACTATTCATAGCGTACAAAAAACGAGTAAACTGCTAGGAGAAGAAACAACGCAGCTATGCCGTGCTGGTCTATAGTGGCTATAAGGTCATCATCATCATCATCATAATCATCATCATCATCAGTCTGACTACGTCCACTGCAGGACAAAGACCTCTCCCATGTTCCGCCAGCTAACCCCGTCTTGTGCTTGCTGCTGCCAATTTACACCCGCAAACTTCTTAATCTCATCTGCCCACCTAACCTTCTGTCTCCCCCCAACCCGCTTGCCTTCTATAGCATCCAGTCAGTTACCCTTAATGACCAGCGGTTATCCTGCCTACGCGCTACATGCCCAGCCCATGTCCATTTCCTTTTTTTGATTTTAGCTATAATATCCTTAACCCTCGTTTGTTCCCTAATCCACTCTGCTCTCTTCTTGTCTCTTAAGCTTGTACCTACCATTTTTCTTTCCATTGCTCGCTGCGTCGTCCTCAATTTAAGCTGAACCCTCTTTGTAAGTCTCCATGTTTCTGCTCCGTAGCTAAGTACCGGCAAGATACAGCTGTTATATACCTTCCTCTTGAAGGATAGCGGCAATCTACCTGTCATAATTTGAGAGTGCTTGCCAAATGTGCTCCACTCCATTCTTATTCTTCTAGTTACTTCAATCTCGTGGTTTGGCTCCGCGATTACTACCTGCCCTAAGTAGACATAGTCTTTTACTACATGAAGTGCACTATTACCTGTCTAGAAGCGCTGCTCTTTTCCGAGGTTGTTGTAAATTACTTTCGTTTTCTGCAGATTAAGTTAAAGACCCACATTTCTGCTCTCCTTGTCTAACTCTGTAATCATGAGTTGCAATTCGTCCCCTGAGTTACTCAGCAATGCACTCGACTGCTGACCAGCAGATCGCGGGATCGTATCTCGGCTGCGGCGGCTGCATTTTCGATTGAGGCGAAAATGATTTGAGCCCGTGTGCTCAGACTTGGGTGCACGTTAAAGAACCCCTGGTGGCCGAAATTTCCGGAGCCCTCCACTGCGGCGTCTCTCATAATCATATGGTGGTTTTGGGACGTTAAACCCCACATATCAGATAAAATGAGAGGAAACGACGCAAACAACAAGCGCTGCAATACATTATTGCAGAATATGTTGTTTTATAGGTTTACATGCACATTTTGTATTTTGTAACACGCATGTTGTTTCGTTATTTACAAAGACTGACTGACTGAATCAATGATTGATTGGATGGTTGACTGGCTAACTCCGCAGGAGGGCGGTCCTCGAACGATGACCTGCTGGCCATTGAGGATCACCTAGAGTACCCACAGCGGCCGCCCGACTACCAAACATTCCGCAAAGAGCTCATGTACCCGTACGACCGATACGACCTGCAGACCATCGACTCGAGCAAGCTGGAAAGCGAGATCTCGCTGCAGGCCAGGCTACCCTTCTTCGGATTCCACTACAAGTACATCAAGGTCAGACCGGTCTTCACCGTCGCTGCTTTGTCGCCGTAGCGCTAATCAGTTCACGCGTGTTAAGCAACCGGTAACTCGTTGCGCGGAGATCCGGAAAGATGAAAGACAAGGCTACGCTTAAAGTTGGTGCTTTGTCAGATCAATTCTGTCAGATATGCCAAGCGAGATCTGAGAAGACGCTCACGCAGGTAAGGAAAAAATACTGACCAGCAGAACATGACAGTCATCCTTAATTTCTTTCGTATGGTCGGTAAGCAGCTTCGTCTGACATATGCGCTTCGGCCAGTTTGTGATTCGTCTGTAGATTTCGCTCCCGTGATCTGGACGATTCGCAATTACTTGGCCTACAAATAAATGGCTTGTTTCGTAGCTTCACCATGGTAGAATACGAATACCGACTCCTGTGCTGAGGACGGGCCATCATAGTTTTTCACAAAGGCCTAAATTTTAGCATTACGGGCAAGCTACATAGCGATGACGTATTCCGTCAGTGTACCTAACACGTCTGTCACTATCTAATCACGAATAATGCAGAAACAAGGAGCGCGAACAATAAGTGGAGTTGAAGGACCTGTAGACCTGTATTCAGCGTAAAGTGCCTTAGTTGGGCTATTTATAATGGATGCTGAGATGCAATCTGCTGCAACGTGGATAAAGTAACACGTGACCTTGGTAGATGAAACAGCCTTTCCTTCTACCACTTCGGCAACAAGGAAAGGCTGTTCCTCGCGGTATCGGCCAAGGCCCACGTGGACCTTGCGAATATTATTCAGGAGCATGAGAAACGTCTCGCTTGCGCTTCACAAGAGGCGCCCCAATGGGTTTTCTGTGGGGGCATCCACACATGCAGGTGCACCTAAATGGATACCTACACTTCAGCGGCGCACCGGCGACATTCCGGTTTCCTGTGCGCTTCCCAATGCGTCCGGAGGACACGATACGGGAAAAAGACCCGGCTTTGATCGCACCGTGGCTCAGCTACCAGAGCATGGTCCAACACATACCCGGTAAGTTCAACGAACGCCCAGAGAGCAACAACCGTTATAGGGCAGATAATGAGGACGCAGTTTATCACGATGTCCTTGAGAACAGCGGATAACGTGCACTTTCTGGGACCGGCCCAGAACGGAATGAAGGGGCCTCTATGGGATTCTGATCTGGAATAAAACATAGCACAAATATAGAAGATGAAAACGCGAAAGAAATCTTCGGAGGTATACATCAACATAAAATGATAACTCAAACCGACACTTCAGTTGCCCCTTATGCCAAAAACAGTCCTTTGAGACATTTCTGTGTCACATACCACTGTTTCCCGACTTTGTACTGCTGGTATCTTACTAAATAAATAATGAGGATAAAAAAGAAAAACAAAGAAGAGTCAGTACTGAGCCAGTACATCGGCAATGAGATCATGCATACTGAGATCCTGCCGAAATTACTTAATTTATACAGCCTTTAACCCTTTAACCAATACTCTTGAGCCTTTCACTGTGACGTCTTCTGTACGTTGTTGTGAACATCGATGCATCAGGAATAAGCGGATAACCGCAGCCTTGATAAGTACTAAGCAAATCAGCCATTCAGTCAATTCGTTCATCAATCAATCAACGTCGCCTCTCACAGAATCCGGTGTCTACTTCCGTCTGTTTCGCATCGGCGAGCACAATGACCGAGACCCCGAACAGTGGCTGGAGCGTCGTGCGATCGAAGACTTCCGCGAGGGCATGATCGGGGCGGCCGACTTCCGGCCCACGTTCGTGGTCATCGCTACGTGGAGAAACGTCACACTGACCGGCATGCAGAGCAAGAGCAACGTCAAGGTCTGTCCCGATACGAACGCTTTGAAATAATCCGATGACGTGCAATAAAACGTATAATCCAACGCTTCTACAATGCAGAGCGGTATCTGATGAGCATGGCTTACAAATCACGCGTCTCTTATAATCAAATGGTGGTTTTGGGACGTTAAACCCCACAAATCAATCAATCATGGCTTACAAATCACGAGCCATACAAGCTGGCGGTTCGGCCGCTATACGTAGTGCCCATCTATATTTTATTGCGATGACGAATCCCACGGGGACATCCACTTATGTTCTCGTCAATTCTTAAAAGGTAACGCTAGGTTTTATGTGCACCGTAAGAAAAAATGATAAATTTATGTAGAACAGTGTATAAACTATATAAAACGCTATATATGCTTGTCAAGCCAGTGTAAACGCGTTCACCGTATATGCGTGCAAACAACATTAACTGGTTGCAGCGCGGAAGAGGGCATGCATGAGCCATCCTCGAGCCTGTCCTTGCGTCGAGATCGCACTGCAGCTATAGTTGCTTCTAATGTTCTACCGTCAAGCCCATACAGCGAGTCTTGTTGTGTACACATACAATCCCACGTTGTCTTTTTTCTTTCGCCGATTTTTCCGTCGTGCAGACCAACACGTACCAGGTGGTCCTGGCGAGTGACGAGCGCCGCACGTACGTGATGTTCAACTACGAGAAGATAGACTGGATCGCCGTGAACGACGTCAACAACGGCGAGAACGGCGAGAACCCGTTCGTGGGCTTCAACGCGGGCAACACGACACGCTACTACGAGTTCATCCCGTACTCCCAAGAGCCCCGCGTCAAGAACCTGCCGCAGCATGGCGAAGGCAACGGCATCAAGGGACGCTACATATTCGAAATCGAAGAGGAGATCTGGCACGGATCGTGCATCAAATGGGGTGAGATTTAACCACGTACAGGTTGTAGAGAGAGTCGAGGCGTATGTAGGCATTTGTGTTAGATGGAAGGGGTTACCTTTGCGTGTGGTCATGGTGCGATTTCAAGCCGACAGGTCTGAGAAAAAAAATTCAAAGGTGTATTCGTACGTAAAACCACGATTTAATTTGTCAATATTCCATAGTTCAGCGACATTTAAATTTATCAACGTGGTTTTTTTAGGCTATAGTTAGTTCAGTGCATGAAGAGGTAACATAGAGCTTGCAGACAAGGACGAGAAAGATATGTTAGCGCTCGTCCCGTTATTTCTCTTTCGTGGCGAAATACAAAAAATACCACGTTACAAACCCACTGGCGTGCCGTGATTCTGGTGCTCCCTATAGCGTACACGATACGCTTCCCTCGCACCGGTTCATGATAGCGATAAGTAGTCACAGCAGTTATCGTTTTCGCGGCCGATAGCGAAGCGTGTTCATCGCAAAGCCATCACCATAGTTGCGGCCCTGTCGATACAGCACAATTGGGCAAATGCTATGGTCGTTCGCACGCGGAACACCAGGGATGACTATAAAATCATCGCGCGCATTGGCGCGCGGGCGGGTTTGTCACGAGGTATTTTTTTTGTATTTCGCGGAGATTTTTAGTTAGTGGAAAAACACTAATAATTAGCAGATATAAAGTTGTATATCAGACGTCTGTATAATCAGACGTCTTGCAAACCGATTGACAACTTTCTCACCAAAACTTTTTATCGATATTCGTTCCTTCAAAAAGTTATTTATTTAAACAGATCTAATTAAGCAATATTTCCGGACACAAAACATAGTGACTAACTGCAGGCAACGGTCAGCCACGTGCATTTGGTCGCGTCGTGATTTGCGCGTTTCCGCATATTTTCAAACTCTGCCTACAGATAACTGGGGCACCCTGTATAGTAGCTCGATGCTGAAATGGATATATGCTTACGTACTTTATCGAACATTTCGCGTCCTGCAAACCTTTGCTGTTGACGGTACAACAAGGGCTGCTTGACGTCTGGTTTGCGCAGAGCTGGTGCCTCACTTGATCACGAGCCGGCCGCGGTTGACCTTCTTTCCCAAATACGCGTCCATGCTTGGCGGGGCTCTGATCAACGTGACGGGTCCCTGCTTCGACCCCAACGAGAAGATCGAGTGCCAGTTCCAGGACATGTCGGGCCACCGGCTGCCGGCCATCTACCGAGACACCAACCACGCCACGTGCCTCATGCCACCCGTGTTCTTCCACGGATACGTCGATCTCACCGTGTCCCAGGGAAGCAGAGACGCTATGTTCTACGGGCGGTTCTACGTCCGTGAGTACCGATCAAGTTCTCAAGGCGAGATAGTCACGGGTATACAAACCAGGTCAACACTGTGAGTGTGAGTGAGAATTTATTAGAAGGCAGAGAGGTCGGCCTGAGCTAGTTCGCTCTAGCCTGCTACTCTACACAGGGGATAAGGGAAAGGGGAAAGAAAGAGGGATGAAGGGTGATGATGGGGACAAGAAGAGGTGGTGCGTATGTACAGTAGCCACTTTGTATAGTACCCTACAGTCTAGCTTCTAGTCCAGTGCTTTTTATAAAGTCTAGAACAGCCTTTGTAGCAGTTTTTGACACTGTTTGGTCACTCATTGCTGATAATATGTGGCTTTCACTTAATGGTGTTCGTCCAATGCTTGCCAACGTTGCAGTTAGCATAGGTCAACACTGACTTAGCCAAGGGGGCAGGCGTTCAACTGTCTCCATATTTTTTTTCGATACGTCAAAAGAGGAAGCCCATGACGTCTTGCGCAAGCTGTCAATAGGCGTATAATGGATTATCGGAGGTTCGCCGCTATAGCGTTGGAAGAAGTTTCGTGCAGACTATACTATGTAGGCCATCTTAAACGAATAATAGCGCGACAAAAGCATGCTGCAGAGACGAGAAAGAAAAGATAAACTAAAGCGTTTTTGTTTAAGATGGAAGGGCACCACCTCGCCCAATTGTTCTTTCCGATACTTGCACGCTTGCTTTGTAAGAAAGGAAACAGCGCAAACTTCGCGGTGTCCCAAACAAGCCGTTTCACTCGTTCGCTATAATTGATAAATCTACAGCGAACGTGTAATCCGTGAGACAAGGTTGTAAAATGGAATTAAATACGAAAGGAGTCACCTATATGAGAAATGCGTTGCGAGCAATTCAACTTTTTTTAAACCTCGATGCATGTGTCGGGGGCCTATCAATTCGTGTTCACAAGGGTACACGATAGGCGAAGTATAAGTTTCGCTGCAAATGTTGTAGTGTAATACTATATACCTAAAGTACAACTTGTGGGGCTCGGAGTGGTCAACTTTTTTTCACTCTTATTTATGTCTCTATTCGGGTATGTACTTGCTCACTTATTTTTTTTTGTCCGGCTCTTTAAACCGGTGTCCACCTTGTGGACCCACGCAGAACCCCCAGAACTTGCGGCCGAGGACATCGAGATTCTGGACGACAACGACAAAGCTGAGAGGCCCGAGCGGATGCGCATCAAATGGAACCCCAACAAACTGGTGAACAACAACAACACCAATGTCCAGCTGCACCTGTGGGGTTACAAGTGAGCATGCCCACTTCATCGACTAGTAGAACAGAGGAGAGTGTATATATTTTGAAACGTCACTGAACTGAACTCTTCGGGCTTATGTCGACCTGTTGGTGTGCTTTATGGGGCCTGAAAGCTGTGACCTCAAGTTATACGGCGCATCTCTTCCGGCGAAGTTAAATTTTCTCAGGTGTATATGTAAAGAAGTGAGGATGTGAGAAGCTGATTTAAAATAAGAGCTGGGCTTCTCTGCAGACGCGATAGCAACATGTAATGTATACACCTTATTTAGGGTCAGGACGTGAGTTCTCATAGCAATAAAATATGAAGCACTACTACGCTAGGAGTTATGAATTATGTATCACACAGACCGGGTGTTCAAGTAAGTCTGTGCTCGGGTCGCTCGATTACACTTCGGAAATATTTGAGCCAACTGCCACGCCACTGTTGTGATTTGACTCCTCGCCTACGTCCTATGTAAGTGGATGTCTAAGAAACAAACAAGTCACAAAGAGACGCTGACGCCCCACCGCGGTGGTCCAGAGGCTAAGGTGCTGGGTTGCTGACTCGCAGGCGCGCGATCAAATCCTGGCTGGGGCGGCTGCATTTCCGGTGGAGGCGAAAATGCTGTAGGCCCGTGTGGTCAGATTTGAGTGCACGTTAAAAAACCCCAGGTGGTCGAAATTTCCGGAGCACTCCACCACGGCGTCTCTCAATCATATGGTGGTTTTTGGACGTTAAAACCCCCATATCACTCATCAAAAGCCACACTGACGCAACTCATTTCGTCTTTGTTCGTTTGTGCGCCGAAAACAAAACAAGAACGATTAACATGCATCGAGCATCCGTTCTTTCCAGTTCCTACATACGTTTCACACCAGGAGATCCTTCCGCCCCTAGCCTCAAGCTGTACGTCCCACACGAAATGACCATATAATAACCGTGCTTTTTCCTATACCGATAAACTGCTACAACAATAATTGAATTCACACGGCCCTCATCAACTTGCCAACAAGGAATCGGAAAATTATCTTTTTTTGTCCACTCTATTGTACCAATACCCCGCCCCTCTCACTTGGAGTTTTCCTTCGTAGAATAATTCCCTCATCTACTTGCCAACAAGGACTCGGAAAATTATCTTTTTTGTCCACTCTATTGTACCAATACCCCGCCCCTCTCACCTGGAGTTTTCCTTCGTAGAATAATTCACAACGCAACGCATTAGACACATGAGGTTATCTGCGATTAATGTTCTTTTGAACTACCTCCGAGGTACTAGGCATTGCAAGCTTTCTGCGTCTCACAAGTTCTTCCAGTGACACCAGGATCGGCCCATCTTTGGCCAGACGATGATGCAGTGTGATGACGTCATCGTATGACGTCATAAAGACGTCATACGGGACGTAATCACGTGATGATGTTTGGCATCGCTGGTATTGAGGCTGACGCCACCAACTGTCAATATCCGCACTCGATGAGGCGTCTAAGGTTTTTCACCTTAAAGGAGCTCTGCAACACTTTTTGAGCATGGTCAGTAGACACTGCCGGTCGGTTGTAGAGGCTCCCGACAACACGCGAGACAAATATTATAACACAGCACGCGGCCTGAAATTTACAATAAATTATCAAAGTCAGCTAAAAATTGCTGTCTCTTCTCTCGACAAATCACATTATATGCCCAAAAGTCACACGTCAACGACCCATATATCAGCCATTGGTTGATTTGAACATGACGCGCTCGCTCGTTACAGAAATCGCCGCGGTGGGCCGCTACTTGTCCACGCGCGCGCGCGCGATCACACTGCAAAAGCCCCGCATTCAACGAAAAAAAGAAGAAAAGTGCTCAAGGTCACGAGGCGTGCGTGAAGTTTTTTGTTTGCCCCTCCCATCGCTCCACGCTTAGCTTTCAGCGCTTTCGTCAGAACGAGATAAGAGAAAATGCAATTGCAGCATGCGACAAACCTTTGTAACTCCACTCACACTGGACGGATTCTTACAATCTTTTGCGGCGTTAAATACGTGAGGCAATAAGCTTTTCCAGTTAATTCATTCCATGGTTACTTGAAAAAAAATGTTCCAGGACCCCTTTGATAAAAAAAAGAGAACTCGCACTTTTTATCGCTGCAGCGACGACTTGGAGTACCCGCAGCTGACGTACATCGACACACTGGCGAGCGGAATGCGCAACGGAGAGATGCGCTACACGCTGAACATGGAGATGTACCGCGAGCGCTACAACTGGGATAAGCTGCACTTCAAGTTCGGCTTCCTCAGCATTAACCTCACTGACGGCAGCGCCATCGCCAAAGACTACAGGAACTCACCGTAAGTTTGCACGCTTATTCCCCGTTACCGTTACGGCTTACTTAGGGAAGCTTTGAAACGCATTAATACTTTACAAAACTTCAGCCTGTGACGGCGCCGGAACAGAAACAAAGCAAGCTGTAGCAGTTACGCGAAAATAGGAAAAGAAAGACAGATAAAAAGTGCTTCTAATTTATTTTTTCTTGCGACAGGCACTGTTTTTTAGGACGAGATATGTGATTACCATGCTGCTAAACTCCGGAACAAGAAGTTTTGTGCTATAAAAATGCTACCACGTTTTGCACTTTGACATTTACGAGAGAATCAATGAAGATAATGAAACATAAACGACAGTCTTGTTAATTTTTGATTCTTCGAAAGAAAAGCAGTAATCTATAGTGCATTATGTAAAGGTGAAGCATCACTGTTTTATATTTTAACGCGATAGCGTCAAAGGGCTCCTTTATCGGAAATTCCGGCGTCGGCGTCATTGGTTGTCAGCAAAAAATCGTCATCTTTGCGTGACCGACAAATCAATAAAAATGAAAATAAAATATATGATATAATATATTAAACGATATATATAAAAGAGATCAAACCCAGGTCGTTTGTGTGGCAAGCGGGTGTCCTATACCACACAGCCACGCCTTTGCCGACGAGGACAATGAAAATACCTTCCTCTGCTTGGAAATGCAGTGAGAGTGATCTTTCATGCTTTACAAACACATACGTCCCAATTCTATACATGCTTCACAATACATCATGAAATATAGTCGTAATAATGCGTGGTACATTGATTCATTGCCATTGGCTGTCAGGCCATGGGATTGTCATAATGACTTAATTAGTTAAAGTCATTCACCCACAAAAGGCACACGTTACTGCTCCCTTAAGATCACCTAGTTGGTGTATAGCAAGTTCGAAAAGGCTCTATACACTGTAAGAAATATTACGTTCAGGAATTAATCAACTCATCCGATTTGTGTAAGTAACTGTTAATAGCTCTCCACAGTTCTGTACTATTTTACTACTTCAATTTGCCTTTGTATAATTGATAACACTGATAATGAAACATGTTGCATTTGTCACGTAGAGTTCATTAATATTGTTTTTTGTCTTCACTTGCTTTTGACTATTTCCTTGTTATTTTTCAATAGTGAGTATTACCATTATGTTGTGTATTGATCGTATTTTTATTGTTAATCAAGATTATTCATTATAACTCACAAGTTCGTATACTATTGCTGTATTTTTTTTAATTACCCCATCCATGTAGCCATAGGAGGTCCCCCTGTCAGTTTCTCTGAAACTTTGGGACCTCCTGCTGTAATAACGCTAACCATGTAACTCAACTGAACTATTTAATAAACTTGACTTGACTTGACTTGACTAAGAGTTTGAAGTACGCTCTAGGAGCAGAATATCTCGTTCAGCTCTTAAAAGCGAATCTTAAGAGTCCTCCATTTTTTTCCCAGACTGAAGCTGCTTCGATTACTTCAATGCGATTTCACGAATTTCGTCCCATATTCGTCAGTACAGTTGGGCAAGCACTTTGTTATACCGCAGGACCATCTGGAGCCGACCGATGCCGCTGGCTTGGTACTTCGCGCATCAGTGGGACCGAGCGTACGGCGCCAACTGGAAGGACCGCTTCTGCAACGAGTGGTTCGAGCGGGAAAGCAACGCGGACAGGTTCGCGCTCACTTTGTGGCGCTGTCCGTGCACCATGAAGCAGTCGGACTTCGACAGGGGACGCTTCGCGCCCGACAGCAGCTGCAACACGTACACCAAGAAGTGCGACCCTCTGCACAAGGGGGCCCAGCACTGCGTCAGAACCGGAAGGCCTTCGTGAGTGGTCTGGCATACTTACAAGTTGAATGTTATTCGGAAGCCTCCCAAAAGTGACGCGAACCCTTTGTTGCACCCGATGAAAATGTCCACAAAACGTATATAGTATTATCTGGCTTATACATCGATGTCGAGAAGGCATTTCACCGATGAGAACTCCTTTTCTACGGACTGTTGTGCGGGCGTACAAGGAAAAGCACCAAGAGCATTCACCTTCGATAAGTGCCGCCGAGTATCCACTTTCCGTTATCTTCTTTCGATCCCCTTTAATCTGCCCCAACGACGCTTAGCCGTGCTTCTTTGCAGAGATAAGTGTCTTTCTTAATAGGAAAGGCGCGGCTGCGTCTGTAACGATCTTTTTGAGGAGCACTGCGGACATACGCGGCTTCTCTTGCCGGAAACGTCATTAGCATTCGTGCGATGTGCACTGTTAGAGGGAAAGGAACCTTAGCATGCGCGAGTGCGTGGATCCCGTAGGCTCCCGATTTATCGAGGGACTTTAAAGGCTCCCGCTCCGCGCAGCGCCACGCATGGCAAGCGGCGGAAACCAAGCGCACGCGCGAAACGATTCAGAGGCGGCACATGCCGCACGTCGTGTGCTATAGTTAAACGCCCCTTAACTTCGGCCGAGGGTTTCCACGCGCTGTCGCGGCCCTTTCAATCAATCGCGCGTCAAAAGCCGCGTGACAACTTTAAATGACAAGTTTAAATGAAAGAAATGACAAGTTTAAACTGATGAATACCTGCCCCGAAGAAGAAGGTTCACTCGCCACCTGGTCCGAGCTAGTTGGTTCCTCGCTGCAGCATGGAAAGAAACAGCGTAAAAGCGTTTGAAGCAACTCAAGACGAGGAAGTAATGACAACAGCGCAGTTTACTTTCCTGTACAACGCTCTTTTCGTTCATTCTTCGTGTTGGGTTCCGTAAACATTACCTGGGGTGCGATGCAGGATGGTCCGAGCTCCTCGGCAGACGAGTTTGCTCCGAGCTTGCACTGCAGCGGCCATGGAATGAAGACAGTGCGGAGCGCTTGATAGCAGCGTTGATAAAAACGGCTACAAGAGCGTGTGTGGCGTTGGCAACGCACGTGGGACATTTGCGGCGGTTATCAAAGAAACGACGTGTGTGTGAAAACGTCATCGTGTTGCCACTCGGTCAACATTTTAACAGTGCAGCGACGTTACCGTGATTACCGCGCTATCTTTTTTTGCCAACTCAACACGCGTCTCCCACAGGCGTGTTCGTGGGCGTTTGCCCTCTTTTGGACAGGTTCTTTCGTTCCACCTGCAGCATGGAAATTTCCACTCTCGAAGGCAGCAAGGGTGCACACGCAGCACTCTTGAGCTGCTAGTTTTGCTCCTATCAAATAATGCAGATAAATGAAAGGACAGGTGGCCACCAGGGGTGCTCGCATCATGGCGGCAACGCGGCTGTGATTGGCCACGTCGTGAGCGCGGTGAAAATGAATGCGAAACATCGTAGCCGCTTGGTGATATCACTTTTACTTCTGCGTGCGTATGTGCATAGTCTGCGCGATAAAGCTGATAGATAAGTCGTGTCGCTCGACGTGAGTACTGCTCCTCGGAGCAAACGTGCTGGGCGTACCCGATCTCTGCTGCGGGCGTCTGTCAATCAAACTGATTGACGCGTAAACTCGGATACAAACTCGTTCATTCTGAGAAGGCCCGAGTTCGATTCGGGACTGTGATGGGGCCGGCATGACTGTCAAGCGTTTGATGTGGTTAACGCTAAGCGGCAGCTCCTTTGCATATAAAATAATTTGGTGAGCTTACATTACTTGAGCAAGGCTGGGGCCATGCAGCAGCTTATGATAACCTAGCTTTTAGGTTGGTCGTCTACTCATGTGCGTGATCGGCTTCGAAGTGAAGACCGCATCAGCTGTGTCTTAAGTTTAATTGAACTGATTGACTGAGGCTTAATGACTATTACACTGAGCTGTCTTGCCTTTATTGATAAGGCTTCAATTAAACAGTAATTATCTCGAGCGTCATTAGCAAGGCAATAATCAGTATGGAGCTATTAAACTTAATCCTGATTATCAGAATATTAATTACAATATTATTAGAAAGAGCTAATTAGCATCAATTTACTTACTTGCGCATGATTAACATCGTGTTAATTAGCATAGTTTAACAAGTTCATCAACTAGCACGCATTAGTTAGCCCGCTTATAGCCTTACATAGCTTCATCAGCACGGTCTTAAAACGTGGCGTAATTACCTGCGCCTTACCATGGCCTGGCGTAATTAGCTTGGTCATAGCCTGTCCTGGCCAAACTAGTGAAATATACCGTTCAGCCAAATTGCTGATTAGCCGACAGCACGTGCCCAGGTGCTAGCAGGTGATGACAACAAAGACGAAGCGCAGTGGCCGAGCAGCGTGCTAGACTGTACGCGCTGACACGTGACCTCGCTAAAATGTACAGGTTGACACGTGGCCTCGGATTCAGAAGCTGTCGCGATGTTGTAAGACGCTCGGCCAGTACTGATCTCAGAGGCCACCGTGCTGATTATTCTAAAACAGACTTAGTGCAAGCATTAAGAGCTTGAAAATAAATTTAAACACCCTTTCCTCTGAAAAATATCATCACGAAAAGTTTCTCACACTTTCGTTGCATCGGTGCACTTCAGCACTCAGTGGAACGACCAACAGATGAAAGAAGATGCCTCTGGTTTAAAAACATCGCCCAACTTAGTCGAACGTCCTTGACACGATGACTAGTTGCATCGTAGGCAATGAAATGCAGCGTGCAGAGGGGTGGATTTGACGTTTTCATATACTGTTGACTCATTCATAAGGTGGTATCGCCATGCAGAGCTCGGGAATATCCCTAGTTTCGCGAAACTCGGCCTACCCTGCATAGAACCCCTGCGCTATTTTTTTCCCTCACGAATGAGGTCTGTGTACCAAGCGATTCGAAGCACTACTTGGCTGTCAGTGCAAATGTCTTTCATCGTGTGTATTTTTTGTTCCTGAAAAGCTTAAATGAATATTCTTATGTTCTTGTTGGGTGTAATGTTAGAAATGAGAATGAGTGACTCAAAGTATTTGTACAGCTCACCACTCCTTCGAAACGTCTGCACGCTTCCACGTCCTTGCTGCGCAATACATAGCACAGCTTTTAACAGACGATGGCACGCTTGCGCGACAGAGCCGCGACGTCAGCAATCAAGGGGGCGTTTCAGTAGCAGACCACGCTGGACATGTACCGCCTCTGCGCCAATTTTAGCTTGCGCTGGGGTTTTTTTTTTTTTGCTTTCTGCGTGTCTCTTTCTGAGCCACGTGCTTGCGTGTTCTCTCTAATAGTGGACCGACTTGTACATAAATGTCCCTAACTAGTCCGTTAACACAACGAACACAATCATCAGCGTTCGCTGCAGAAGGTTTTATCATAATTTTTGCCATAGAGAGAAAAGCGATTGAGTGTAACCACCGAGAACTGTCGCAAATGATCACGCTGGGAGATTTTTCAGTGGTTGTAATCGACACGTGTTGAAAGCTATACTGCCTTTCATGTTTCGTGTGTAGAGTGGGTGGATCCGGACAGACCTGCTGTTACGACATGGAGGGCGAGCTGATGCTCACAGCGGATACCATGTACGGAGGACGACCGTCCCGACTCTTCAGCTACGGCATCCTGCCCTTCAACAGCCGCATGAAGGTGAGGACACCAACGATTTCTCGAAGAACGATAACCCAAACTGGGGTGCAGAATAAATAACGAGGAAGGACCGTGGAATCCTTCTTCCAGCGTGTAGAAGTGGCACTGCAGACCTGTCGGCCTGCAGTAGTTAATAAACGTGATGAAGACGTACGTAATTACACGCGAGAACCTTCTATATTCTAATCAATCACGAGCTAAGGCATACCCTACATGTATGAAACAATGACGATGTCAATATCCTTATGGGGAGTATAACTCAGTATTTTGACGGTTCGTATTTCTGCGGCTCGAGGGCGTATATGGCTAGCAGTTGTTCTAAAATTCTTTAGACGTGTCGTAATGTCAGAATAACTCTTTCTTTAACTCGCTTTACAACGTTACCATCTTCACATGCCCGTAAGCTTTCAGCTTAATAGCATATGGTCATAACAAAAGGTATACGTAGATGGTCAGCCGAATGGAAATGCATCTTGAGCTTTCAAAACTCGCGCGCTACTATTATTTCACGAACTGCTACGGCGCTCGGCTACTGACCTGAAGGTCGCGGGTTCGATTCCGGCGGTCGCATTTCGAATGAAGGCGAAACGCGTGTTCTATGCGAAGCCAGTGCACGTGAAAGAACATCAGATGGTCGAAATTTGCGGAGCCCTCCACCATGCACGGCTTCTCTCATAATCAGATAGCGATTTTGGGATGAAAAAGCACACATACTATTATTATTATTATTATTATTATTATTATTATTATTATTATTCAACGACATCTAGTTTCCCTCGTACCATTACGGTTAAACGAGTGTACAGTAGGAAACGTGTGCCGTTTTATGCGGTGCACCTGCATGATAGTGGCTTGTCCGCTGTCGCTGAACCACCAGAACATCCGCTACTTTCTGCTCGCGCGGGTCTCAATGCAGTTATAAGAAGAAGCACACCTTTAAGGTGGCAGCCGTGTCGATGAAAAACGATGCACGATCTCGGCGCGCAGGTTCCGACGCTGTCCAACTGGAACATCGACTCGATGCCCTTCTTTTACTGCTGCCACTGGCAGCACACCAAGGACGACTCGACCTCGTGCCAGCAGTACAAGTACTGGCGCACGTCGCAAGACTGCACCGCCTACCAGCCACCGGGATACGGTACGTGTTGCCGCGCCGCGTACATCGGTGCTGATGGGTCTCGCAAGGGCGGTATAATTCGGGCATGTTGGTTGTCCATGAAGTAAATAGAAGACTAAGAATGAAGTGGAGCACATTTTGCAAGCACTCTCAAATTATGACAGGTGGATTGCCACTATCCCTCAAGAGGAAGGTATATAACAGTTGTATCGTGCCGGTACTTAGCTACGGAGCAGAAACGTGGAGACTTACAATGAGGGTTCAGCTCAATTTGAGGACGACGCAGCGATAAATTGAAAGAAAAATGGTAGGTGTAACCTTAAGAGACAAGAAGAGAGCAGAGTGGATTAGGGAACAAACGGGGGTTAAGGATATCATAGTTGAAATCAAGAAGAGGAAATGGACATGGGCCGGGCATGTAGCGCGTAGACAGGATAACCGCTGGTCATTAAGGGTACCAAACTGGGTTCCTAGAAAAGGCAAACGAGTTAGGGGGAGACAGAAGGTTAGGTGGGCAGATGAGACTAAGTAAGAAGTTTGTTGGTATAAATTGGCAGCAGCAAGCACAAGACCGAGTTAACTGGCGGCCTTTGTCTACACTGGCCTTTGTCCTACAGTGGACGTAATCAGGCTGATGACGATGATGGTTGTCCATGACCGCGACGGTCACGATCATGACGCTGACGGTGGTATAAAATGGGCTAGAACAATGGTACTGGACGTGCGCGTTGCATGTGTCCTTTTATTCCACGTGACCTCCGTCTGGGCACTTCGCGCGAATTCCTTCCTCTCTGACATGACCGGACAACTGAAACAGATGTATAGTTTTTGATGTGTTGCCTCACTGAACGCGCCACAAAAGGAGACAGCCAAAAACCTTAGAGTGTAGAAAACTGGATGACCCGAAGCGATTTCTTGCGCTACCATATATTCGAAGAGGTACATTGTGTCTTGCGCCATTCATTCTCCAGGTCAGAGATCCTTAAATAGGGGTCCGTGAAGAAATTTTTGGAAGTCTGTAATGAGCACACTCGAAAGAAAAAAAAAACGCATTTTTAGGCACTACGCCCTGTAACAACGGCCCCGCTCCGATTTTGTATGCTTCGCCGTATAACCTTTTTCATTGCGGCGGAGCTGATTTATGTATGTTTTCCCTATTTCATAGCAGTTTGCGTGACATAGCAGTTGTGTTGCAGTTTTCTCAGACATATGCACGCAAGCATACTTTTTCTAGGCTTGCATACTTGAAGAGCAAACATAGCAAAAAACAGGTTCAACGTGGCTGCAGATTTCACGACTTCTTGATTAGCTACTAAGATTGAATTAGCGTGAAACTTAATTTCACCATTGTTTGCGAAGTCAAAATTAAACGCAATCTATTTCACACCGCATGTTCTGGTAATTTCTAATCACCTTCCCCTTTATTTCACTGCGAGAGGCTGTTCCATTTCTTCCAGAGGTTCGCAAGCGGCCCCGGAAACATCCATGTCTGAAACAACTGCTACGAATAGTAGTGAATACTAATTCCATTTATAAGTGCAAGTCTAACCGCCGTATTTACAAACGCTCCTCGACTAAACTTTCACCCTTCACTTGACAGAGTTGCGCACTGCGCCGCTGCTCGGCTGAAAATGACGTTGCGATACTCAAGAAAAGCAGCAAATTATCACTGGTATGCAGTGACTTTCCTTGCCTAGAGATGGCGCTCCCATCGGCGTTCTCAAGTGAAGGTGGAGCGCTGAGTGAAGGAGCGTTCTAGAATACGGGGGTAATACCCCTGTCACACGGCCACCACCAAACTCCGTCAACGTAAATCTCCCCAAGGGCGTTCGACGGAGATAGAGTTGTGGCAGTGTCATTAGAGCATCGTGTCTCGATTAAACTCCGTCAACGTAAATCTCCCCTAGAGAGTTCAACGGAGATGGAGTTGTGGCAGTGTTATGGAGATCGTTGAACGTCCTTTGCGAAATGCTCCATTTACCTTCGTTTGCGTTAAGGGTGGCCGTGTGACACGGGCCGCATCTCCGTTGTCATAAGGACGAGGGAGTTAAACGGTGTTCGCGGGCGCCCGTGTGACAGGGGTATAAGAGCGCAATGACAAACGCCGTTAGCACGTTGATCGCAACGTTATCGTAACGAACGGCGTAGAGTGATAACCAAACACGTCACTTCTCCGCCGGCAGCGCCCCTCGGAAGCTAGCTTCGAGTCAGCGCGACCCTCCAGGAAGAGCGCACACGACGTTGCCAGCCATGTTGGCTCACTCGGTTTCTAAGCTTATCTCACACTGTTTGCAAGATAAGGAGCGCAGGCTGTCGCGCTCACCTGCTATCACTACTGCCACGCGGAACGAGGACCGACTAGAGGAGGTGACGCGCGCTCAATTGCCAACAACGCAAATGTGTGAAAATGCATTTACCAATCGCGATGGCGATGATTTTCTAACTATCTCTGTTTGGTGATGGGCGTCGGTCTGTGAAATTGTGCTTTCGAACTGTGCGCGTTTCCATTCGTTCACGCAGCTGCCGTGTTTGGCGACCCGCACTTCCTGACCTTTGACCGGGCCAACTACACCTTCACGGCTCGCGGAGAGTTTGTGTTGGTGCGGGTCAACGACCCCAAGGGCAAGCTCGAGATCCAGGGCCGCTTCGAGAGCGTGCGCCGGGCATTGCTCACAGGTGAGTCTCAAGCTTCCTCGTGGAGTTATTCGTCCTAAAAACTACAGCAAAACGCTCCTCGTGGAGTTATTCGTACTAAAAACTACAGCAAAACGAACTGCACAAAGTGCAAGAGAGAGAAAGAGAACAGAACGCACTGTTTCGATCCTGTCCCCTATTTCCCCGTCATTCGTACTTTTTAGTGAGGTGGAAGTTCTTGTGCCACTCCCAACGGGTATCACACCACGACGATGCGCTTACTGCCGAAGCGTTTCCAACGCGTCTGCTCTATGCACGCTTCGAAAATCGTATCGTCAATGCTGGAGCTGCACACAGAGTTCATAAAGCCACGTGTACTACGGCTACTACAAAAATTCCGTTTAATACACCACAACTGAAAGAAAAAAAAGGGGGGGGGAGGTGAACTGAAAGTAAGCAAGCAACAAGGAGAAACAAACTATTACATACACGGACTAAAAATAAAAAAAAATCGGTGTGCATGAGCTATCACTGGCTGTATAGCGACACGACGCGCCTATAGTATACGTATTTGTTCTCCTTTCAAGCTTCAATCTACACCGGAACTTGTGCCTGTTTTTGTTTGATATGCGGACTAAATGAGACGCTTTGGTACGAGGTTAGGTAACACTTTACGCCACATAAATTTTTTCCCCTCCTGAAAAGAACAGTACGTGTACAAAGCAATCGTATATAAATTTCTCCGAAATTCTGCAGATGCCACGTACTGTGAGAATGGATGCTATGCGAAGCGTGCGGTGGGAAGGTGTCTGTAATGCAATCCTTTCACTTGTCGGGCGAGACGTTACGAAATAACACTGAAGATATGTACAAGTGTTATACGGACACACGCACGCTGAAGATATGCATGCTTTATATAACCAGTTGGCTACACTTACGCAACTATGCAAGGATGCCAACAGCACACATGGCTAATGTCAACAGCAGAGGCGATTGATTGATCGATATGTGGCGTTTCGCGTCCCAAAACCACCATGTGATTATGAGAGACGCTGTAGTGGAGGGCTCCGGAAATTTAGACCACCCGGGGTTCTTTAACGTGCACCCAAATCTGAGCACGCGGGCCTACAACATTTCCGCCTCCGTCGGAAATGCAGCCGCCGCAGCCGGGATTCGATCCCACGACCTGCGGGTCAGAAGCCGAGTACCTTATCCACTAGACCACCGCGGCGGGGCTACGCAACGATGCAAGGATGCCAACAGCGCACATGGGTAATGTCGACAGCAGAGGTGGAAAACTGGTATGCAGTGCTCAGATACGTCCGTTAGACGAAAATATCAGGCATCGCTTGATCCCTCGAACCTCGAGGCGCCTCGTATCCTATCCCATTCCACGACCGACGCGGAGAGGCGCATTTGACGTAGGCGCGTGCGTACGCACAAGTAATATGATCACCATGATCACTGAGCACCAGCAGCTGGACAGGACTTATTATCGGATCCGTTCGTCATTGCGGCCACGAGAGTCTAATTGTATAGTGAAGAATGAGGTGCAGGTATACAGCTGGAAATTGTGGATGTCTCTTACGAAGAAATGATCTACGATGCTTCCTGTACTGGACGTGCGAACTAGGTCTTGTGATTACCTGTCCATATCGAAAACGCAGATGATGCAGTGTAAGGACTAGCCATTGTAAGAAGTGAAGAAAACACTGCGTCGTTCTGCAGGACCATGTGCGCGGCATCACTGAACGGGAATGTCGATGGGTGACATTACACCACAGCTGTTGTGCTCGATGAGTCATCACGCTATCAATCCTCACCTTGCGTGAGATCTGCCGAAATTTCGCATGTGTATGTTGGATACTTATCAATCACCTGTGGCGCATACCCGCATATGAACTGTGGTAAGCGAGTATGTGCCACACGTGACTGAGATAACGGGTTTCATGACGTACACGATAAGCACATTGCGTTATTTGTGTTCCGACTAG
This sequence comes from Rhipicephalus annulatus, assembly GCA_013436015.1. Taxonomy (NCBI): domain Eukaryota; kingdom Metazoa; phylum Arthropoda; class Arachnida; order Ixodida; family Ixodidae; genus Rhipicephalus; species Rhipicephalus annulatus. The sequence goes on from WOVY01010845.1 coordinate 275,099, forward strand.
TGAATCGTGTTCGCCATACACTGATCGCCTGCTATGCCAATTTTTTATATTACAAGCTATGGAGACGAGCAGAAGAATGCCCAGGCGGCTAGACAGATATAGGCAAAGAAACAGAAACGGCCAAGGTGCCTGAGGTTTGCTGAGAAATACTTCGAATTGACAAAGAAATTTTTTTTCGCAATGAAAAAAATCGTACGTGCTTTGTAACACTCACTTAAACTATAGCAAGTAGTTTAACAGTTTGCGAGCACCTGTTTCGAAGAAGAGACGAACTCAGGCTGTACAATCCTTATTTTATTTATTATCGACGTATCTGGTGAGTGAAATATGACAGGAACGACCCGGGCAACTCATGTCGAAATTTCAGCGTTTGCCAGATTTGCATTTTTTTCCCTCGAAACGATCAAACCCATAACGGAGAAAGCTTAGCAAGTGCGATGCCTTTCGAAGCTTCAGCCCTCTGTTTCACAAACAGAACGCACACAGCGCAGAGAATGGGACAGGACAGGACATTGCGTTTCTCAACGTTATCCATTTCGAAATCGTGCCGGATGCTTGCGAGATGACGACGCAAGCAAACACTACTTGACCATTTCGAAAATGCGACTTTGCGCAGCAAGCCTCAATGTTATAAGTCGACGGCTCCGCGTTAAAGGCAGTAACTGAGCGGTCATGTTCCACCCCCTGCACATACATATGTGGGACCCGTCATCCATGATAGATTGTATACCGTAGTCGCAGCTACAGCAGGGCTTGGGTGTGCAGCTGCCACAAATGAATGCTCAAGGTCGAAGCAACAAGCAAAAAAAAAAGAAAAAAAAGAAAGGAAGAACAGAAAGACGGCAGGGCCCCAATAGATCCTTCTGCTCTTTTTTGTCTAGCCCCCCTCACTTTATTTTTTTTTGTTTTTGATCACACAATTCCACGTGATATTGAACCGAACTGCAGCGTGGGAACTTGACGCAACACGCATAATGCCAAAAAAACGCAATAAGAAGGCGAGATAGAGTAAAAACAAATAGATGCAGGACTGCATGTATTGTCCACAGTCAACGTATACAACCCACGAGTTGCAGGGAAAACATGTCCGTGATTTTATATTAAAGGTAAGCATGAAGCAGGAAGCAACAACCCCAGGCGAGGTATGCTATTTGAATTTCGGAATTAACAGCAGACGCCAGCAATTGGCAATCGTAACACGGAAGAAACTGCCCTCTGTTCAATGTCAAGGCGAGGGACAAGTGTCGGTAATAGCTTCTCGTACGTCAGCAGAGTGCACATCACGAGCCTGTTTACCCGTGTAGGACAAACCGATCAGACTTTCGAACATCGGCTGTCTTAAAAGAGTATTTGGTTTGGAGTTTTGCGCCAAGTTTTTGTTACGAGTTCTATGCAGATCGCGGCGACATAGTTCGCAGAAAACCCAGCACCGGCAAGCGTGGGTGTACAAGAAGTGCGCCGATAACAGGCTCATTTGTATACGCCGCTTTCCAATAACCGATGCCCTCTCGATAGTCGGCTTGTCAGCGATCAGCTGTTTCAGGTGTTTTACCGAGATCAATTCTCATTTCACGTTGGCACGTTTCAATGTTGACTTTCATTAATTGTTTCACGCACGACACTATTGCAGGCCCGTAGACAAGAACTTTTTCGGGTGGGTGGGGGAGGGGTGTTGAAGGCCTTGAAAAACGCCTCCTTTTCTTATTTTGCCTCGGCAGTACACCACTCTCCATCTGAATTACATAAAGGGGGCCGGGGGACCCTAGCTACGGGCCTGGAGTATAGTTGCCCGTTACTTCATAATTGTCCCGCTGATAAGCACATGGGTGAAAGTCCAATGTCCAGCATAGAGCAAGAAAACAGTTAAAAGAGAGCGATGCGTAATGAAAAAAAAAAGACAGAAAGAAGAACAAAAAAAGGAAGAAAAAAGAAAAAAAGATCAGGCACGACCACCGGAAGCTTCGCTAGCTTCAGTTTTCCTTATAGGGCAAGGCAGAAGGCGCTGGGCGAGGGCTCTAAATTCTTCCTTTTGAATGAAGTTTATCATGATTACGTGTTCACTCCCCGTCGCCCTCTTTAATCCCTATCAAACTGTAACTTCCCCTGCAGCACTACTGTTCGGCAGTGAAGCAACATTAGCGTATGAAGAACCGTTTTGTTTTAGCAATTTGGATGGACGGCGCTGGCATTTATAAGCGCCTTCATAGTATTAAAAAAAAGTAGTTTCAAGAAATTCTAAAAAAATTATCAACTCATCAAAAAGATTATAATAACCCGACCAATCAGTGGAATTTTCTGAAACTGCATATTTTCGGTTTCATAACATAGGAATAGGGAACTCATCATCTTCAACTTTATGATAGCCCATGAATGGCTGTACGTTTTGAGCAGAAGATAGAAAACAGGTGCCACTTAGTTCAATCATTCTTTTTTTTTTCAAGTGTGCACTTATTATACCACTTTAAAAGCTGTGGTCCACGCAAAATCATCGAAACTGACGCAAGTTCACTGCCGCAATACATGGCATTTAGTTTTCCTGTTATCCACCAGAAAGTATCTTAAGCTTTACGCAATATCATTTAAACTCGCGGCATCTTATAATGTTACTACGTGACCACCGTGTAGGGGCCGCTAACCCACTAACATCGTCTCAACCACATTGCGCACTCATTTCTAAAAGGTCGGAAGTACTTCATTTGTCAGAAAACACGAAAAAAATATAAGCATAGAACTTGGGAAGAAGTAAAGATCGACGAAGTTGCAATGAACGCCATACTGGTGATAGTCGGGAAAAATGGGAAATTTGGCGGACTAAACGAGATTAACAGTGGAATTAGCCCAAAAGAGTTCATTGAAGTGCTTGACTTGGTGATAACATGAAATGCGAGGTTCGGCAACTGCGTGACATGCTGACGCTCACACGCAGATCGCATGGTGAACGGTACTTTCCTGAGTGCCGTTGCCGTTCGCGACAATGTTTCCTCGACTGTGGAGATTCACCTGCGACCCCTGGCGGCGAGGTTTATCTACCAGCTCTACCTGGTCGTCGACAACGAGTTCATCTATTTCTGGGACGACACCATGCGCATACAGCACTTCAAGGGTATGCATGAACTTTCCTGTCTGTGAGTAAAAGTGAACCTGATTGTCCCTTTGGATTTGCCTTGGAGCCACTTTCTTTATTTCGAGTTCTAAGTCCTTCTCGCTTGTCTTTCTCTCGTGTTTTTTTTTTTCGCGCCATAAGCTACGTTAAGAATGAATCAACTCGCCCGACAAGTCAATCTGTTCAAAGCCAGGTCGGTCGATGCAGCTTGAAGGGTGGGGTACAGCTAACAGGAACGAACGGGAGAGTGGGAAGTATAACTTCATTTTTCGTGCAATCAAGGTACTGTTTCACATTTGCTATTTACATGGTAAGGGAAATAGAGCTATAAAAATAATTAACATCTCTTATGGTATTCACAGGTCTACCTGGCTACGCGTCTGGTCGACTAGGCGAGTAGCCAGAAATTTTTTTCGAGGGGTAGGGAGCACCTCTTTGATTCCGGAAGGGGCACCCCTTGAAATGGTTATTTCTCTCTGCTATGCCGTCGCGAAAAAAAAAAAAAAGCCCGTATCTGCATGTAATCTGCAAATGTCGTCGAAAGACGATAGTCTTGCGTGCGGAGAGAGTGAACAAAACATTTATTTGGTGAATGGTATTCTGGAGGCGCTTCGTTAGAGTGCCTCGAGCGGGCAGCAGAGGCTCATGAGCGGATCAAGTCATGTCACACGTGAGACATGAGCGCCATCTGGCAGTTTCTTTTGGAAAACAAAGCGCGTGGCCGTGCGCGCCCGTCTCAGAGGTGATAAGGTGTAGAACGCGAGGCGACGGGTAGGTGCCACCACCATCTCGTCTTAGCAAAGCGTTGGAAACACTTCCCGTTCCGTGCAAGCGTTCCATGGTAAGCGCAGCGTGATAAGCGCTACGGCCCTTAAAATTACTTAGGTATGCTTTTTCTAGTAAGAGATGCATATACAGAATATATACGTGTTATGGTGCCCCAGACATGCGCAATAATTGCTTTTTAATTGACAATTGCGCAAGCATGACCACTCAACCTTGAGCAACATTGGTGGTCGCTGCGGATGGGGTCGGCCGTTTCAAGTACGGTAAGAGTGGACAAACAGACAATTGTACAGACAGACAAATATTTTTGCGTCGGAGGTCCCCAAGAAAGACTATCGTCTTTAAAAAATTCAGGTGGTGGGCACGGGCCCATTGTGCCACCCCTTCGGTATGCCTCTCAGGCAGATTGAAGAACACACAGGAGTACAGATAGCGGTAAACAGCCACATCTGTTCAAAACAGCCAACGCAGCATAAACAAACACATGTAGATACGCTGCTGTACTCCTGTCATTACTAAAGAAAAGAAACAACCGTTCTGTTACCTATCAGTCAAGTTTCATATATCTCCAATTTCAAATCTGTCTCTTCAAATTTAATGTTTGAACTTTACTGGTACCTCCCACAAAAGTTGTACCTACTTGTAGAGAAACAAAAATGTCGAGAATTCGAGCTGCACGGATCTCCTAAAAGTTGTTTCTAAGAGATGTCGCAATTGCCGTCCGCTTCTTTCGAAAAAGTTGGTTTCAACCAAGGGGGGCGAAGCAATGAATAAGACAGCAAACAACAATGGAATGTCAGGCTAGCAGCAAGCGTGGAACTCAACAAAACGCTGACGTACGCAAACGCGGCGCTGCAGCGAGCGAAGCGACATTCACGCTGTCTGAAGGCCTGACCACATGTAGCCGCTGCAACGCGGCGGCGTCGAGCCCTCTCCTATATGGAGAGAGAAAGCGCGCGGCTTCGCGTAGCCACAAGAGGGCCCGGCGCCGCGTCAAAAAGCCTCACGCTGACGCGCTGCGACGGATACGTGGGGTCAGGCCTTAACGCTTCGACACATTAGCAATACGAACAAAGCACGGACAAAGGTGAGAGCCGTCGGCTAAATCTTGTCAAGATGGGGCGCGCGCGGCCGCTCAAAGTACGCAGTTATTTGAGCTATCCCCGACCCCTCATTCAATTTTCGCGCGACGGTGGACGACGGCCGGCGCAGTCCGTCTCTGCTTGAGCTGCGGTCGTCGGCTGCCTTCGCATGCAGAGCACACTAACGCTCGAGGCGACGTTATCAAACCTGGACGTCACACGGAACCTCATTGCGACGACGATGGCAAGAATTCCCCTGTGTAACTTGCCATCGCAATTATTGCGCACGAGGGGGGGGGGGGGGCAAGAGGAGCGCCCCCCATCACTTAAAAGGGGTGGGCGCAAAGTCTTCACCATACTATGACTTAATAGAGAAGGGGGGGGGGGGAAACACTGCGACGAACTCGTCCCTCCTGAAGGAGAACCCTGCACACGGCTATGATAACAAAGTAGCATCGCATGACTGCAACATTGAGATCACGTGACTGGCCATAGCAGAGGTTCGGTAAGAAGGCTAAGACGAAGCATTTGCTTTCGCTGCAGATTACCTCCATGATAAGATAAGACGGCCGGTAATGCCTCTAGCCTCTATGAGTTTCGATAAAGAGAAGGTGCGAACTCCTCTCCCTTCCTCTTCCGCTACGACGCGCTCATTTACGGACGGATATAAGTTTGAGGTTAAAGAAGCACGGACTGCTGGGCGAGTTGGTAATTCTTCAGTTAGTGTGTGCCGTGTCCAGGTGTCTTCCTTTTGTTTTTCAAATTTTTTCGCGCAACTCAGTTAATTTGAGGTTAGGTTGGGTATACAGACGTACGCTTACGCTATCCCCTCTATCCCTCCTCTACGGCGCGCAAGCCTCTAATCACAATGACGCAATTTTCTCGCTCTAAATGCGGGACTGCTGGCACGCCCAGATGGTGGGAAAACGTCATTTTTTCAGTGTCGCAGCTTTTCCTCACCAACACTTATCTTCTTTATAACTAGGTGTGACAATCTACCAGCCGACCGGTTACTACAACATGTCCAAGATTGTGTGCATGTTTGACTCTGGAGCAGGAGTAGAGGTCTTGGTGAAGGATGAACAGCTGTCTATGAACGTCTTCTTACCCGTGGAATTTGTGGTGAGTGCACTGGATGACAAAGAATTTTAGCTTTTGTTTTCTCAAAATTTTGTGTAACTTTCACGTGTAAATTTGCTTTCAGCGCATCACTTTTTATGTCCTGCTTAAGATGTTTTTTTTTCTTTTCTGTTAAACATATGGTTCTGAAAACAGTGTAGCAATGGCATAATAACATATGGTGATCCAACTATGCACATGATATTCAAACACAGATAGAATGAGACTTAATTTGCAAAAGCAAACAGCCAACATTCTGATGCAGCCCCGCCACGGTGGTCTAGTGGCTAAGGTATTCGGATGCTGACCATCAGGTCGTGGGATCGAATCCCGGCTTCGGTGGAGGCGGAAATGTTGTAGGCCCGTGTGCTCAGATTTGGGTGCACGTTAGAGAACCCCAGGTGGTCGAAATTGCCGGAGCCCTCCACTACGACGTCCCTCAAAATCACGGTGGTTTTGGGATGTTAAACCCCACATATCAATCAATCAATGAGTCAATCAACATTATGAAACAGACGAACAATGCTGATTAATATTTATTTATGTTGCCTTATCAGCAGTTTAAACATTTAGTTTCATTGCTTTAACAATGAGTTGATGCACAAGTTTACCGTTGCCAGGCTTTATGTATTAGAGTGCATGTAACCTAGCAGACACATTCACTACTTCGTAAATTTGTTTACACAGACCTGCTTTACTCAAAACTGTACTTTTGAAAAAAAAAGAAGCGTTGGGTTTTTGGGATGTAGTATATTTTTGTTTCAGTTCAAAAAGAACATGCAGAATGTAGCCAAATGAACTATGGATGAAAATCCTGTAGATAGCACGGATATGAATATATGCATTTAGAACAGTGCCAGAAAGTACACTTTAATAATAATAATTGTTGGAGTTTAACATCCCAATACCACAATATAATTGCAAGGGCTGTCGTAGAGGGCTTTGAGAACTTTGACCACCTGTGGTTCTTTAACATAGACAGGCCTAGAAAGCTAAACATTAAGCAATTGTATTTGCAAGCTACAGCAATCCCTTGCTGTTTGTTGCCAGTGTAGTCAAACATTGTTACAATAAAGTTGCATCAAACACAAAAGTATATTCACTATATATGAAAATTTCCTTAAACTTACATTCTCAATGTTTCAGCATATTTTTCACTTGAATGAAAATAAATGGTAATTCATTTTTGCATATATGTTAAACAAGGAGGTGGTGATGCCAATATGCATACACACACTGAAGGGCAGCATGTCATTCCAGCACTGACTGAACTCCCACATTTGAACTTGTAGCCTTCTTAGAGCTGTGTATGTTTTTATCCTCTAGAATATCACAAAAGGGTTACTAGGATACTGGGATAAGAAAAAAGAAAATGACTTCATGCCACCACATGGAAATGCTTTTGTACCGATCACAGCAAGTTTGGAACAGATCTACCATCAGTTCGGCAATTTATGTAAGTATCCATGTTAGACATTCGCCTGATATAACTGCTAGTGCATAAAGCTTGGACCCACCACATTTGGCAATAAAGTTAAAAAAAATTTGACAGATCCCTCATAGGTCAGATCCCACATAGGTTGACAATCGATGTTATGTGAAATATAAGAAGGGGAGGTGAATGCATTTTTTTTCAGAGCAATGAAATGATGATAAACGTATGTACAAATGTTTATGCACAAACATATGTGAAACAGTTGGAAATGTTTTATATAATCAGTTGTTTACAGGTACGTAACGATTCCAATAACAACATAGGTATATGATACTTGTTGCAGACTCTGTTTACTGTATAAAGGATATTGGTCATAGTCTTGATGCCATAGTCTTGATAAGTGTTAAGTACAGTGTTCCATGTTCTTTTCCAAGAATTTTTGTTAGTTACTGTACAAGTTGTGAAAACAAAAATTTTGTTTTCAACAATTAATCATTTCTTCAAACTATGACAAATGTAATCTAAGTTGAATTTACTCCTTTCACACGCATGTGAATAGGAGAAAATTAGAGTTGGCTCTAAAATCCGAAGCTTCATCTTGAGCAGTATTGAAAAGCAAATGTTTTTACATGCCCATTAAAAAATGGATTCAAAGATAAATTAATTTCTAAGCATGGATTATTTTTATAGAATAGAAACAGTAACTGAGCTGAATTTTCAATGAAAACATTGAAAGTAACAGGCAGGTCGAGTTTGCATGTCAAGTTAAAAAAAATGCAAGCACGAAATTAGATGACAAAACATTGAAACTCTTGGCAATGGCTAGACGACTGATGCTGTTTGATTTTTATTTTATTGCAGGGAGATTAAATGAATCAAACTCTCTGTTCAACCATGATTTAATGGGATACAAGTTTGGCCATTATGACGACCAGTCATTCCTACCATACCTTGAAGATCCCCCACGAATACCACAGAATTTCACATACCGGCCACAGGATGTTCAAGATGTAAGTCCAACATAAGGCAAACATGCTGGATACCTGAGAGAGCTTGCTCTATCCTAGCAGCACAGAATGCCAGGCTCTGCCACTTAAACCGCCAGCTTGTTAACATTTGGTTAAGCAAGTTATGCACATGCCTACAGTGCTTTGACTGTGGCTGAGGTATGGCACTGAATCTCAAAGTAACAGGGCCAATGCCAGACAAGATGGCTGCTTTTTAAAAGGAGTGAGATGCTTAGACAATTCCATATTTAAGTAAGTATAAGTTGTCATTAATGATCTCAAAGCAATAAGAAATTAATCAAGTGTCTCACTGTGATGATGTGCCTCATAATTGAGTAGAAGTTTTGGCATTTAAAATACCATTAAAGCTTTATTAAAAACCTATAGCTGTACACAGCTATACCAAACAAGGTGCCGTTTTCACAACTGGGAATAAGAAAAGTTGTATCGACACTAGCCAGCAGAACCTAGTAATTAATAATGACCAGGATGGTTTGCAGAGGATGCCTTGCATGAAAAACTACACCTAGTTAAAGTGTTGTAAAGGAATGATGTTGCAAAGTAGCTTCAATGCCAATACCACTGCTATGTGTACATTAATCACAGATCTTTTGCTGTTACCTTTTCAGACATGTTCGGGGTCAAAGGCCTGTATATACGACTTCATAGTAACGGGTGACAGGCGATACGCTGCCACAACAAAATCAAACGAGGCTGCAGTTTACACCGCAGCTCAGGAAGTTCGTGAGCAAGGTACAACTATTGCTATAACCAAAATTTCCAGTCTTTGTTCCCATTCCAACTGTGTAATTAGTTCTTTCCTTCAGGACATTGTAAGTTGTCACCAATGAGGTTTCCCCATTTTCTTTAAAGGTTCAAATTTGTTAATGATACAAGTCAGTATGAATGTAAAAGTCATGATGACTCTGTTTAGCTTAAGCGTATATATCATCACTAGGTGCAGCTAATTTAGTGGTTGCTACCTTCTCTGAACACTCACCATTGACAGGCTAACCATATTAGGGATAATAACATTGAGCTGCAGAGGATAACCAGAATGAGTAAAGCACTGTGCTGGTTTCAAACAATTTGAAAACTTTTATTGCAGGTGAGCAATAAATGTTTGCAGGTGCACCACTATTTGATGCACCTGCAAGCTCATGAAATGTGTAAGCTAATGAAAAGTCTGTCCCTCATAGGAACAGCGAAGCCTAGCCTCACCGCCGCATCATGGGCTCTCTGGACAGTCCGCAGTTGTGGTAGCAACTCTGAAATTCGTAAGGCAGGATCTCAATCCGTTTTTTTTTTTTTTTTGAGCCGACTTGGGCCTTGTGACGAAGGCACCGCCAGAGCATATGTTCGAAGTCACTAACCTCACCACAATCAGGACAAGTAGAGTAAAGCCTCTGAGGACACCATGCTGAGGAAAGATAGACTTAGATAGGACCTGGTCTGGAGCATTCAAATTGTGATGGCCTGAGGTCTAGACAGCTTGCTGTGCAAAGGAGCAAATGACCACCTACTCAACTGGTAGTGTTTAGTCGCTTCACTGAATGTAAATAAAGCGTCCCTAAACATCCCACTGCCAACCTGCGTACCGATGTCCTCCCCAGCATGGAGGGTTGATGTGCACGCCAGGAAATGAGTAGCGTCATTCAGGTTTACTAGAGAGTCCAGTATGGGTTCGAGATGTGCAGGGAAAAAGTGCTCCATGGTATGTGGAGAAAGTCTCTTATTTGCAAGTAATTTTTTCAGCACAGATGGAACCAGAGGCGAAAGCCCTGACTGCTGACCTTGAGTCGGCAAAGATAAGCAATTTACTGTGGTCCAACAAAGTCACAAGCGCAATTAGGTTCCCACATGAGGTGTTACCATGAGGTACCTTGACTATAACAAATGTGCTTGCAGTCAAATCTTATGCAAAAGCTTCTAAAGAGTACATACAGTTCAATTTTGTTAAGTCAGTGGCAAAGAATGTTCATTCATTTCAGCTACTGGATATTCAAATCAAAGTGAATGTTTAAAACATATTTATTACAGACGGGCACTGTACAAGGTTTGAAACATAAGAAGCGTATTTAGACTAGGAACAATTTTGTGGATGTTACGTATCGTTGTCCCCCCAAAATTTTGAAGTGTTGAAAATGAGAAAATGTCAAACACTGTTCAAATTAAAACAAAATGCATGCAACAAGTGTATGGCACATTGTGCCCTTAAAGCGATCAACAGCTGGCCATAAAGTGTAATTAGCGTCACTAACTCTGCTGTACATAGTCTGATGCTTTAATGAACACCATAATTAGTGCTAGAAATTATAGTATGCATATTATTCGTCTATACTCAATTCTATGCAGCTTACGAGGTAAACACAAAGTTTCACACTGAGAACTGGCACTGTACTCGTGGTCATTGGCAGAACTTGGGCCACGGTGCATGTGCGTGATTTGCACGAATAGCAAACTGCCATCACGCTCACCTCCCACTGTTTGCAGCATGTGTTGTGTGTATGACTTCACAGTCGCCGCATATAAAAAAAAATTTGATTATCAATGTTTCATGGCATTTTTCAAGGTGACATTCCGCAATTACATATTCTTACAAGTAAGCTTTTAGTTGCGCTAGAGAAAATGGGCATCATAAAAATTTATTGTCAGTCCTTTTAAAGGTACACTGAACAAATTTATTGCTGCCAAGATTTTCAACTAAGCCAAAATATTGGGTCCTGAAATCAAAACAGACAACCTTTAATCCAGGCAGAAACTACAAAAAAATAATGAACTTTGTGTGTTTTACACAAATTGCTGTGTCCAACGGCCGTGCCGTGAACTAAAGAAGTTGAGTTTGGTGATGTCACAAATGCCGGCAACAAGCATGCAAACAACGCCAGCTGTCGCCCGTGCCTCGAGACTCACTCACCTCCTCCTACGGTTCCCAGAACCAGTATGAACAGCACCGGTAGCGTGCTATGCTACCGGCTGCAGTAAAGCATCAGTGCTTTCTTAGAAGGGGGAGAGAGGGATAAGATGAAGAAAAAGAGGAGCAGGATAGGAACACGTGCATCTGCATGCACCTCAGCGATTGTTGTGTCAGGGCTTGTGCTCGCGTGCAGCCGTTGCATGCTGACTGTCTGAAAAAATACAGCTAACTGCTCAGAACTATTAGAAGTTAATTCTGTTTAACGGAACAGTTGCATTTTTCGAATGGAATGTTGAAATTTCGTCAGTTTTTTTGTTCGATATCCCTATAAGCTCCGAGTTGATGCCTTTGCATGTGGCAACTTAAGCTACCAGTTACTCAAGTATTTTCAATGTTTCTATATTACTTGTGCAATATTGGGCGAAGGAAACGAAACGAAGGTGTAAGAATGTCGTCCACAGAGGTAGTATTGCTGCAAATCTTGTTCCTTTAAAAAAACAATAAAATATTGCACATTACCATTACTAAATCTAAAAAACGGCAGGAAAAGGAAGATCGAAGCTAGCGATGCAAAATCCGGAAACAGGGGTTGTGCGGTTGAGCTGATGTTTCGACAAGTGACTTGTCCTTTTCAAGGCTAGTTCTAACCTTGTCGGAACGTCGGCGTGAGCTTTTTTGGGGATTTTTACATTAAGATTAAAAAAAGCTCCCAATCCACGAACTTCCACAGACACAGCCCTATTGTTACTACTATATCAATTAAACATCTTCTGTACAGTCTTTATTCACCAATGACTATGTAGCTTCTCTCCGTACATGCATTTTGAGTTGCTGTTATCGCACTTGCTATTACACATCACTAGGAACAGATGTTTACCAGTCGTCCTCTGTTTCTGCAGTAATCCGTTGCCCTGCCATCGACAAGCCTGCTAATGGCCGAAAAAGTGAAATTCGAAACTTCGTGGGACGAACAGTACGTTTCACGTGCAACGAAGGATACCGTCTAGTTGGACACGAAGTGCGGCAGTGTAAAGAGTATGGCCTATGGTCTTGGGGTGTTGATGTCACCTGCATCAGTGAGTATTAGGAGTTTTGTGGACAGCTAAATGCTTCTAAAGTGATACGTACTCATAATGAAGCTGTGCATAATTAATAATTCAGTTACAAAGGTTCCTGCTGTACCAGGCACTTTCTAAAGTATTAATTTCTTAAGCAGGCTAATATACTGTGTGAACAAGCATAGTCAAGTAAATAAACATTACGACTTTGCAATTATGGCGAGGTCAGCTCAGTTTGAACATTGCAATGAGTGTCACTACTATAATGTTTGCCGGCTTCGTGTTTTAGTTGACTTATTAGCTGGTTAAATTTAAGCACACAGCAGAACCATCAAGTTTTTAAGCCTCCTATAGATACTCTTTTTTTTTATTTCATCCAAATATCCTTTGCTGCTTCCACCTGCATCTCACTTCTGAAACCATTTGAATAGCTTTCTCGTAAAAATTATGGTTTTTGCACTTCAAGCAACTTTGTTTTCATCCTAAAGTGGTGGCTTTATCATAAATAAAAGCATTAACTTAACCATATACTAGCTCGCTTTTTCCAGAGGAAAAATAAAACAATGTCATAATAAAACTAACACACCAGGAAATTACTTGTTAAAATTAAGTGACGAGAAAGGCTTGTCCCCAGATGTATCACTTGACTCGAAGTAAAAACAAACACAAATGTTGTACTTATCTTTCCAACAAAAATGTGCGAACTATTCGTCTTGGCTATAACACAAATAATTACTAGGCTCCAACTTATTAGCCACGAGACACAGGCGTAAGCAAAATCTGTTTTTAACACAGAGACTGACATGCATGTGGTGGGCATGCTCCTATGAAGCTGCTCTGAAAATGCCGCTTCTTTTTCAGCAGTGATTACATCAACCGCAACCACACCTAGCAATCGCTTTATTTTGCAGGCAATGCCAGCTATGCACGTAAGATAGCTGGCGTGACCCTTGGCATTCTGCTGCCGATAGCGCTCATCTTCTGCATTGTCTTCTTCTGCTTCTTCAAGCGCAACCGACACAAAAACAGCCACTACACCGGTTCCAATGGAGAGTGAGTTTTTCCAAGTTCTGATGTATATTCTCTGGGTATATAACTAGCTGGTGTGTTACATCCAAAGGCCCGGAACCATTGCAAGTCAACTTGCACAAAAGTGTTGCTTCGTGAACTTAGTGAGTAAACTGTGAACTTTGCAAACAATAAAGACCAGTTATTCTGGTTAAACTCCTCAGGCATGCCATGAGCTTGCTCACTGTTCCTGGTGAGATGGAGTATGCCAAATAAACTCAGATTAATCTTTTACACTTCTGGAATTCTTAATAGCCGGCTCTTACATCTATCGAAGCTTTGCAAGCAGGCTAGGACAAAAAAAAAAAAAATTCACAGGTAGTGGTGGCACCTGGAGATTTGTTGGCAATACATATTTTGGCAGTCACTGCAACATAAAATGTTAATTGTCTATTATTATACAATAATTACAACACATAGAGTAATTAAAAGATAAACATGGCAACTTCTAAGGAGATTTTCACAATAATGATGGATCACGTGCAAATAAAGATTGGTGTAAATGTGTGGTCAGATTGGCACGACTGGAAATGTGGCTCGAGAGCGACACTTAGAAAGTGTGGCGTCCATTTCATTCTCTAATAATAAACTCCTTTTTTAATATAAGCAGTCATCATTGCAAACAATTCTTGAATGCTCTTCCAGATTAATCGAATTTGGTGTTCCTTTGAAAACCCCTTTAAAAGGCATGAAAAGAAATGATTCTTTAAGTCAGGGTCAAATGTCGAAGCCAGAGAATGTCTAAAATATCAATATTATGCACAGCAACATCTTGGTTAATAGAGAAATCAAGGTAAATGTAGGAAACAAACGCACCACCAGCAGGGCATTTTGGAATGTAGTCCTATGACTGAGTAGGCACTCAGCACAATTAATGACAGGTACTAAAACTACCTATGACGGAAAATAATGTTTTACAGTACTACAAGACAAATGAGAATGCAACTCATGCATTTCAGTTTGATTCAAGAAAAAAAGAACTCAAAAGAACAGGCTGATGGGCTAGTTGGTAGTGCGTCATTCAGACAGTAGCGCAAGGAACCACCCAGACCATAGAGTTTCTCACAAATACCTAGAGGGAAGTGTGGCACCACCGTCAATGCGAATTTCTTAAAGGAAAATTTTGGAGCGCTGGTAATGATGATATATGTGTCTGCGAGGCCTGTGTTGACTGGTGTTGAGCGAGGCTTCGGCTGAAAAACGAATATGACTGCGACGATAAAGCTTCTCTAAAACAAAACATTTCTAAGCGGAACTCGTTCACACATATTATATTCTAAAATAAAAGTGCACTTACCTTGACGGCACAAACAAATGGCAAAAGAAAGAAAGAGATGACATAAAAGTGGGGGAGGGAGGGAACGCTCGCTTTGTCGTCTGCCTGCCAAGTTTAGCGGCCGTTGGTTACTTCTTACGCTTCGTAAAATTTTACATCAACGTAGAAGGTTTTAGTGTTAAGTACAACACGTTTCTGTTCAATGACAAAAATAAATAGCTTATTACGTGCTCTTTTAGTAAGAAATCGATCATTTTAACGTGAAGCCAGACGCGTCTTTGAGGTATACAAATCCGAGTCAAGTTCGAAGTTCTTGTATCGTCATTCCCTTGCATTCAGCAGCTCATTAGCGCCCGATTTTCCTCTAGGTACGATTGTGAGAAACTCTATGACCCGGACGGCAAAAGATCAAGACGGGGCACAAAAGTACTAAGAATTCTTCGACGTTATCCTTGAGGCTGATGTGGCTGGTCCAACTGTTCTGCTTTTGATGGCCTTTGCTTCGCTGCACTCCCTGATAGGCAGTGCATAACAAACTGTGCATCACAAACCATTTCTCCGAGGGAGGCTTTCTGAATCGTACTATGGGTAGCAGACCACTGCAACATGCTATTCACTTAAACTAGAAACTTTCTTGGCACGAAACAATCACTAAAAAGTTTGTGAAACCATATTTCAGCAACACATCAACTTAATATTTGCCTTTAGTGCTCCTTCAAACTATCAAGTCACCTACTTTGTGACAAAACTAGGGTTATACAGTGGGGTTTTAACATTAACCTACGCAAACGCAAAGGAAGACAAGAAATTTGATCTTCGAACTATAGTCTTGGAGTGACAAGTATGACACGTTAGTTTATCCCACAGTGCTTTAGTAACTCAAATCATAAACACAGTAGCATATGGTCATGAGCACTGCCAGGTGCTGAACCGGCACAGCTTTGATAAGCTAGCACATCTTACTGAGCTTGCATTGGTCACATCTGCATTTGTAGTTTGCTTGTACCGATTGAGAAGGCTATGCATATGTCTGTTTCAAACAGAGTAATTATAAAAAAAATTTCCATTTTTCTTCTTTCTTTTTTTTCCTTCAAGTTTTAGTAAGTTTCCAGAGCGCCGGGCAAAGACATACCACGGTCCAGCACCAGAGAAAGTCAGCGAAACGACGACGTGAGTTCCGGAAAGCGTCACCACTCGACAAGCAGAGAAGATGGAGAAATGGCATTTTGTACATAAGCACCCTCTCATTTCCAGAGCTGACAGATAACACTTCATGAATCATGCACCTGTGTCAATGATGAAGACGTGATGATATTGGTGGTTCATTACTAGAGAAAACTACGAGCTGCCATACAGGAAAAAAAAAAAGGGTGGAGCATGGTGATAGGCATTTGCGTCTTGATAAAGGCAGCTTCTGCTGATGACACTGGTACCTACATCACCATTGTGCAACGTGATCATGTTTTCGAGTAGACATGTGGTAGCTCACCCACAAAATGATGCCGAAGCGTACTACAAGCCTGTTTACACTAAGTGTGTTTGTATGTGCTCACTGCACCATTTGGCATGCAGCGAGCACTTGAGCAGCAGGAAACATAAAAGCTTTCGCTCAAACAACCACGATAAGTACACTGATACTAAATGTGCAAGGAATGGTCTCCGATACACAGAGCGTACAACACACAAAAGAATAATACCCTTTCAAACACACAGAAACTCCTTCAAAGAACTAGTTGGATAAATTGTTCGCCATAGTGTTACGAAATTTAGACTCAGTTATAGGTTATGTGCTTGCATATAACACCAAGTTAAGCTCGTATTTCTGACAGATGAACACATATGCCAAAGAACACTCCTTGGCAAAGCCAAAAGCTTGTATATTTGAGGGAGTGCCATGTAGTAAACATTTAAATGTGATCACCCAACATAACAAGATAACTATCACAACACCTACTTACATAATGGTTTTTACATACTTATGAGCATGCAGCCACATAAGCTGCAACATTTTTTAAGTGAAATGAATGTCATGCAGTGTTTATGTGTTGTAACGTGTTCTTATCTTTTTATGACAATTGAATAAAGTATAACATATGCCTTTTTTGTTTTGCATGCATGTACACCAATTAAAACTTGAAAATACAACAAAATAGGCTTACATTATTATTACAAAGCTCGGCGTAGTGATCACTTTGCTAGTAAGTTGGTAAATAAGCTTGTATAATTAATGAATTGGCTTGCTTCCGAGTATCTTGAGCAGAAATCATAATTATCCCCATGTTTAGATTATCACCAGGCTCAATGATGTTCATGAACACAAAAGTCAGAAGGAGGGGCCAAAGGAACCACCTTGCAGGCATTACAACGATGTCAGACGATGCTGTCTTGCTACTTCTGATGCCTTGCACAATTACTTCCACATAGAAAGCTTGAAAACTAGAAAAAGTCTGAGAGCTTGAAAAGATACCGTTGCATTCAATAATTTGACCGAAGCAGGACCTAGAAATCACAAGCTCCATTTAGTGCAATTCATGTCTCCAAATGCTCCAATGACGTATTTGTTGCAACAGTGTTAAACTTCAAAAGAGGGGTTCTTGATACAGAGGCAAAACTGAATTTAACAAACCAATTGGGGCACACGAATTACTTCTTTAAATTTGACTCTGTAAAATCAAGGAAAGAATTTTTCGCTCCTTTAAAATTAAAAATGGTAGCATAGCACTGCCTGAAAGCTACTGTGGCATTTCATTGGCCACTAATACACACCTGCATGTGTGATGTCAGTGAGGGCAGTCGAAGCATCAATTCCTTTCATGTCTGGGCAATACTGACATTCAAAGACAGGGAGTAATAATGCAGTTAATGTGTGAGTAGACAAAGCGAAAAAGTTCCAAGGAGTTGCAAGCAACCACACTGTTCCAGTCAAAGTATGATATGTAGGAGCACGATTGACAGCGGCATGCAGCCTCGTCAAAATAAAACTAGTGTTTTGAATTGGGCAGCAAGTATTTTAACACGACAGCATTACAGCACACATAAAAGCCTTCGATGCAGAAATTGCAGCATGTTTGCTAATTTATTTCCAGAAAAACTTTGTTAAATAGGGTTGACTGCCATGAAGACCTCAATAATTTGAGTTGATGACAACATTGAACCCTATAGGCTATATGTAGCTGCCAGGAATGGCAATTTTTCTCTTACATAAGAAAATTCGTCAAAACAGGTTTTGTTCAGCTGCGTAACTAATTTTATTTCCTAATGAATTTCACATAAGGTTTCGAGTGAGAGCTGCTATTTGCCTTATGTGCAGTGCCTTTTGCAGGTGTTATCAGATGTTACATTTTCTAGTTGAAATCTTTAGCCATTATTAACGATGCATTGGTTGAGTTTGGGTGCACAGAGTAAATGTGTTTGTATGACTATTGAACGAGTTTGTTCTCTTCACTGTCGCCTTGCTTGCATATTGAAACACTCACTCATTTATTAAGGAATGTGATTGTTGTGCAAACAGCACACACAAAGGATGAACCGGAGAATCGCTGACTAACTTTATTAGCTGATTAAAGCCTTAAAATGTGCTATTCAGTAGGCCAGTACAGATGTCAAAAAGCAACAATATGTTGAACTTGTTGTAGGCTGTGAGGCATTACAACACTACTCTGTCTACAGGTTCACGCTAAAAACTTGGATACTAGGATCCCTCGGTATCCATATTTTTCTCAAACCTCATGATCTAAAAACTCTCATGCAGATTGTGGAGCTAGCACAGGGCTATTCACAAGTGCAGTATGAAGCACACTTTTTTTTTTCATTTTACGCCTTATCAAACAGGTTCATTCCCAATCGGTGTTGACAGGCGTATGCTGGCCAAGCAAGCAGTTCATTCATAAGGTATCCTTCCAGTAGTGTTCGCAAGATGCTCTGTCAGTTCAAAACAGGAGGATTTTTATCTTGCCAAGTGTACTGGCAAGCTAACACTTACGTTTTCACACAGCACAATGCTAAGGCACTTGAGCCCCTTATTTCCCAGCATTAGCAAATGCATCCGCACTACCAACCATTTTCCGAACATTCCGAACACATATAGTATTCCATGAATGCAACACAAAAACAGGAGTTTGCACACCGGTATATGCAGTTATACAACACCTGGATACGTACGGTCACCGATTGCGCAATAGTGGCTGTGAATATCGCGCATCTCCAACATCGAGAATCCCAGTGATATGTGCTATAAATGCTTGCAGAAAAGCAATCCCTTCACGGGTGATTGAGCTGGAATAGAGGAAGGCAAAGGTTGTTTGTAGAAGTAGGGATGATATTGTGCATAATAAATACAGGTGGTCCAGATATTCTAGGCTGGAGCCTCTTATGGTGTTGTGGACAATGTGCTTTTAACATATGCAGGAAAGAATTATGTAGTGTGACTGTACACTAATTGGAATAATTTGGTACTTTATGAGAAAAATGGTGTTGACAAAAAAAAAAGAATCAACTTAGACATTCTGATCAAACTTCTTAATTGTGCGTGAAATGTATTACGGTATGAGCAGTTTAACGGTATTTCCAAAATCTACTCGATCAACATTTGTCTATTTCAGGATAATCGTGGATCAAACATGTGAGCAGGGTGATTAGGAAGGAGGCCTTCAGATACACAGTACAGGACACTACCGTCAAACCTCAATATAATGAACCTGGATATAACAAAGTATATAAATAAGTCTTGCTATAGCTATAGTGTTAATAATATACCTTTATAACGAATTTTCAGATATAACAAAGTCATTTCCGTATATCCTGCAACATTGTTATAATGAGGTTTGAGTGTAATCTGTTCAGAAGCATCTTACTGAAGCAGTAGGATAAATCCAGAAAAATATGAAGGGTTACACATCTTCACACCACGGCAGCAGTGATGTTTTTCATAAATACGTCTTTCATTTTTAATTATAAATACAAACCATATTTTCGTATACAGTAAAAAGGAAGAGCATAAGCTTGAGCAGCTAACAGTTCATAAAATCAGTTTCTAATATAAGTCATAGGTATAGGTTCTAGTGTATTTCTAGCAGAAACATAAATTTGGTTCAACTATGAAATGAATATGCTAGCACTTTTCTTTGTTATAATGCATAAAGCAACAACTTTTGTTTGACTCAAAATCAACTGAAAATGCAATTTTTCAAGTTTCATAGCACAATATGCAAGCGTTTTTGACAAGTGTTTCTACAAAGTAGTGTGTTCTTATAAGCAACAAAAAGCCTTTCAAAAATGGTGCCAAACGTGCATGACCCCATGACAGCATGTTATATACGATGTGCATTCTGGCCAGACATTGTAGCTTTCCCGTTGTTGTGAAGCCACCTTTTCACCATGACCATCCACACGCTACTGCGTTCTGCAATTCTTACTATTTTGGGTGGCTCCCAGCTGTGATCTGTATTATAAAAGCACAATGGGTGTGTTGATGCCTTAGTTTTCAACAAAATAGAGCAAGAGGCAAAAATTCTTTGAAAGCAGTACCTTCAAGTGCCCAGTCAACCCACCGAGACATCGCCAGTGAGTGCAAGTGCTGCTACGTTTGAAGTGCTCCGTGAGATCTCTTTTTGAATTTGTGGGGGCAAACTCACCTGAATTTCACACAACAGCCATATCTTGGTGAATGTTATGAATAATGGCAAAGAATATGCAGTAAGAGCATTTCATCCTGACTTGACGGCAACTTTAATTTTAAAAGGCGTTTCTTTAGAGGGCCACTTTTCGTGAGAAAAAAAAAATTTATTTGTAACCATTGCACAGCTATGAAGTGCATATCTTTGTGACTTATTTTTGAATAACATGCACCTTTTCTGAAGCCAAAAAGAGTGGTGTTGCCACCAGGATTTCAGTTCTTACAAACTATTTTCGTTAAGAAAAAAAAAAGGGGCCTTAAAATTCTAATCACCAAAGATCTATAGAACAGGTCAACTCGAGCTGTATCCCCCAATTCGAGCAGCGATCCCGAGTCAGAATCAACTGGTAGGTAGCAAGTGCGAGTCTCGCTACCGATTCGGGTGTGGTCCACGTTGGCATTCACAGAATGCTAATTTACGTAACCACCCCTTGTTTGCTTGGTACACTCCTATGGCGGACCAAAGGTCTAAATTTTCCACTAAAGAATGGACATGCCTACATTTATTATTTTTGTTACGAAGGACATCCTGGGCACATTTAACAACCCACAAGAGTTCTCATATTTTCACATGCCACAGCTTTTACACATTCAAATATTCTTTGAAAATTAAAAACAATAATGTAATTACTTTCTATTATTCTTAGAAGGGCTTCCTTATATTTGTTTGACATAATTCATAAAACATTTAATAAAATCTCCATTCAAGCAGCTTGCAAGATTTAGTGGATTTACTTTAAAGATAACAGAGCGATGAGAAGTAGTAGTTTTTGTTTGTTTAAGTAGTAGTTTTTGTTTGTTTATTATACCTCAAAAACCCCAGGGAGGGGTGTTACATGAGGGGTGGGCAATACAGGGTTTCTTCCATGTGCGCTTTGAAAAGAATGGGGCTGGAGTGGCGCACGACGTGGGACGGAAGGTCATTCCAATCCTTCGCTGTCTGAACGAAGAATGACCGAAGGTGAGCAGTTGTACGGGCATGCGCAGGGTAAACTGAGTTGTTGTGGTTAGTGCGGGAAGATATGCGATGCGCGGGAATAACAGATGCGTCGGACAGTGAGTGAAAAAATTTATGAAAAAGAGCTAATCTAGCGACTTTGCGTCGCAGTTCAAGGCTGGGAAGATGGGCTTTAATCTTTAAGTTAGTAACGCTTGTGTGGCGCGAGTAATCGGAATATATAAACCTAGATGCTCTATTTTGGACAGATTCTAATGTTTGGATAGATTAGGTTGGTGGGGATCCCAGACGGCGCAAGCGTATTCAAGCTTCAGACGGACTAGTGTTTGATATGCTAAACGTTTAACAGAAGGGGGAGCAAGTCGTAAATTTCTTCTTAGGTAACCAAGGACTTTGTTTGCTTCGTTAGAAATGTTTGTTATGTGGGAGGACCAAGTAAGATCTGGCGTAATGTTTATACCTAAATATTTGTAGGAATTCACCAGGGATATTTCGCAACCAGAAAAAAAGTATGAAGTAGCCGGGTGAGATTTCCTGCGATGAAAAGAGATGACGGAGGTTTTCCTAATGTTTAAAGTCATGAGCCATTTTTTGCACCAGGTTTCTATAGTTATTAGATCATTTTGAAGGATCTGGGAGTCATTAGGGCAGTTAATAGGACGATAAATCACGCAATCGTCAGCGAATAGACGGATTTCTCGTCTTTGCTATCCACTTCCCTTAGGCTCCAATTATGCATGCTGCTAGCCTCTCAAAATTAATCTTTTTTGTGGTATTTACATACACAAGTAATTTGTTTTAATAAGTGAATTGTACTGAAGCAATAGCATTTATATATGATTGTCAATATTTTGCACCATATCGTCAACATGAATGAGTAACGGCAGATGATAACAAATTCTTTACATTTCGCTTCAAAAGTGAGCATAGCAAACACTTGCGGCAGACCGGAATTCACCTGTAGCATTTGAGAAAGCACGACCTCTACATTGCTTGCTGAATCCAAAAACAGCTTTCACTCTAGTACTTCGTTTCTACTCATTGGAAGAGGTTTAAGATTGCAGAGTTGACTTGCCTACTTAACTGTCAAGCACTCCAAATATGATGCTTGAAAGGCAAATCTCAAGGAGGAACCTGATAATATGTAACACACAAGCAAGGTTAGCTCATCAGTATATTTGGCAAGGAGGTCGGTGAAGTTGAAGGACAATTTTAGGACAAAAGATTTGGTAAAAAAAGTGTAAGAACCTATAAGGTTTGAAATTATATCGACTATGCGAAAAAAAAAAAAAAACTACAAGAATTATACGGTATGTCTGAACAACTTTCAATTATACATCAAGGAAACAACAAACAAAGAGTTCCCATACGCAATTTTGCGGAAGCTGCAACAATAAAACGGCCCCTGAAAACAGGCTTCAACCAAGAAGAACGTCATGTTAGACTGGGACAACATATCGGACTGGGTGCTGTGAAAGCTGTTCATGATAAATATCAGTAGATATATTGCGTATTTGTGAGTACTGTATGAACTGTGCATAAGGGTGATGGGTTTTTGGCCAGGAACTTTGCCTTTAGTAACAATGCCCTGTTGTTTTTGACGAAATGAAGAAATTAAACAATTTTCGAACAAAAAAAGGTTTTTTAGGTTTCTAGTGCACTTATGTGTCAAAACATGGCAATTGATGCAACTCTTACATTACTTATAAGCTTTACTCATGTAAACAAATGCACAATAAACAAGAAAAAAATACAGTGCCATGAACTTATCAATAACTTACTATAAAATTTATTCAAAGAATAATGTCTAGGGTTTTACATATCAAAATCAAGGTATGATTACAAGAGATGCCGTAGTAGAGGGCTGCGGAAATTTTGACCATTTGGTGATCTTTAACATGCACTGATATCGCACAGTACACGGAATTACCTTTTCGCGTCCGTTAAAATGTGACCACCACGAACAACATCAAACCCGCAACTTTCGTGTCAGCAGCCGAGCACCGTAGCCACTGATCCACCGTGGCGGACCAATTTATTTAAGTTATAATTATGGCCAGCACCTTTTAATTAACAAAAGGAAAAAGAAAGCAGCAAACATTTCAGGAATAAATGACCATTCATATTGCCTGCTCTGTAATCATTTTCAACAAAATGTGAGCACTCGGAAGCACAGATCACGCCATCCATGAGAGCCACATGCTATTGCCTGTCCGCAGAGGTACGATGGTAAAATGTTATGAACTGTTTAGCTTACCTGACCAAGAATGGCTGAGGGAAGCAAAGTGTTGACATGTATTTGTTCCTGAGCTCTGTTACAAATGCAAGGTTCTTGAGTATGATGGAATTTTTGGCCTTGTCGATTTTGGTGAGGACCAGCTATGACAAGAACATCAGCCATCAGCCTCATTCCAGCAGTTGCTATGGTTAAAATCACTGACGAGTATACTAATGGACGCCTGTCTACTCAAAGCAAGTCATAGGAGAACTTATAAAATCAGCTTTGACTGACCAAGTAGACTTTCAAAACTATTTTAGTTAATTTCAAGGTAACTGGTATTGATGGATTACAAGAGAAAATTAATGCCCACGTTTCATTTTTTATTCATGCCATTCTGGTTCAAAAGGTTCCTGAAGCTTGCTACATTCACACTTCGGTTCTTTTAGGAAACACAGCGCTTTATTTTTATCAATAAAAATATAGCTAGGACCCAGTAAATGTCACTAAAACCTCAAACATCATGCCAAGCTGGCACAAGAATTTTTAGAGCAGCTCTTGTCATCCATTTCGATCTTGCGTCCTTTCAGGCTAAACCTCGTCTTATACTGAGGTTCATTTGTTTTGGTATTAGAGAAACATAACATACTAAGTGAAAAAAAAAAAAGGTCTTACAGCATACGGTGACCTCAGCGTTTCCAGCATCTCGATGGCATCTTGGTCATAGTCTTGAAAACCTTGCTCAGCGTCCATTACGAGAAATGTCCTCTTCAGGCTATAACATAGCACAGTGAATAATAACAGACACCAAAAAATATTTACATTTAAAACAAGTGTATTATTTACGAAATAACTGCAATAAAACACCACATCAACAGGTCCCCTTTGAGGTATGAAAGCACATGGCAAGTAAGTTCACCACTTGAAAGAAGAGTTGATCGAAAGCTTACTTTTTGCGACTCGAAAGGAACTGTGATGAAAAGATGGCAAAGTCTTTTGGCTGTCTGAAACCATAGCCGGGCATGTCTACCATGCACAGTTTCTTGCCAACCGCAAAAAAGTTCAACGTTTTCGTGTGTCCCTGAAACAAAGAATGCATATTCATAGTTGGAGTGTATTCATGTTGATAGAATAAGTAAGGACACCAGAGAGAAGTCAGGAACTCACAAACACTGACAAAATGCCCCCGTTTGTGGTGCCTTGACTTCCCTCTTTCATCTGTGTTTTGCACACCCAATCTTTTCACATCAACTATTCAGTACAGGAGCTGATGAAGGAAATTCGATTCAATGCTGACATATGATCACAGAAGGTTAATAGCATTGAATTAGTCATGAACAGTATTTCACCATCAGAGCAACTCTAGAGATATGAGCCACTTCATTGCAGGAAAGGGACGCTCATCGGCGTACCTGACATATTCGGTCTACGTTCAGGAAGAACACCAGAAATCACGTGGTGCACTGCAAGGAACACGCCTCTGCGTGCCTGTTATAAGCTGTCTGCGTGTAGCAATGAAGGGGCATGTAAGGAAGGGTGTTTCAGCTCTACTAAAACCTGGCTAGAGGCAAAGCATGCATTGTGCGCTGGCGTTTCCCACGGCAAAATCTTTACTTCTTTACTCGACCCAGGTTGACGAGTGCACCATCACTTTGAAGTAATGTTTTAAGATGTCGCGTTACAAATAGATGAATTTACTGTAGAGAAGCACATTTGTATTTCTGGTTTTAGATGAAAAAACTTGAGTGCCTTGGTAAATTTCGTTAGGTATTTTGAAACCACTGTTAAGCCAAACATAATGTTTTATGCAGTAACCATGAACCTTTAATTCATGATATGCATAGCATGGTCCATTGGCGAGACGTGACATTTACCTAATTCTTTTGGGCACATACCCGTTTATAATGAACCAAGGACACTGTCTTCAGAAGGGCAGGGAGACAAAACTTATGCTTTGTGTTTTGACTATGCTTGCTCTTGGGAGGGCAGGGGGCATGCGAGAATTTCGGCCGAGGGCTCCAGCTCACCCGTGCCCCTCGCTGGTGTCGCCCGTGACGACGACATGGCACGCCGACAAGCCGAGATTCTAAGGTGGTTCGCCACTGAAATAGTTCCAGCACTACGCCAGCCTGCATTAGGCTGCCACCTATTCAGGGTTAGACGGAACACCGTCAGGCCAGGGGCATACATTTCTTGCGCATAAACGAACACTCGCCATCGTTGCAACTTTGGCAAATGTTCGTTTATCTGCAAGAAACACATGCCTATGTGTGTGCTGTACACTGATCAGAAAAAAAAACAAGAAACTGATAGAAGGTTGCGACGGGAAAGTTTTGCGCATGTTAAGTGTTTTTTATTAATCAATCAATCAATCACCTTTATTTCTCCTAGAGAAACATGGGCGTAGCGGGGAAAGAAAGCCGCAGTATAGCAGTTTCGACCAATACTCACTGGGGTTTTCGATACTTTGACGCGAACTTCGGGAGCTTGTGAAAATATGGCTTTAAGCAGCGACGACTTCCCCACGTTGCTTATTCCCATAATCGCCACCTGGAAACAAATTATGACAATGTCAGGTGCAGAAGAAAATGCTCGCGTGAATGCCTCGCACTCGAGTGGTAAACGACGCGAGCTTAAACGCTATGTGTAGCATTTTATCGCATATACATACAAATTACATTTGGCTGGTATCGCTATCGCTCAGCAAGTAGGAAAGAAATAACAGTACGCTCTGTAAAGCCGCAGGTGATGTAGATGAGAAAACATAGGCGTACGTATAGGTTAAATAGCAGCGTATTACCTCCGGCATGTTGTGTTGGGGGTATTGCTCGGGACGCACAGCTGACGTTATGAAAGAGAGTTGGTGGTTGGGCCGGCTAGCGAAGAGGCCCTCAGCCGCTCTCATTTCGGTGACGCTTGGTTCGAAAGGCGCCTCATTTTGATCAAACAGCGGCACTTGTAAATGCTTTTGCAGTTCATTACACCTGTTTATGTACGGAAGGTCTACTTTCTTGGAAGCTTGTTTCGCAGAGAAAGACCGACTCAACATAAAAGTGGAGCGCGCAAACATTGCATGTAAAGTTTGCACGGGCGCAGCCATGTTGAAATGGTTGCCAGGCGAGATCATTTTGCACGCTGAAAGGGCATAACAACTGGTGTCTTGGTTTTGTGACAAACGAATAAACAGTAGGGCTATTTTTTTTATAAATTTCAATTATTTCACTTCATGACTACTTATGCAAAAATATGAAATATTTAATTAAAGCTGAGAAAAATTAGCACTCTGTACTATGATAACTGAAAGGAAGACAAGACCAGACTGTGCAGTATCAGACAGTAATCAGACGGCACTTTCGGCATTATCAGAGGAAAGGCGCACAATACGCATCACTTCGCATTTTGCGCGTCCGCGATTGGTGTATCTAGCAGTACCATAGACTTCTTATGTTACTCTATGGCAATACCTTTTCTGCCACTGTGCTCACCACTCGCAGACGAGATGTCCTGCTTATCATCGTGACCTCGTCCAGCAGGTAACCGTCGACCGTTGTGTCTTCGGGAATAGAGGGAAAAAGAAAACTTCATTGAAAACGAACCCCCAGCCTGTGTCCGCTAAGGGCGAGGACTAGTCGTCAGACAGGCACAGAAGTTTAACGCGGTCGAAAAGTGCCTTCCTGGTATCTCAGACCAGCCAGGGCAGCCAGTCTGCATGGTGTGTGCCTGAGGATCCCGCGCACGGATGCATGGTCAACCGGACAATTCCACAGAATGTGGACCGTGGGCGTCATCCGTAAAGCCACCGAATGCCACACAGGTGGGAGAACCTTCTCAGCAATATTGAAGGTGGGGGAGAGGTGAGGGCAATGCGTGCTTGTTCACGGGCCGCTTAAAGTCGTGGAGTGTATTAGGAGTTTATTCAAGAGGTAGTTTTAGTGTAACTGTCAGTTCAAGCGCACGAATAAACAGAAAGGAAGAGAGGACAAGCGCTTTCTCGCAACTAAACTATTTATTAGAAAGGGAAGAATATATAAACAGGCAATCAAAAACAATGCATGCTTGTGCAGGCAAAAAAAAATGTACAGCCGTGGCACATCGAGAACATAGAGTAAAAGAAGAAAGATTATCTCGGAACATAATCTAGAAAAACAAACTCTTTATCGTGCTGCACAACCGAAGGCTGGCTGACGCATTGTTCCCCTCTTTTTCTTATGTAAAAAGCTTCTGTCAACTCACGAGTTAATTGATTGTTAGATCGAAAAACCACTTCAGTATTGTGAAAAAGAGGATAACAACCGCACTCTCTACAATGAGCCGCGAGATGCGATGCACCCAAGGATTTCAAAGAAGAATCGTGCCGTCTGAGACGAACATTGACGCACCTTCCCAACTGACCAATGTACACTTTACCTCAGCTAAAATGAGTCATGTAAACAACGCCCATTGCGCAGTCCACGAACTTTTTGCTATTGCTCATGCGACATTGCGGAAACTCTGCGCATGCGTGAACAAATAGACTGCAGTTTGCTTTTGGCTGAGAAAAGCACATCGACTTTATATCTATTAGCGAGTTGCTTAAGATCATGCGATGTCTTATGAAGGTAAGGAATCACTGCTATCCTCCTACCTTTTCTAATCTCATCACGACGCCCCGAGTGGTTCCCTTCAAATTTAAGTTTCTTAATGATGTTGTTACAAACGGACGCGATGACATCATTAGGATACCCTGCGTGTACTAGTTGCTTTACTTGACTATCAAAGCTCATTTTCATTCTGTGTAGACAAGACTTTTTCAGAGCAAAACCCAAACTCGCAGTAACGATACTTCTCTTCACTAGCTTAGAGTGGCTCGACCTGTAATTGAGTATAGGCTTTACGGATATAGGACAATAATACCAGCAAACATGCTGGGGTCCGAAGACCAAGTTAAGATCTAGAAATTGCAGTTGCTTTAGACGTGGCAATTCAAAAGAAAAGTTTAGTTTCTTGCCTGTTTTTTAAAAAACTTGAAAATATTCACAACATCTCGCGTAAAATCTGATGACGTAGTCAACACAAGAAAATCATCGACGTATCTGAATACGTGAACCAGGAGTCCTGACAAATGATTTTGAAGTGCTACATCAATCTTTCCGAGAAAAATTTCGCTTAAAATCAGAGCTACTGAAGAGCCTATGCATATCCCTGATCTCTGGACATAAAGATTACCACCCCAAGCCACAAAGGTGGACTTCAGGCCGAAGCTAAGTAATTCTAAAAAAACTACATACAGAAGTTCCTCACTTCAGGCTAAAAGACAATTCATCATTATCCTGCGCGATGCAGCTTTGTACGCTTGCCATCAGCTCATCTAGAGGTATCGAATAGTACAAGTCCTCAATGTCTATACTGCAAAGCGCTACATTTGCTATAGAGCTATCGGTGCTCAGAAACTGTACCTCTTCGGAATTACTGACACGAAAAGGATCCGGGATAGCAAGAGTTTCTAAATTGCTTTGCAGGTATCTCGAAACAACGTTTTGCCACGTGTCTCTTTCGGACACAATCGCTCTGAAAGGCATTTCTGGCTTGTGTGTTTTGAACGAAAAAAATATATCAAGTTCAGATCGCTTAGCAGAAAGAAAGATGAGTTGCCGTGGGAAGGTTCGGTTTTTGCCCACGGCAAGTTATCTTTTCACCCACTTTTCTTTCTTCACATTTACATTACAATTTGGTCTAATAACTTCCCTATACTATACTTAGCTTGGCATTATTGTCTGGTAAATCTCGTTAATATTGTGTCAAAACACGGGAAAACGAGCACTTATGTATACCCATCTTTCGCTTATATATATATATATATATATATATATATATATATATATATATATATATATATATATATATATATATATATATATATATATATATATATATATATTCAATGGACCAGTTAGTCTTCGTGAAGGTATGGGATATGGCAAAATGGGAGCGTTGTCAACAAGGATAAGTATATTTATTTACCAACAGTTTCGGGAGGGGTCCTCCCTTCATCAGGAGATAACTCATTCCTTCATCCCTTCATCAGGGGAGGAGTTATCCCCTGATGAAGGGAGGATCTCTCCTGAAACTGTTGGGAAATAAATATATTTATCCTTGTTGACAACGTTCCCGTTGTGCCATATCCCATATATATATATATATATATATATATATATATATATATATATATATATATATATATATATATATATATAAAATAAAGCACAATATTATGAAATGTAACATGATGTGGTCTATATATACAATAAGCTACATAACTTGACTAGACTGCTGGTGACTACTTCAGCATCTGCCATGTGTTGTTCATTGTTAAAGGCTTAAATTACTGCGACAATTTAAAAAAAATCTTCAGCAGCAGGGACCGAGCATTTTCCAACCTTATAACTGAATTTGGTTTAAGTGTATCTTATAACCCGCTGGTCGCGGGTTCAAATCCCGGCTGCGGCGGCTGCATTTCCGATGGAGGCGGAAATGTTGTAGGCCCGTGTGCTCAGATTTGGGTGCACGTTAAAGAACCCCAGGTGGTCAAAATTTCCGGAGCCCTCCACTACGGCGTCTCTCATAATCATATGGTGGTTTTGGGACGTTAAACCCCACATATCAATTAAGTGTATCTTATATATACTTTACGAATAAAACGAAATTAAAGGGCATGCCATCACTTTGAAGTGGCTTGCAGGCCGCTGTGGCATTGACGGCAATGAACAAGCCAATGAATATGCCAGGAAATCTCATTAAAGTGGCGTACAGAAAACCATTAAATTATCCAGAACCCATTAAGTATCAAAGATTCGCTTTGAGACGTAGAATGAATGAATTTCTTCTTTTTAATTGTCTTAAATACAAAATCAATTAGCCAGAATTCAGAATAAAGCGCCGTGTTTCCGTCCTCCTTTAAATTCGTTTCGATTTTTCTAACATTTATTTAAGACTACTAAGCCTAAAGTACAAAGAAATGGACAAGCCTCCTATCAACTCGCTCTGTCACCAGTTTGCACTACGGCTCCCCCCCCCCCCCCCCCAGTGTTGAACAGCGAGGACTAGCAAAGAAACAGAAAAAGAAGAGAAAATCAGTCTGTAGCGGTCAATCAATCTGTCGGCACATTCGCCTTCTATGGTCCTCAATAAGGGCCAACAATTAGGGAGCTCTCAAACTGCATTTTCTTCGGGTTTTACTACTTTTTTTTCTTCCGGACAGTTCATGTGAGCTTCCACGTGATCAAAGCATGGCGCCCTCGCTGAACTTGTTTCTTTCTCTTGCTTTCCTTCTCCATCACAACGCTTACTGCGATTCCCTTGTGGTCTTCTATTTGAATTATTCGGTGTTTTCGTATTTTGGTAATGTTTCTCAAAGTTTGTGGCAGTGCTGTCATCACCACACGTATCGTTACCAAGGACATTGAAGTCCGAGTAGTCTGATAAAAAAAAAGTGAGATCAAAAGCAGTCCACACATGCCTCAATTAGTCATGTTAGTAATCTTCCACGAAAGTTTGACACAGTGCCCTCGTCACCACGCGTATCCTGCCCAATGCACTCATATTAGTGTTGACGGCCCACCAGTACACTCGAAACGCGCATCGAATCAGCTTGCCCGAAATTGGGCCATGTGTCCGATGCAGGCAGGAACGTAGCAAGGGGACCCATGTCCAAGGCATGGCCCATGCCCCTCCCCTGAGGCTTATGAGAATATCGACTGTATGAGATTATCCCCTGGGCCTTATGGCAATATCGACTGTACTGGTGTTCAAGGTCTGCAGGGCGAACGTGGCTCAGCGTGAGAGCTGCCGAAATTGAGGCACGGTGTTGTATCGGGGGCGCGACGAGCTCGCGCAGTCAACGCAAACGTAAACGCACACTTGAAGCACGCTACGGAGTGTAACATGCACACACGTGGCGAGCGTGAAAGAGAATCGCACATCTACGAATGTGACAATTATGATTCACGCAAGTGTCAATGCGATTCAGTGGCTCGAATAATAACAACTCTAATGAAGCGACTTTTTGTTGCTTCATTAGAGTGGTAATTATTCAAACTAGCAAAGCGATGCCGAAGTTTGCTGAAAACGCACAGACATTCGTTCCCGCGCGATATGATGCAGCCTTCCCGATGCGTGAATTGGAGGCGGCGAACCTTCGACAATGCATGGAGTTAATTTGAAAGCAACCAACAACGCAACACTTTGCGTGATATGACGTATGTGAGTGTGAACTTCAAGTAACGACAGTGGTGTCTCACAAACACAAGGAATGAGAACAAAAGGTCGTTTCAACACAGAACTGTAACTGACTTTCACAATGCAAGGAGACAACGAGCAATCATTGCTCCAGTCGTTGCATTGACGCGCCGCGTTACGTACTGATTCAGGTGGTCGAAACAAATAATTTCAAGCGAAAAATTGAGATAATCGAAACGGAAGGTGAGACAGAGCCATATAACTTACTTTATTTTTTTAACTGCAGGAATCCACGCTTGTTTTCTTTCTTTCCATTACGACTTGTGTAGCAACCGAAAGTTTTGCAGGTGTATCGCATGCGTTGGTACTCTCTGCACTGTCGTGGTAGACAATAGTTCGGACCTCACCGACGCTTCCGTGAGGTTGCTTCTGCCATCGCGGAAAGACCACTTCGGACAGCGAGTGTCTTGTTTCATCGCGTCAAGCTTACGGCACGGTGCTAAAGTTCCCCGCACCGACTGCATGCACAACGTGTGTCACACGTGCTCCCGCTGCGATGTAACACACTGAAACACCTCCGCCCTCTGCCGTGCCAGCACCTCGTCTATTTTTAAGGACGATACTTTTTCTTGGGGTACTTTGATGCAACACTTTTGGTCCGCCTTTCTTTCTCTCGGTCAGTACATTTGTCTGTTTGTCCACCGTAACGATACCCCAAACTGCACCAATCGACACACCACACGGCCAACCCCATCCGCAATGTCCCAAATATTGCTCAAGTTTTAGCGTTCATACTTTTGCGATTATCAATTAAAAAGCAATTATTGCGCTTATCTGAGGGACCATAACAACTCGTCAATATTTTGTATGTGTGTCTTTATACTAGAGAAGGCATACGTAAGAAATTCTAAGGACCGTAGCGTTTATCACGCTGCGCTGACAATGCAACGCAGTGCTCGAAAAGGCAAGTGTTTCCGACGCTTTGCTAAGACGTCACGGTGGTGGCACCTGCCCGTCGCTTTGCGTTCTACACTTTATCGGCTCCAAGACGGGCGCGCTCGTCTTTCTTCGTTTTCGAAAGATAACTGCCGGATAGCACTCTTGTCTAACGTGCCTCGATGCGCTCGTTCGCCTTCGCTGCACGGATATAGGCTATCTAATGTAGCGCCTCTAGAATACAATTCACAAATTTTCTCGCGCAGAACATCAAATAAACGCTTTGTTCACTCTCTTCAGGCGCAAGACTATCGTCTTTTGACGACATTTGCAGTGAAACATGCCAATAAGAAGACCATTTTTTTAGAGGAGGCGCTGGCCACGGCTATCCCCATTTTCCCGGAGCTCGCCGCCAGAGCCGTAAGGCGGCGTTACTGCAAGTTACTTTCCCTGCATTTCCAAGCATAGGAAGTTATTTTCACTGTATTTCCACGCAGACGCGTGGCTCTGTGCACGGTGTAGCTCTGTCGTAGAACACTTGCATGCCACGCAAAAGACCCTGGTTGTATTTTTCTCTCAGACCTGCGTTTTTATTATTTATTTTGTTTGCATATTTCTTGATTTTTCGGTCAGTCACAAGTTAATGATTTTTCGTTCAGAACTGCCGACGATGACGCCAACACCGACATTTCTGTGAAACGAGCTTTTTGACGCTGTCATGTTAAAATGACCATTTTGTGAGGGTGCACTCCCCCCCCCCCCCCCCTTAAATCAAGGAGCCCCCCCCCCTTCTCATTTTTTTGGCTACAAGTTGCAGGCGTTGATTCCTTAAGGTCGGGACCAGGGTGCTTGGAAGAAGAATTCACAGTGATCTGTTCGGCGCGTGCCGATCCATCCATTGGAGCACCAGTCAGAACTGTGCGCGTTAAATGGTCAGATGTGGGCTTTATGCTGCTCACTTCATTTGCCCTCAGGATTATTTGACAATATATTTTGATTGAAAAGTCGATTGTATCACGTTAATGTAACGACAACTTTCAATTTTCGAAATGTAATTCAGGAGTTCCTTTCGCGTCAGAGGAACTTGTAACGGGAACTCATTCCGGAATCGGGAAGGAACGAGCTTTCGTTACTGCTTTAGTGGAACGTGTACAACACAGTTTCAAGCTGATGTCCGAAAAGCATTTTCATCAATATACGCACAGTGTGCACATATGCATGAAATTGTCGTAACAACAACTCCTACATTCGCCGGGAGAGAGCCCTTTTTCGTTAAGGTTGCCTAAAGAAAAAAAAAAGAAGTATAGAAGTTTTCGTAAGGATTCTTTTTAACGCACGAAAAAAAAAACATCAATAGGCGGAATAAGTAGCAGCATGCCACTACAGGGCATCCATTACGCAAGCGAGCAAAGACAGAAGGCAAACGCGATGGACATTGAAATGATTATATAAAAAAGAGAAGCCGGTTGTGTGTCTGCAAGCAACCGTTTGTTTACCATGCGACAAAAACAAAAAAAAAAATATACTCGCAGCTATGCTAGAGCTTCCAGGCAAACTTCCCCGAATTCCTCGCCAAACGAGGGCGCTTGTGCTTCTTACGAATCGGGAAGTACAAGGAAAAAAGAAAACATAAGTGGGAAGAAGAGCAAGACATATTAGAGTACGGACTCGTTTGTTTGTTTTTCTTCCAGCTGTTTTTGTCGAACAGGTCGCGTTTCCTTTACTGCCCCCCCCCCCCCTTCCTTCTTAGATATCTTGGTTCTCGTATCGATTTCATCGTGTATTGGAAGAAAGAGGTCGGCAGCAAATTCGCTTCCGATCAGTCGTGTATAGGCCTTTGGAAGCACTGGCATTTTCCGGTGCGCTTGGCACGATTGCTGAGCCGATCTTCTTTATACTGGGACAAGGAAGAGTTTTGTTGGTTTTGCCCCGTCTTCTCCGGCCGGGCCTTTGCTAACGTCGGCAAATCACGCGTCCGTGCTGGCATCGACGGACGCGCCTAATGAGCCGCGCCCACTCGTGCGGAGAGTGAGTGTGAACGCGATCCTGCGTCGAGTTTCGTGCGAGGCTATACTCGGTCATTCCAGCGACGCAGGCGGCGCCATGTAGCCGTGCTCCGAAGCTGTCACACGGCGATAAAACTGCGACGCAGTTCGGTCTCTCAGTGGTCATGAACCAATGAACGCGCCTTCACGCTCTGCGACGCTAACGTAAACGCTCGTGACATCACCGTCTCGTCCGCCATTTCGACCTTCCGCTGCGCCGCCTATAGTCGCTGTAATTATCGAATGCCATTCTTGATGACGCGAGGGTTATCCCACATAACCTAACCGATCCTAACAGACTACACCTATACACTTCACTTAGCCGTTTCCTTGCAATCCGGTGAAAGCGTAAGAAAAAAAAAAGCAAGCCCAGCTTGTTTTTTCCTCACAAGTGTCATCTAATACAAGTCTTCACTGTATAGTCTTGTACAACTAAAAAAAAAAAAATGTCTGCACCACTCACGCCCATCCCCGTTTCTCGCGCAGAAAGTGTGTCTTAATGCGCCAGTCACAAAGAAAACGGTTATTAAACCAGTCCACACCAAGTGGTAGGTGTGCTTATGAACTAAATACTTATCAATGCCAGACTAATTTATACGCAGACAGCAGTAATACACCCTCCGCTCGCAAGCAACTATACAACAAGAAACATGTTAACAAGAAGTTTAAGATTTCTCAAGGAGGCGGGAAAAAGAAAGAACGAAGAGGTGGGGGGGGGGGGGGTATAGCACGGGGTGTCGAGTGACACCGTTTCCTTTTCTTAGCCTCAGTATGGCTCCTCTGGAAAATCCAGTTTTTCCTATTTCTGTGACATCGAGTGCTTCTCAAGTGCCTTATACCCCTGTCAGATAGGTGCGATAACTCTTTTACGTAAGTGGTCGTTTACAAAGTCGGAAATACTTTTATTGAGAGCGGGACAGAGAAACGTATTTATTCATAAAGGCACGGAGAAGGATTTCGTGGGAGGAATCCCTAGTCTGGAGTCCCTATAGGACGACTCCAGCGACGAGTCGGGCCCGCTGTATCAGAGCTCGGAGGACCTAGGGAGGTCCGTCGCGGAGAGCATCGTCCCACAGATCCTCGTTACGTAAAGGGGGAAGGAAAGCAGGTAAGGGAAGAAAGATGTTCGCAGTGCACTCGATAGAGACATGGAAGGTCGTGGGCGAGTTTCCACAGCCGGGGCAATGGTCTGCATAGCACTGCGGGTAGAATATATGAAGTAGTACTATTGGGAAATGTCTTAGTCTTTAGCTGGCGTAATGCTATACTGCCTGATCTCGCGAGAAAGATGGCAGCGTTGCCTCGCACATAGAGTTTCTTAATATACACTAGAGGGAACTCTGGCGCTTGTGTTTATGGGAGCTGCAACACACGGTGCTTCAGCGAGCATGGGAATGATGGGTTGTACACACATTTGTCTAATTTTCGTACTTCTGGCCTGCTTCTGGCTCCGTGTGTATTCGTGTGGCTTGAAGCTCTTTTTTCACGAAAGCATAATTTAGCAAATGTTCACCGTTTGCACTTCACAACCTTATTATTTTAGGCTTACCATTTCGAATCAAGTCACTAAGTTCAAAAGGGTTTGTTGTTGTTTTTTTTCAAAACAAAACCGTAACCAGCAATAAACGAAGCCGCAAGTACGATTCGCCGCCCGCAAGTACGAAGACTAGGCAAATGTGTGTATACTACCCATCATTCCCATGGTCACTGAACGATCGCAGCGCCAGAGTGCCCTCTAGTTAATTTTGGGAAACTCTATGGCCTCGCAACACTCGGTGCCACCATGCCGTTGTCAGATAGGAAGGAAAGGCGGCGCCGAAGGCGCTTTGTCTCATAGTCCCACATAACTCATAAACCCATAATCATCCATACGACTGTCCTGACATGCAGTTTTTTCTGCAAGCGACGGCATGCAAAGCTAACCCGAGGTCAGAAGCAGCAAAAATGGCCCTGCTCCTCAGCATTGCGGGGGAGGAAGCCTTGAACGTTTTGAACAATTTTGTGTTCAGCGAAGAAGAAAACAAGAAGGATTTCAACACCATAATTGCCAAATTCGAAGATTACTGCCTGGAGCAGCAAAATGAAATACACGAGCGATACGTGTTCCGTTCCCGCAGTCAAGGTGAGGCGGATCCCTTTGAGCAGTTTCTACGCGAGCTTAAAAAAACAAGCGCAGCACTGCAAATTCGGAACCATAACGGATGACATGGTGCGAGACCAAATTGTTTTTGGAACAAACTCGCCAAGGCTTCGAGAAAAGATGCTCAGGGACAAAAACTTGACCTTTGAAAAAATAATCATCCTTTGCAAGGCGGCGGAAACACCAGCTCGTCAAAATGAATTCCGGCAGAAAACAAAGGAAGAACTCGATATGAACGCTGTCACAGCCAGTAAGAGCCCCTCTAGAGGGTCCAGAAAAACCTAAAATGTAATCATTGCAACTGAATTAAGGTATGCCTACAGATGCTGCCCGGCATACGGAAAAGTATGTTACTCGTGTAATGGCCGCAGCCACTTCGCGTCTTGTTGCACTGAGAAAGAGTGGGTGTATGAAGTGCAACATCAGAGCGACGACTTCGAAGTACTGAATGTCGCCAGCAGCTGCGCAAGCAGAGAACGGGACTAGCGTGTGAACGCATGCATTGGCGGCAAGTACATCCCCTTTAAGGTGGACACAGGATCGCAGGCCAATGTTCTGCCACTTCCAATGTATCGCAAGCTCAAGACGACAACCCTGATGCCCAGTAGCGTAGTTCTGAGATCATATGGTGGCAACATGATCAAGCACATCGGAAAGTTTTCAGCGCTTATCGAGATTGGTGGTCGCAAGGCGTGCGCAGAATTTTTTTTAGTAAAGAAGGACCCCAGCACTATCTTAGGATTGGACACCAGCGAGAAGCCTGGAATCGTACAGCGGGCTGTTGACAGCGTGACGACGAATGACACCGAAGAAATTGTCAAGGAGTTTCCACGTCTTTTCCATGGGACAGGATGCGCCCCACGTGAATACAAGATTGAGCTGCACATGGATGCCATGCCAGTCGTCCTGCCAGCTCGGAGGGTTCCCCTGTCCCTGCGTGAGCCTCTACGTACTGGACTGGGCAGAATGGGAAAGGAGGGCATCATCCAGAAGGTCAGCAGCCCCACAGATTGGGTAAGCCCCCTTGTCATTGTAATAAAGAAAGACGGCAAACTGCGGGTCTGCATGGACCCAAGACGCATCAACGAAAACATCAAGAGTAAACACTACCAAATGCCGCACCGAGAGGATATTGAAGCAGACTTGGCAGTCGCGAAGTTCTTTTCGCGGCTCGACGCAAATGCGGAATTTCATCAAATCGCATTAGACGAACAATCGTCGAAGATATGCACATTCGCGACGCCTTTCGGCCGGTATCGCTTTCTTCGTCTACCGTTCAGTATAGCGTCGGAGAGCGAAGTGTTTCAAAAGGCCCTTAACGAGGTTTTTGATGGTCTTGCCGGTGTACGCGTGTACGTAGACGATGTGTTAATTTGGGGAGGGACCAGGGCTGAGCATGATGAGAGGCTACTCAGAGCATTAGAAACAGCTGAAAAAGCAGGCCTTACCTTCAATGCATCCAAATGTCGCTTCGGCCAACAAGAAGTGCTCTTTTTGGGTGACATCATTAGCGACAAGGGTATTAGGCCGAATCCTGATCTTGTTGACGGTCTTTTGAAGATGCCAAGACCTCAGGACAAATTGGCTGTCCAAAGGCTACTGGGAGTAGTTAACTACTTCAGCAAATACCTACCAGCTCTCTCGTGCGCAGCGTACGTCTACTTTACGTTCTCTCATGAAGCATGGTGCCATCTTTGATTGGACACCTAACCACGAAAGCGAATAGCAGGCTATAGGCCGGGATTTAAGTAATGCCCCAGTGCTTGCTATATTTGATCCAAATCGGGAGAAAAAGGTAACTGCAGATGCCTCTCAAAATGGGGTCGGCGCGGCAGTTCTGCAACGCCATGGAGACTGCTGGCAGCCGGTAGCCTCTGCGTCGAGAGCTTTAACAGAATTGAAGCAAAGCTATTCACAGATTGAAAAAGACGCTTTGACTTCAGTTTTTGGTTGTGAAAAATTCAATCATTTTGTTTATAGCCGCCCTATCACCCTCGAGAGTGATCACAGTCCGCTGATAGACATATCAAAGAAAGGCATAAGCGATATGCCACCCAGAGTGCAACGATTTTTCTTGAGATTGATGAAATATGATTACACGCTGACGTACATTCCTGGTAAACAGATGGCCCTTGCTGATATGCTGTCACGATCATCTGTTCCTGGAATCAAGGGAGCCGCAGGCACGAGTGACGTCGAGATCCATGCCGTAACGGTCGTATCAGCACTCGTAAGTGAAACGACAGCTAGAAAACCTGCACAGGAAACAGCTCTCGATCCATATCGTGGCACAGTGCTAAGAAAGCTTGCCAAGGAAGAGCCTGTCGTTGGCCCCCTAAAACCGTGGCCGCCGAGCTATCCGTAGTATACGGCATACTATTGAAAGACACTAAAGTGGTGATACCGACAAGCATGCGTAGCGACATGTTGAAACGGATCCACGCAGGCCATTTTGGCCAGGTAAAGTGTAAAGCTAGAGCAAGACAAATGGTTTACTGGCCGAATATAAACTCGGAAATTCAGTCCTTGATCGAAAGATGTCAAACTTGCAAGACATACGCTTATAAGCAGCCATCGGAGCCTTCAATAATGCAACCAACGCCTACTCAGCCATCAGCCATGGTACCGTATCGGTGTCGATCTCTTTTAGTACTCGGGAAGACATTATTTGTGCGCCTATGACTTGATGTCCAATTTCCCTGAGATGGAGCTACTGCCCGATACAACAGCCAAT
The DNA here is from genome assembly GCA_013436015.1 of Rhipicephalus annulatus. Taxonomy (NCBI): domain Eukaryota; kingdom Metazoa; phylum Arthropoda; class Arachnida; order Ixodida; family Ixodidae; genus Rhipicephalus; species Rhipicephalus annulatus. Next base: position 314,869 of record WOVY01010845.1, read on the forward strand.
ACTGTCATCGATAGACTGAGTGCAATATTTTCAAGGTACGGCATACCAGCCGAGGTTTCTACTGATAATGTCCCACAGTTTAGCAGCCAAGAGTTCATTATTTTCACAAAGCGTTACGACTTTAAGCATGTGAAATCAAGCCCGCAGTACCCGCAATCGAACGGGCTCGCAGAAAAGGGTGTACAAGTTGTAAAACGCATCCTAAAGAAAACAAAAGCTGCACGAAAGTGTTTCTGGCTGGGCTTGTTGAATTACAGAGCGAGTCCTGTTGAAGATGGCTGGTCTCCGGGCGAACTCTTGCAAGGAAGGCGGCTACGCACACCATTGCCGGGCTTCATTCCAGTGTCAGCAACGATCGTTAAGAAACACCGGCAGAGAAGTCATCATAGGCGCACCCTACCTGGCCTCTGCGACAATGACGTGGTTCGCTTGAATGGGACACCATGGGCAACGAAAGCTATAGTGATCGTATCAGCCAGCCCATGGTCCTTCTACGTACGCACAGAGAACAACACCGTGCTGAGGCGCAACTGTTGGCACCTTCTGGCGACGAAGGAACCATATAGTGTTGGTTTATCAGACGACGAAGATTGTGCCAACAACCACATCCTATTTAAAGGTGAGGCGTCATCGACCACCGCAGCCTCGCCCGCGGAAGCTCAGCAGCTGTCGCCTCAACCACTGAGACGCAGTCGACGACAGACGCGGCCGCCAGAGCATCTGGGTTATGACCAGCAGTTTCAGCAGACAAGCCAGCGGCATTAATTTCGTCAACTGTTTGGAAGGAGGATGTACCATATCTGATGAAAGCACGTGTGCTATCTACATGCATGATTGCCTCGTGCGTACTCCTGGCCTTCACCTTTTCTAGCCCTTTCCACCTTCGACAATAACTACCAACGCAGAATAAACGACGGGGTTCACTTGTTTCTCGACAACCCAGCTGTCCAGTCTGTTCATTCCACACGCGAATGAAACACGTCCCTCGTCGTAGTACGTAACATGTCTTACGCTTTAACCTGCAAGGTGGTGCCGGTGGGAGATTTCTCCTGTGCGCTCTTGAACAATAAAAAATTCTCAGCATGCGCGTTAACTAAAAGCCGAATTCTCCTGTCTCTCATTCCCCATTAGCAGGCATTGGCGTGTACATTGAGCACTATCTGACAAGAAAGGGTTGCTACTACACCATATGGTTAAATGTTGCTACGTTATACTCGCTGGGCGTAACTTCCTTGGTTTCGGAAAGGTTTAGCGAGCGTTGGGCCGCAGTGCCATGAATACAGTAACTAGTATACATCATAATCTCGAGATGGTTAAAGATGGGAAGTAGACACGAATTGCAAGCCGTAAGAAAGTGTGCGTGTGCCACTTCTCGTTTAGTCCTTGGAATGTCTGCTGGATGGCGGTGCTTCTATATCGGGAATATATGATAAAAAGATGCGAGATGGTGTACTTAGAGTGTTGAATAGATGGACGAACGGACACACAGACAGATGCATGGACGGACTCATGGATGGCTGCACCGACGGATAGACGCATGGACGGACGCAGGAGCGGATGCATGGCCGAAAGCAGGGACGGACGCACAGATGAACGTGTGGACGCACGAACAGACGCACGCACGGACGGGCGGATGAACGCACGGGCGGCCACACAGACGCACGCACGGATGGACGGAAGCAAGAACGAATGGACGGACGGATGCTTCGCCCCAGTATCCATCATTCACTCCGTGGATATGCTGCCATTTTTTTTCCTCGTTGTTTGACTGAGGACACAACATGTATCATTGAAAACCCAGCAGAAACCGCGGTAGGCAGAGCGTCTTTTGCCTACCAAGACAGTGCCACCGCATTTTCATGACGCAAGTCCGGTGAAATTTGTCTATAGAGAGTGTCTGATTATGGCTGCTGTTATAAACGAAAGTGTTACCATTGTATTGTATATCACGTGGCATGTAGACTCGGCAATGCGCCCTTTCCCCATGGAAAGAGGGCTTGCAGCTTGTATGAGCATGCGGCGTTCTCCCTCTCTACAGAGAAAGAACTCGGCGCCGAGTCTACTTTCGAAGTGCTGACGCGTTGTAATGCCTACGCGTGGTTAGGGCTTAACCTATGCACAGCTTAGGCTTTCTCTGCGCTTCTCAGTTTGCTCGTCATGTTGAGCCCAACAGAAGTGTGGCTTCAGGTTTGAAGTTTCGAAACTGACATTGCAGCGAACAAGAAGTGCATAGAGTATGTAGTTTTCAGTAACCACACTATCCAACTTGAAGCAGTAGCTCATACTTCCCTCGTATTTTTCTTTTTTTTAATTTTGAGCTTCAATTTTTTTCTTGGTGAGACACAGATCCGGGAATTCATCAGTGAAAGAAAGTGCAAATATCTACAAGTAAGCTCTAACTAGTAACTGCAGGGCTTGGGAAGGCGTTTGAACGATAGCATAAAAATAGAAAACGCCAGACAGCGAGTAAGCAATCAGTATATATAACAGACTGGTGTGCGGCGGCATACAATATCCTTTCAGAGTACCACTGATGCGCAAAGTTTGATCAGAAACGAGAGAAGAAAAAGCGCCCGACTTATCTTTCCTGTGGCTCTTAAGTGGCCTCTTAAGTGTCCTTTTTGTATCCTTG